>SJYO01026388.1:32083991-32186419 GCA_006410555.1 Capra ibex
CAGGAAACAAGACACGAGCCAGGACCACCACAGAATACAAGCTCAAAAAGCGCACCATCGATAGGGTGTCAGACCAAACGATCGGGTTCAATCTAGCAAGACCAACGCGCACCCCGCAAGGACGGGCTAAGAATGTTTCGAGACGTCGGGCGCGGAGGGCGCACAGGGACGGGACGGGGGTGAAGGGTCACCGCCTACGTCCGCAGACACGACGAAAAGGCGACCCTCTCAATGACAACCCGAACATTAGATAACCAAAATTAATAAATAGATAAAAAGGAAGGACAATACAACGGGAGACACAAAGGTTCCGAGCGGTGTCTGAGCCGTCCCTCTCACAAAGGACCACAAACCTTTGGAGAGAAGAATTTTAAGGGAAGGGCCCTACCCGAAGGGAAGGGTCCTGCCTCGAGGGAGGGGTGGAGGAAACAGAGGAAAGAGCAGAAAATATAAAAAAGGATGGACAAAAACTTCTGTTACCAGGCGAAAAGACCAACGGACTACAGGAGACGGCCGGATGTCTTCAACAAAACACCTCAAACGAGCCGCAACTTTACAAGAAAACTCCTTAAACACTCCCTCTTTCACCAGAAGGGTAGGATAAGGAGGCGGTAGAAAGGGACCAGGACGATAATCAAAATTGAATCCAATAATCTTCATATAAAAATTTTAAAGGAGTATATACAGTAAAATTTCAAAGTAACGGATGAACTCTATGGACTTGAATTTCTTTTACATGGAAGAGACTAAGAGTCTGACCTATTAAAGATGACTCAACGAAAGGTCGAATGATAAAGAAGACGTCAGAGGTCAGACGTTTTGGGTAACTTTCTCTCGACTTATGTCTATTGTGTTTCAGTAAGTTTTGACCCTCTACGACATCCAGATCGGTCAGTCCTTCCTCTATGAAACGTCTCATTACGATATTTCATTCCGACTTGGGAACCAGATTCCCTTTTCGTTTGTATTTAATCGTGTATGTTTATCTTTCTTTCGGACGTTCTAGATGGTCGTTATATTAATGAACTGTTTTGTTTTGTATTAGGACTGTTACTTGACGTATAGTTAGTGTTACAAATTGTATATCGGTTATTATTAATCTATATGTGTTTTCCTCTTTTTCATCCTAATTACCACTTCTACTTTTTTTCAATTGTAATTGTCTAAGGTCCTCCTGTATTAACGTACGATTCAACGAAGTCAGTACAGACTGAGACGTTGAGATGTGACACATGACATCGGACGGTCCATTAATAACCTTAATTTTACGTTCGTGAAATTTTACTGATAAATTTTACACAAGTTACTGAATTCCTTCTTATCTTTGTAATCCTCAGTCTATTACCCGTTATAGTTATCTCTTTACGTTTGATACCTTTTCTTAGTCTACTTTTAAGATATTATCTTTTCATGTTATAGACTCTATCATTTAAGAAAGTCACCCAAAACGTCTGACCTCTGACGTCTTCTTCATCATTCGACCTTTTATTGAGTTACCTTTAATAGGTCAGACTCTTAGTCTCTCTCCTTTTTTTTTGGGACTTTTATTTACGTGTATCCTAGTCATTGAACACCTTGTTATAGTTGGTGGATTGATAAACATCAACCCAAGAGTCTTAATCTCTTCAAAGTCTTCTTATCCTCCTACTATCACCCATGTTTTTTAAACTTCTGTATTAACGATTTTGTAAGAGTTTAAACTTCATTTTTAAGTTACATGTAAAAGAAATTCAAGTCCATAGAGTTCATCCTATTGATGTTTCTTTTAGTGTGGATTCGTGTAATATCACTTTCCATTTTTTTGTTCTTTTCTCTTTTTACGATACTCGTGGATCTTATTTTTCGTAAACGGAACACCTTTTATGGTGTTTTTCTTGTGACTTAGGTAATATTCTTCTTTACTTAAGTCTTTTGTGACTTTTTATAGAAATTTAACGACTCCATCATTCATCCAATTTTACGTCTTAATATATGGACCTTTTCATAGGAAATTTTACACCTATTTTATTACTGTCCCGTTTATCTTTTATTTGAGTTCTTGACATGTTAATTTAGATCAGTGTACTTATTAGTTTAATTAAATTTTAGTTTGTCAATTATTTATTCCTTGTTTAGTTCTGGGTTATACATGTCTACCACATGAAATTTATATTTCTATGTTCATCCATCTCTTATTTGACTCCTTTTCTATATAGTTTGTTTAAAATTCCGTTTCTTATAATAGTTCCTAGTTCTCCCTAAAATATTATTATTTTATAGGTAGTCGTTCTATATAGTTAGAGTTTGTATAAACGAAGATAATCATTTCTAAGTTTTACGTACTACGTTTTAGACTTTAGTAATTTCTCTTTTCATTAGTTTAGGTGTAACACTAATCGTTTATATTTCTATATCTTTTTTATTTTTGTAGTTAGTCTACTGAATTAACTGTAAAAATCCTGTAATATGTGTTATTGACGTCTTTTCTTGGAATCGATTGAGTAAATGATTATCCTATAAAAATTTGGAGAATGGGTTGACTATCGACAGAAGGTAATTAACTTCTTTTTATTACAACTTTTCTCTGATTCAAATAAGAGACATCGAGGTTTCCTGGGTATCCACCTTCAATGTACTTCAATCTAAAGTAGAGTTATACCCTTCTTTAAAGTTTGGTAACTCCGACGGATTCTCCCTCCTCCAATACACCACTCACAAGACAGGGACAGTCTGACCTCAAAACATCTTCCTTGAGTACGATCATGGACACCCAGCCCTTCTAAAAGTAGTCATGAATGAAAGGTGTTGACAAATATATTTAAGATACATTTACTCTCGAAGGGATCACCATGATCACCATCTCTTGGGTGGACGGTACCTCCTCTACATTCTCTGCACTCAAGTTAGGTACCCAGACCTTCTAGGAGACCTCGTCCCGTACCGTTGGGTGAGGTCATAAGAACGGATCTCCTACGGCACCTGTCTCCTGGGACCACCCGATGTCAGGTATCCCAGTGTTATTCAGTCTGTGTTGACTTCACCGAATCGTGTCGTGTATACATACACTCTATTATATATGTAAATATACATAAAGTGAAAGGTCTATATTTTAATTTATCTCAATATGCAAAGACTGTGTGTAGTGAAATACAAGGAAGACGGGGATGACTACTACGGAGGATTCAGTGACCAAAAGTGACCTTAATGGGTCCTCGAAATTTTTGGGACGACGAGTCAGGGTGAGAGTCTCCACTAACCTGATCACACTCACGTCGGACCTGTACCCCTTTAAAGTTTCAAGGAGTCTTTTAGACACGTCGGTTCCAACTCTCTGGTCAAAGGGGAGTCTATCAGAGAAGGTAGTCCTTCGAAGGTATTCGGAGAATAGGAAGATTTAGTCTCCCGTCTGTCTGACTTTAGGTGTCAGTGTCTTTTGATTGGTTAGATTAGTGTACCTGGTGTCGAAACAGATTGAGTTACTTTGATACTCGGTACGGTACATCCCGGTGGGTTCTGTCTGTCCAGTACCACCTCTCAAGACTGTTTTACACCAGGTGACCTCTTCCCTTACCGTTTGGTGAAGTCATAAGAACGGAACTCTTGGGCTACTTGTCATACTTTTCCGTTTTCTATCCTGTGACTTTGTACTTGAGGGGTCCGACCATCCACGGGTTATACGATGACCTCTAGTCACCTCTTTATTGAGGTCTTTCTTACTTCTCTACCTGTGTTTCGTTTTTGTTGTGGGTCGATACCTACACTGACACTGCCTTCTTTCCGGACTACGACATTTCTCGTTATAACGTATCCTTGGACCTTACAACCCAGGTACTTAGTTCCGTTTAACTTTCACTAGTTTGTCCTCTACCATTCTCACTTGCAGTTGTAAAATCCTTAGTCGTTTGATTTTACCTGACCTTACCCACTTAAATTGAGTCTACTGGTAATATTGACGATGACACCCATTTTTAAGGAATCTTCTTTACCTCATCGGTAGTATCAGTTGTTCTCAGGCTTAACGTCATGTACATACGTTTTAGTTTTTACTCTCTTACTAGAGACAAGTAAAGGTTCCGTTCGGTAAGTTATAGTGTCATTAGGCTCAGATACGGGACTGGTCATTACGACTTCTTCGACTTCAAGTTGCCAAGATACCTCTGGATGTTCTAGATCTTAATTGTGGTATTTTTCTACAAGAAAAGTAATATCCCCTACCCTTACGTTTTCATCCTTCAGTTCTTTGTGGACCTCATCGTCCGTTTAAACCAGAACCTCATGTCTTACTTCGTCCCGTTTTCGATTATCTCAAAACGGTTCTCTTACGTGACCAGTATCGTTTGTGGGAGAAGGTTGTTGTACTTTTCTGATGTGTACCTGTAGTGGTCTACCAATTGTTACGATAGTCTAACTAATATAAAAAACGTGAGTTTCTACCTCTTCGAGATATATCAGTCGTTTTTGTTCTACCCCTCGACTGACACCGAATCTAGTACTTGAGGAATAACGGTTTAAGTCTGAACCGACTTCTTTCATCCCTTTTCGTGTTCCCGTAAGTCCATACTGGATTTAATTTAGGGAATTACTAACATGTCACTTCCACTCTTTATCTAAGTTCCCTGATCTAGACTATCTGTCTCACGAACTTCTTGATGTCTGTCTCCAAGTTCTGTGACATGTCCTCTGTCCCTAGTTCTGGTAAGGGTTCCCCTTTTTTTTACGTTTTTTCGTTTTACCGACAGATTCCTCCGGAATGTTTATCGACACTTTTCTTTTCTTCACTTTTCATTTCCTCTTTTCCTTTCTACATGGGTAAACTTACGTCTCAAGGTTTCTTGTCGTTCCTCTCTGTTCTTTCGGAAGGAGTCACTAGTTACGTTTATTTATCTCCTTTTGTTATCTTACCCCTTCTGATCCTAGAGAAGTTCTTATAATCTCTACGGTTCCCCTGTAAAGTACGTTTCTACCCGAGTTTTTTTCCTGTCTTTACAATACCTGGATTGTCTCCGTCTGCTATAATTCTTCTCCACCGTTCTTATGTGTCTTCATATGTTTTTTCTAGAGTACTGGGTCTATTAGTGTTACCACACTAGTGAGTGGATCTCGGTCTGTAGGACCTTACACTTCAGTTCACCCGAAATCCTTCGTAGTTATACTTTTTTCGATCACCTCCACTACCTAAAGGTCAACTCGATAAAGTTTAGGATTTTCTACTACGACACTGTCACGACGTGAGTTATACGGTCCTTTAAACCTTTTGAGTCGTCACCGGTGTCCTGACTTTTAAAGTAAAGGTCACTTAACTTAAAACCTTAAGTTAAACTTTTAACCTTAACTTAAGGTCACTTAACTTCAAAGGTACTTTACTTTAAAGTAAGGTTAGGGTCTCTTTCCGTTACGGTTTCTTAAGAGTTTGATGGTGTGTTAACGTAAGTAAAGTATCCGATCATTTTATTACGAGTTTTAAGAGGTTCGGTCCGAAGTTGTTATACACTTGACACTCGAAGGTCTACAAGTTCAACCAAAATCTTTTCCGTCTCCTTGGTCTCTAGTTTAACGGTTGTAGACGACCTAGTAACTTTTTTACTCTCAAGGTCTTTTTGTATATAAAGACGAAATAATTGTTAAGGTCTCGGAAACTGAGACACCTAGTGATGTTTGACACCTTTTAAGGAGTTCTCTACCCTTATGGTCTGGTGGACCGGACGGAGAACTCTTTAGACATACTTCTAGTCCTTCGTCGTTAATCTCGACCTGTACCTTGTTGTCTGACCAAGGTTTATCCTTTTCCTCATACAGTTCCGACATATAACAGTGGGACGAATAAATTGCAGATACATCTCATGTAGTACTCTTTGCCACCTGACCTTCTTTGTGTTCGACCTTAGTTCTAACGGTCCTCTTTATAGTTATTAGAGTCGATACGTCTACTGTGGTGGAAATACCGTCTTTCACTTCTTGATTTCTCAGAGAACTACTTTCACTTTCTACTCTCACTTTTTCAACCGAATTTTGAGTTGTAAGTCTTTTGATTCTAGTACCGAAGACCAGGGTAGTGAAGTACCGTTTATCTATCCGTTTGTCTCCTTTGTCACCGTCTGAAAAAAACCCCCCGAGGTTGAAGTGACCTCTATCACTGACGTCGGTAATTTAATTTCAGCGAATGAGGAACCTTCTTTTCAATACTGGTTAGATCTATAGTATAATTTTTCGTCTCCGTGATGAAACAATTATTTACACGTAGATCAATTTCGATATCAAAAAGGTCATCAGTACATATCTACAGTCGCAACCCGGTAATTTTCTCGACTCGCAACTTCTTAACTACGAAAACTTGACATCATAACCACTTATGAGGACTCAAGGGAACCTGACGTTCCTCTAGGTTCGTTAGGTAGGATTTCCTCTAGTCAGGACTCACAAGTAACCTTCCTGACTACAACTTCGACTATAAGATTATGAAACCGGTAGACTACACTTCTCGACCAAGTAAACTTTTCTGGGACTACGACCCTTTCAAACTTCCGTCTACCTCTTCCCCTACTGTCTCCTACTCTACCAACCTACCGTAGTGACTGAGTTAACTGTACTTAAACCCATATGGGACCCTCAACCACTACCTGTCCCTCCAGACTGCAGGAGGTCAGGTACCCCAACGTTTCTCAGTCTGTATTGACTCCCTCACTTAACTTGACTTGACTTCCAACACTCGGGGACAACCATCTAGGAAAGATGAACGTCAGTCCGAAGGGAACACCGAGTCCACCATTTATTAGACGGACGTTACACCCTATGGACCCAAACAAGGGACCGAACCCTTCTAGGGGGCTTTTTCCCTTTCCGATGGGTGAGGTCATAAGACCGGACCTCTTAAGGTACCTGACGTATCAGGTACCCCAACGTTTCTAACCTGTACTGAATCGGTGAAAGTGAGTATGAAACTTCTGGTGTACTCTCCAATGGTTCAATCTAAAATATGATCTAGTATTTTATTTAGAGTCATTAATTTAGTTTAAAACGTCTCGGACAGGAGTCTCTTCTTACCCCTTTTTGTATACAGAGGGATTAGTAAAAACAAGGATAACGTAGGGACCTCTCCTTCTTTATAAAACACAATCGGAACCCTGTAGGGGACGAACTAGTAAAGACCAAGATCCCAACCTCTGTACATTCGACCTATCTCCTTGTTCTTTGTACAGGCAACCGACCAATACTAGACTTAAGGAGGATTAGTCAACAACAACGAAATGATCAATTGTCACCGAACCCTACTGGTCATTGTGAACACTAGTGGACGACCGAAAGAACTTCCTGTGTGGACACCCAAAACCCTCTGTAGGACTCAGTTGGTGAGAGAGAAGTCAAGTCAAGTCAGCGAGTAAGTACAGACTAAGAAACGTTGGGTCTGACGTCGTGAGGTCCGAAGGGACAGGTAGTGGTTGAGGACCTCGAACGAGTTGGAGTACAGGTAGCTCAGTCACTATGGTAGGTTGGTAGAGTAGGAGATAGCAGGGGAAGTGGAGGACGGAAGTTAGAAAGGATTGAGAGAGAAGTGAAGAAGAAAAAGTCCTGTAGACCGAACCAGAGGACAAGATGTTGGACGAAGGTCAATATAGATGTATCGAGGAACAATGACCAAAAGGGAGTCGGTTCCCCGTCAACGGAGTCTACCGTAAGATAGTTCTAACGAGTTGGGTCATTAGAAAGTGTCATGACGAACGAGTCCTCTTCAAATATATAAGAACAATCTGGTTAACCACCCGTACGTTCGATGAAGTATCCGGAGAGTCGTTAAAGAAAAAAGAGAGATTTTTTACGAATACCGTCTTCCTGTTTACGAGTTTGACTTGTCTTCAGATTGACCGATCGATTTAGTATTACAGGGGAGAACAAGAATAGGGTCTGTCGAAGGTAATCTTACAGTGTTAGAACTACTGAGACAAAGGGAGAGAAAGGGAAAGAGAAAGACAGAAGAATATGTTCGACGTCTTTCCTACCTCTATCGTCCCTACTACCATATATATTTTGAATGAACATATTCATATATACATCTATTTAAATATTCATTACATAATATATCTTTTATCCTTATAATGTGGATTTTACAATTATAATAAATAGAAATCCAACTTTAAAATCATCTACAATTAATAACAGGACAGAAAAATACTAGAAACGGTTAAAAATACAACTTAAAGCAAGAAATCTCTTTTAATCTTATTAAGAAAAATTTTCGGAATAAATTTTCAGTTAAATTATGTGTTTAAACAAGATAAGTAATTTTCGGTATTGTGATATATAATATCAAGACATCCGATACTTTGACTTTTTATTTTATTAAACGTCCCAACCTTTCACTGTAGAAACTCCCACGTTTGAGTATAAATAGGGAAACAATCGTTATCGATTCGTAAACTTACCTAATATATAAAATGACACAAGAAAACGAAAATGATCTTTGAACCTCTTTGAAGACATGAAACGAGGGAAGAAGATATGAAACATTCAACCAGGACATATATTATTTGGACTCTTAAGTAATACACTAGTCGTAGAGTCTACAAAATGTTCCTCATCTTGAACTGGACAGTTTGACAATTGTATTATCTATTCTCTTACATCCTCATAGAGAATAGTGATTACTGTTGTCTACAGGTCTCAGTCCCTCCACTCCCTCTAATACAAAGACAATTTCTATTTACCTCAAAACCGAATAAAACTAACTGTGATTCTAATACACCTATGTTCGTTTCACATTGAGTATTATGATTCCATTAAAGAAGTTTTATCTGAAATGTACTTGAGGTAAAATTTGTAAATATACCATAAATATATATAATAAATATGTATACATGTGTGTAAATGTATACATGTATATGTAAATATGTTTACATGTCATGTAAATATGTATAATACGTATAAATATGTAATTTGTCAATATTCTAGGAAGACATCGTCTAGAAGGACTGGGTCCTTAGCTTGACCCCAGAGGACGCAACGTCCGTCTAAGAAATGTTTGACTCGATTACTCCCTTCGGGATATACCATAATTTAAGGGAATTATAATTCAGTCAAAGATCCACCGGTCTATACCACGTAAAATAAAAGAAATGTGGATCTCTCCCCATTTTATGGAAAAGAGTGTCCTAAAAATACTCTAAAATTACACTATAACTTATATAAATTTTTATGTCTCATGATATCTTCAAGTTCATATAAACAGTAGAATCCGATGGTATTGTTTTATAGTATCCGTTCAATCCAATTTGTTACATTCAAATAAAAGATTGTCAAGACCTTTACCCTTTAACCTCTATTTCTAAAGTGGTACCAGTCAACGACCACTTTCGAGAGGTGAACCCAACGTTTTCCGGTGGAAGAGTGACACACGAGTACACTAGAAAGGAAACACGTTCGTACTTCTTTCTCGTTCTTTCGTCTCACACTCTTTCCAGAGACCACTGGGAAGTATCTTCTCGTATTAGAGACGTACTCCCAGGATGTAGTACTGAAGTAGATTTTGGGGTTAATGGAGCGTTCCGGGGTGGAAGTTTATGGTAGTGTGACTCCCATCTCAAAAAGGTATATTTAAAGAAGGGGAGTAGAACAGGGACACCGTGTTAGTTGGTGAAGGAGTTAGAACACGTTTCCTTTGAATCTCTTAAGAGACACCGAATAAAAATATCCTCCCTGTCTTCTTTGTTTATTTGTAATTCAGACTTTCTAAGTCATATTTATAAATAGGAGTATTTAATGTAAAAATAATGAAAAAGACTGGACAGAGTAAAGTAATAAAAAGAGAAATTAAAATCAGTGAAAGGATATTAAAGGAAAAAAGGAGATAGTAAAAAGAAAGTATAGATTAAGGGTATGTCTTTAATTTCAAAACCTCGTCCGTTTTGGGAAAGTCTTATTGTCTTCTAGTTGATTGAACGACTTTCAGTGTGAGACAATCTTTCACCGTCTTGATATATATTTTATTAAAAAGGAGGGAAGTTTAAATTAGTAAGGTGACGACTTTGTCAGACGAAATGTCTCAACTATAAATAAATTTTTAATAGTGACTCTCCTTATAGAGTTTCACGTGTACGGGGAATTTTATCTATGTGATTTCTTTCGTATAATAATAATAACAGGACCTTAAACTTAAGACATAATTTTTATTTTATACATTCTGTAATGTTGAATCTTAATTGATACTCTAACGATACATATAGTAATATATACATTCCACTTATATTAAGGATATCTTAACTGAAGTAAAATGTAATAATATATCACTATACGAGTAAAATTAAATATTTAATTTCTATCGATATAAAGAATGATTGGTCGATTTGGTGTCATATGTTTGGTAACTTATATCCTTTCGATAAATATATAAATTCGATTAGATGTGGTGTTGTAAATTATCTTAAAAGTGATATTAAGAGTTAAAAAGACCCCAATCCTTTTCCTCTATAGTCATTTACATAAAAGATAATTAAATTATATTACAATTTATCAAAAATGTGAAGTCTGATTTTTACACCAACTGTCAGGGATTGTCGGTGTGAAATTCTTTTTCCACTATACAGTATTAGGTAAGTCTTCCTCTTATCCCTTCCTCCAAACACTCTACATTAGCTAATGTGATTCCTACAACATTCGTTTAAAATCGACACGGAGGTTAGATAGACGTCCAGAAGGATCCCACCGTGATCACCATTTCTCGGACAGACGATTGCGTGCTCTGTCTTCTCTCCGCCTAAACTAGGGACCCACTCTTTCTGCGGGACCTCATCCTTTACGAAGGGATGGGGGATAGGTCATAAGAACGGACCTTTTAGGGTATCTGTCTCCTCGGAATATCCGATGTCGACATCGAATATATCGGATATCCGATGTTGATATCGGGTGTCGGAATATCCGAATACCCCAGTGTCTCTCAGCTTGAGTTCACTTGTGTGTGTGTGTGTGTGTGTGTGTGTGTGTGTGTGTTTAGATACTCGTCAAAAATGCAACAAAAGAAGACTAAAGTTTTCTCTTCGTTCTACGCGAAAGACATAAATGGATATGTCCACATTATAGTGAGACCTTCCCACAAACTGTCTCATTCTTACCAAGGGATAAGGTCCGGAAACCGACCTCCGACCTCCGTCTTGACCCGTCTTTGAATTGATCTTACCCTTCCTTCGAACAGTACCTATGGAAAAGTATAAGAGAACAAAACCTTAGTACACAGGTCTCTCAACATTTCTCAGTCTGTGCTGAATTCGTTGAATCGTACGTACACACGGACGTACGTGTTTTTGTATAAAAAAGTTTGTTAATCTAAACTATAATCATATTTTAGTTCTTTTGTTGGGAATATACAATAATGAGTAGGTCCACCTAGACGACTGTGTCACACGACTCGGGTCACAAACATCAAACGGTTACGGTCAAAGAAAGAACCGTAGGTAAATGAACAGACCGACGGTGTCTGGAACCGCTTCAACTGGATCGAATAGAAAATGAAACTAGATTAATCCTATACTAGAATGTCTATCTTGTATGTGTGTAAACTATATTATCGTAGTGTGTTTCAGAGTCTACGACGTAAATCCTTGAATAATCAAAGATATCAGTAGCACCGTCTTGTTTAATTACAATTCTTTATAACAACGGTAATTTATAAGTAAGACACTTCCAGGAGTTTTCACTGTAGGGTCGATGAAATTAAGGGAATAAAGAAGAGTCTCTGTCGAGATCTGTTCTTCATTAGAGTGACTCTGTCTGTTTAAACATACCGAGATTAAAAGTATACTTAACTTTCTAATTCCTCCTCCGAAACACGGACCTCAGACATTCTGACTATTTTAACCCGTAACGTATACAGTCTTCTTCCGTGAAATAACTACGGATCCCAAATCTCTTTTGACTCCGACTATGTCGCACATGTACATAAGATCAAAAATAGGGAGGGGGTCACACCTTATCTTTCAAAATTTTCACGTACCAGAGGAAATACCCAACTGAAGTCATCATTTCGTTTTCGTAGGATAACGAGTTACGGTTTCTTTCTCTCCTCAAAACTCACAAGACAATACAGTGTCAGGACACCACTCGGGACTTCGTATTTAACATCTGTTTAGGGTGTCGTCATCATTCCGTCTGTTTAACGGAAATACACAAAATTCCGTATTTTCATTTCTCGTCTATATTCATTATCGTTTTTAAGTATACTCGAGTCCCCGTTCAACACCAACCGTACCATTGATAGTGAAACTTAAAAGAGTGGAGACACATTTTATTTTAGGATCGATATAAGAAAGGTAATTACCTTAGTGTATTATTCTACGAACCACATATACTCTGGACACATCTCTGGTCGCGGGCTCAGGTCGACCTGTCTTACGATCATTATGTCCTACTTCGTCAATATATAAAAAAATTTAATTTCTAACAAAGAGGTCCCTTATTATCTATAGTTTATCTTTGACTTATTAGTATGAGTGACCTGATACAAAAGATAATATAATAAGAATCAATATTGGTGTATAAGTGAGTTAAAAATAAGTAAATCGTTTATAAATAATTTGTTGATAACGTATGAATTACGGTAAAATTCTTGAAAAACTTGTTGTCACTCGGTTTCTGTCTTTGTGAAAACAAGAGTACCTCGAAAGTAAAATAACCTCATCTACCCAATTTTCATTTTGTATTTGGTATGATTTAGTAATATGTATCGTACAATATTTCATAAACCCCTCTGACTCTAAAATTTGTTCACCGGTTCCTCCCGGAATGACCCCTCTACTAATGACTCATCTCTTGGTTTCCTTTATTCCCTTATCGGTACATGTATAGATCCCTTCCTGTCGGGTCCTTTAGGGACACGGTTACCTCTGAAAGATCACCGACACAATCCTTTTCTGTCATCAACCCCGTCCTTGACTACGAACTTCTGGTCTGTCGAAATTCCCTTACTAGCGATGTTCTATGTCGGTTTTACTAACGTCACCTCACTCACTCTTCCACGTCGATAGTCTAGGCCCAAATATAAAACTATCAACTCACTTTTTACAACTAACTTACTAACCTATATTCAACATTCTCTCTCTTTCTCCAGTCATACTCCGGACCCAAAATAACAACGTAACAACGACACTACGACGAATAAGTAACGAACTCCTTGTTTTTATTACCTCAAAGGTAAATGAATCTCGGTTCTTTATTTCTTGACCAAATCCCCCCTGTCACCTTATGGTTGTAAAGTTAAAATCTTCATCGTCCGTACTATCTGTTAATCATTAGACTAAACTTTACAGTTCAACCTCTATTTTATACATTAAAAGTGGTATATGTAACATAAATTTCGACCTCCTAACCTATTCTGACAGGTTCTCTAGTTCTAGGTATTTCTTATGTATTTCCATAGTTTGGTTACAAGGTCGGGAGACTAAAGACTGTAACTATGGGAATCATAGTAGTGTACCAGTGTAGACCCCGAACTTGAGGAGTGTCTGGTATCTTAGACGTCGACTTAAGACTGTTTTAACAAACCGGGTAAAGCCTGGTTGTAACAATCGGTTGATAAGGCTCCCCCTCTTTCGGACCAAACATAGTACAAGAACCGAGGTAGTGTCAGGTGGAAGGGGTACCGTAACGAAGCACGTTATAGGTGACCGGTGTGTGAAACTTCCTCGGTGGAGTCACAGAGAGATAAAACAATATGAAAAATTTAACTTAAATAGTAAAAAACTTTAACGGAACTAGATAGATAGATGACTTTCGTAGCTATCCTGTATTTGAGAAACTATCCCACCTGATGTAAGACAGGTGATCGAAGACATAAGAGAGACGTGTCCTTTTACGAACCGTGTATCCTTGACCAGTTATTCACAAAAGATATGTCTAGTGCTACACCAGAACAATCCCTTCACACATTAAAAGAACCAAGACAGAGTAGTGGTGTTTTTAGACTTCGCTACCTACAATTTCGGGAACCTGTCTTGTACAAGATGGAGAACCTGTCTGCCTGTCTGACACAATATCGAGAGTCTAGTCACAATGTCGAGTCAAAATAAATCTTTTATTTTCCCTTTATGTAGGGACTCCGCACTCTCGTACGGCTGGGTTTTCTGTACCTCCCTTCTCTCAGGGCCGGAAAACCGAGAACGTTGTGCAAAAGAGGAGGGGGACCCGGACGGGATACATTTGACTCCCCGATCGGTCCTCACGACAAACAAGACGAACTCCAGGAGTGAGACCAGGAGTCTGGAAGGAAACAAGATAAAAACTCCCGAAAAGGGAAGGAACAGAAAATCGGTGGTGGTAAGACCTGAGGAAAAAGGATGAGTAAATCTCATATAAGAAACTAAAACGAGAATCGTTATTAGAAAAAACTTAGATAGAAGAACACGTTCTCTTTCCGTTTTTATTTGTTTACTTTGATATAGTTTGGTTTTTTGAAGATGTGTTATTTTCTTTGGTAATTGTTTTCTTTTCAAACGTACAACTTACCCTTTTTGTATAAATATTTGGTATATATGTTATTCCCAATTATAGACTTTATACATTTCTTGAGTGTGTTGAGTCGGTCGAAGGGTCTACCGAGATCACTATTTCTTGGGTGGATAGTTACGTCCTCCGTATTCTCTAGGTCCGAATTGAGAACCCAGTCCTTCTATGGGACCTCTTTCCGTACCGTTAGGTAAGGTCATAAGAAGGGACCTCTTAGGGTACCTATCTCTTCGGACCACCCGATGTCAGGTATCCCAGTGTTTCTTAACCTGTCTGACTTCACAGAATCGTATGTATTTTGAGTTACCTTTTTTTTAGGTTAATTTTTCACCTGTCCCGTCTTACCGACGATAGTTTTTCAGATGTTTGTTATTCACGACCTCTCCCACACCTCTTTTTCCTTGGGAGAATGTGACAACCACCCTTACGTTTGATCATGTCGGTGATACCTCTTGTCACACCTCTAAGGAATTTTTTGACCTTTGTCTTGACGGTATACTGGGTCGTTAGGGTGACGACCCGTATGTGTGGCTCCTTTGGTCTTAACTTTCTCTGTGCACATGGGGTTACAAGTAGCGTCGTGTCAAATGTTATCACTCCTGTACCTTCGTTGGACCTATAAGTAACCGTCTACTTACCTATTCTTTCGACACCATGTATATGTGTTACCTTATAACGAGTCGATAATTTTTCTTACGTAAACTTAGTCAACATTTCTCCACCTACTTTACTCGGATAATACGTCTCACTTCATTCAGTCTTTCTTTTTGTGGTTATGTCATATGATTGTGTATATAGACCTTAAATCTTTCTACCATTGCTACTAGGATACACGTTCTGTCGTTTTCTCTGTGTCTACATTTCTTGTCTGAAAACCTGAGACACCCTCTTCCGTTCCCACCCTACTAAACTCTCTTATCGTGACTTTGTACATATAATAGTATACACTTTATCTAGCGGTCGGGTCCAAGTTACGTACTCTGTTCCACGAGTCCCGACCACGTGACCCTACTGGGACTCCCTACCCTACCCCTCCCTCCACCCTCCCTCCCAGTCCTACCCCCTGTGTACATGTGGGTACCGACTAAGCACACTTACATACCGTTTTTCGTTGTGTTATAACATTTCATTAATCGGCAGTTAATTTTATTTAAAATTTTTTTCACCTGTCCCCTGAACTTATCTGGGAAACGGTTTCCCGTCTTTGTTTACCCGTTGTCCGTGTACTTTTCTACAAGTTGTAGTGATCAGTAGAACCTTTACGTTTAGTCTTGGTGTTACTCTATAGTGAAATGTGGACAGTCTACCAATAATAGCTTTTCTGTATTTATTGTTGACAACCGTTCCTACACCTCTTTTCCCTTGGCAACCTGTGAAGACCATCTTTGCATTTGACTCCGTCAGTGATACCTTTTATAATACCTTAAAGGAGTTTTTAATTTTTATCTTGATAGTATACTAGGTCGTTAAGTGGAAACCCATAAAAATGTTTCTTTTGTCATCGTGATTAACACTTTCTAAAAACGTGGGGGATAATGTCGTCATAAATGTTACGGATTCTACACCTTCGTTGGAATCACAGGTAGTCATCTACCCATCCATTTCTTCTAAACTCCATGTGTGTATAGATATGTTTATGTGAGTGTGGGTATATGGGGAGTGTGTGTTACCTTATAATGAGTTGGTAATTTTTCTTAATTTACAACGACAAACGATATTCACCTACCTGGATCTCCCGTAATATGATTCATTTTTTCTCAATTCCCATTAACAGTAGAGGAAAATAATCAACTATTCTCAAAATATAAACTATTGGTAAAAATGAAAGAGGTTTGTTAGAAAAAAGAAAACTGACAACAAACATACATGATATTACTTTAAAAGTATTTAATCATAAAATAGATTTAGTGGAAAGTCATTAAAAAAAGTGATCAACGTCGAACTAGACCACAGGAAAAGTAGAGACCGAACTACCCAAATGGTTGTACAATAAAAAAAGGTGGGTGAGTACTGAAGGAAACATCGAATTTTAGTCAGACCAAGAGAATTCATTACTATTAGAACTCTCACCTCTCCCACTCGTCTGAGGGTAAGACTCCCGACTGACACATCTTCGGAGTTTATTCAATGAGAAGTGGGACCCGAATCGACGTTACTATCCGTCCGAGGTCGAAATTCACATCTCTTACGAATTGGGTGTCAGTGTCCCGGTCGGTGGTGTACGGTGTACCGAGAGACACCCAGAGGTCTCTACAGATTCATAAGAGACAATCTAGACTTTTCGTATAAACCAGGAAGGAGAATTCGTAGAGATTCCTTACGAAAAGAAGGTATAGAAGTAGAAATTTTAAAAATGGGTACCTGAGAACCCATGACGAAAGGTCCAAGAGGATTCTGGTCTTTTACTTTTAGAACGCGAACTAAAATGAGAAGTGGGTCCAAGGTTATCTGAGACACAGAAGCAAAGTAGTATCCCTCAGGGTAAAAGAATGGAGTCGTTGAGGAGACTGTTTCTCGTTACCAATTATTAATGTAACGTGACCTTGACTCTCTTCTCTCGAAGTACCTTAGGTTCTGACGACGACATGGAAGTTTATCTAGGGTGCATATGAACTACTCGTGTGCATAAGGAATCTTGACTGGGTTCATAAGAACGAACTAAGGAAATGAATGTGCACCTTACGAAGTGAGAGTAGTGAAAACGTCAGTCATTTACATGGATAAAGAAGATTCAAGTGGAATTTATTATAAAGAGGAACTTCACAAGGTTCAAACGTAAATCAAAAGAGGACACATAAATAAATAAAATATTATCAAAGTATACGTTATAAGAACGAAAGGGAATTTTGTACAAATTGTGTCCAACGGGGGTCAAATTTTTAATCCATATCTCGTTTCTCCCTATGATTTACAAGATTTCATTATGGTATACGTTGTTTTTGAAGAAGTGAAATTCCTGATTGTCCTAAATCTGTTCATAGGAGTTACATACACTACTCACCGTCCTGGACCCGAACGTACGACACGTCTCGTAAACGGGACCGAGACTCGTAAGGGGTCGTCGTCGACGAGATCTAAAGTTTCCGGTCATAGAGGACTAGGAGGTTTAAAATGTCTCTTAGATCTGTATCCTTAAAATACACTCTTAAGTGTTAATTTTTTTATGACGTTGCATAAAATTCTTAAATTTCACGACACGATTGGTTTATTCACATAACCACTCACTGGTCAATTGTCAAAAACTATACTTCGGTAGTACCTGCCATTAAGAAAAGAGACAAAGTGGAGGAAGGTCCCTCATTTCGAATATAACTAGAATGTACCACACAGTAGTGACATACAAAAATATGTATGAGTTAAAAATACAGAAGAAATAATTTTCATGGGTAAGGAACTACCGTCTCTATATGAGTAAGATAGTGGGAAGCGTAACAGATCAATTACGTAGGAAGTGTCCTACTCGAGTTATTTTAGTATAATTGAGGAAAGGAGGGAGTAATTTTAATGGAAAGTAAGTCGATTTACGGTTCACTTCTTAGATATACTTATATCAGTCAGTTTTATTGTGCTCCTTTTTACTATTCGAAATGGGAGTCCTCATAAACGAACACTTTCTAACAACGTAATTGAAGTTCAGACAGATCCACTACTTATTATCTCATTTGACCTAGACAGAATGAAGACACAAGGACACAAGTAAACGATACAAGTAAGGGCACATGTACGTTGACACACTCGAGGTGTAAGATCTAGAGTTTAAATATATGTATATATATATTTCCAGCTGAACCATAAAAGAGATCCTTAACTTTTC
This sequence comes from Capra ibex, assembly GCA_006410555.1. NCBI lineage: Eukaryota > Metazoa > Chordata > Mammalia > Artiodactyla > Bovidae > Capra > Capra ibex. The sequence goes on from SJYO01026388.1 coordinate 32,102,269, forward strand.
CTTTGTGTCCATTGTCTGTTTGTAAACAAAAGCAAGAAACAGTAAGGACACAACACGACACGAATCAGCGAGTCAGTACAGGTTGAGAAATGCTGGAGCACCTGACGTCGGGCAGTCCGAGGAGACAGGTACCCCTAAGAGGTCCCTTCTTATGACCTCACCCAATGGTATGGGAGGAGGTCCCCTAGAAGGGTTGGGTCCCTAACTTGGGTCCGGAGGACGTAACGTCCCTCAATGAAAAAGTTTACTTCTAAAATAGACAAATTGTAAAAATCTCTTTAACTTAAAAGTTTACAAAAACCTAAACTATCAGTATGAGAGAGATTGATGGACTAAAATTCACGGAGGTCATGAAAAAATGCACATTGAGTCGAAAATTCTTATGTATTTCACTAATAGTGACGCTCCCATTTCATTTTCATTCCAGTTCAAACCGTATTTCCCTTTTTCAGTGGTTAAATTTGTTACTATTATTATAGATATTCCATCACTCATGAATGATACAGGATCCTAAAGAAACCGCCCTTACTACGACTTCGACTTCGAGGTCATGAAACCGGTGGAGTACTCTTCTCAACTGAGTGACCTTTTCTGAGACTACGACCCTCCCTAACCCCCGTTCTCCTCTTCCCCTGCTGTCTCCTACTCTACCGACCTACCGTAGTGCCTGAGCTACCTGCACTCAGACTCACTTGAGGTCCTCTACCACTACCTGTCTCTCCGGACCGCACGACGCCAAGTACCCCAGTGTTTCTTAACCTGTACTGACTCGTTGACTTGACTTGACTTGACTCCTCGATCGCTTTACTAATAATTGAGTAGATTAGAAACAGTCGTCGGTAAACTTTTTCATTATATAGAGTTAAAACGTATACTCTTTCACTCCGTATATTCGAATTGAACAGGTTTCTAGTTCTCTCTGTCGTACACCTCCTGTGTTCTAGGATTAGATCATGTAGAGAGAGGTCTCCAGAGGTACTCTATATGAATAAGTGTGTGGCGTCACAGACGGTGATTCTTCCTATTTCACAAAAGTCACAATCTTCTTTACGTGACATGATTGACTGTATTGTAACAATAATTTAGACAGTTCCTTGCTCCGAGAACCCACTAATAAACTCACATTGATAATTATTCAAGTATGACTCTTATGTATCAAATAGGAGACGTCCACCTTTCCCCGAGGAGTAGTTTGTCATCTTATGTTCAGGGTATCTTATGTTACACTGATTCTGTATGACGAGATGGATGGATAAAATAAGGTCCCTTACATTTTTTTTTTCTTTTCTTTTCTTTTAGTGTAGAGAAATCGTTTAGGAAACTCAATCCATTTGAAAATAGATTGATTCTAAATATTTAGAGACACTCTGGGTTCCCAGTGTGATGATTAGGTTAATTTTGATAAGGGGAGACAGGTGACCTCTTTAGTCGTAACAAGCATACTGACTTAGGACAAGATTGAATTGTTTCTCAAAACCACGAGAGTAAAATAAATTTAGCAAAGGACCCCGGAATAAGGTATCACCTTAATCATCTTGAATCTCTAAGGTCTCAGGTGTGTAATGTGAAAAGTCTTTACCTCCTTTACTTCCCCCACCCCACCCCTTCCACCTGTCCACGTCTACTTCTGGTGTTTGTTGTACCCGTCGGAATCTTTTGTTCGAGGCCCTACAGCAAAACTTTAAAAGAGTGGAAGAAAGAAAAGAAGAAGAAAAAAAAAAAATTTGATTCTCTAACTTTAGATGTTTATTCTGATACTTTTTACACTTTAGGCTCAAAATGAGAATAATTTAAAACCTCAGATCTAAAGATATTGAGTATTTCTCTGAGACTTCACACACGTTATCTCTAGTTGTTACTATTAAAGTTCATTGTGGGTACTTCTTCACGAGTCCCTCACTCCTTAATAAATCACACTTTGTCTCTTCTAACCCTTTATTAAATTTGTAACAAGTTTCTATACTTCTTTTTAATAAGTAGAAGAAGGATAACTCTCGATTGTCGTCCTTTACCCAAAAACGACGATAGACTCCTTAAGTACAATAATATCTTTTATCAAAGGAGTCCGTTTTCAAAAATCCATAAAAAAAGTCCTGACGGACTAACTTTCTCCAAACACCTAGAGAGAAAAGACTTCTAGAAATTTGTGTTTTACAAAGAATTAGTCAAACCACAAAAAATCTGTATTAAGATATTTTATACATCCCTACTTTTATTATGTTAAAGGACTTAGGAATTTGGATTTTAACCTTAGCCCTAGTAAAAAGAGACACTTTACCAACACCATTTATATTTTTATTTATATTGGTTTATATAGTATAAGATTACGAAGTAGAAAACTACTTCTTATAAACGTACGTAGATATAGGTGTCTTTAAACAGAATCTTTACGTGTACATTTTTAATTTTACTACTTTAACATAATTTGACGAACTCCCTTTGGAGTACTACGTAATACACTATATTTAACTGGAACGTTTGGATTCTTTAGGGGGGTCTATATTACTTCCGTGAAGTGACAGTTTTATTTTACTGATTTTAAACTAAATACGTCGAGTTATAACAAGGGAAGTCCCCCGGTCGGACGGACGAGGGAGGGAAAAGAGACGTGTGTACGAGACGGAACCCTTAACCGTAAGTCACTGTAGGAGTTGGTTTCCGAGTACCTACAAGAGACTTGACCAGGTCGACACCTGGTACTGATCTCGAGAGAGAACTGCGTCCGGCGACCTAAGTCCCCTACTAAGTGTTCAATACACAGAGTCCGTCGAAAATTTTTCGGTAACAACCGGACACAATTCCTGTAAAAGAAAAAGAGAATCGACACCCTATTATGAAAAATTTGTCATGAAAAATTTATCACACAAATGAAAAGTCGTAGTATGTGTACTGGGTTCTAACTCCTGAACTAAAAGGTCAAAGTTCCCGTAACTTTAGAGTAACCAATTCTGTCGATTGCAATATGTAAATTCCAAATATTATTAAACCTTTTTCTCCGACTAACTTTTAATAAAAATGAATCGTTTAGAAAAGGAATTTAACAAGATTTAACGTCGAACTCGATTTAACGTCCTCCTCACGAATTTTATGAATTCAATTACATACTAAAACTTTGTGAAAGTCTTTGTGGGTGTACGAATGTTAAATGTACGATCGAATTTTCGTAAAGATAAAAAAAAATGTGACTCAAGGAATCGTGGAGGTATCCTAAAACAATCGGATCAAACTTATAAAATGAATTTTGATTATGTTGATGTAAGTAAATTGTAGAACGGTGTAGAAAAGGGTGCACCGGACTCAACCATTCAAAAGTAGGATAAAAGCACAACAGTATGTTATTTGTATCAACTAACGATTTAAACTGGTCAGAAAATTTCCAGTATTCCTGTTGTACAAATGTGTAATAAAGGACTTTAAGGGTTGACGCGACTTTAATATCAGTCTTCGAAAAACAAATCTGAAAGAGACTAGTGTAAATAATTCATGGACGACATATAATCTGTAACACGAACTAGTACACCCGTCATTTCCAAAATTCCATCTATTAGTAGAGACTAGGGTAATTCGAATTACCCTCAATTCTATTTCCACTAGTCCCCAGATTATCTCGTACTTTCCCCTAGAACACCCTCTTCAAGAGTCACCATCTTCGGTGTCTTCTAAAGATTTTACTTTCTCATAGACGTCTCTTTGTCATACGAAATACTAACTGTCCACTCCCACCCTTTCTCAGATGATTGGTCCTTCCTAATTTACCAGACACCATTTCAGGTCACGGAAATCTCCTAACTTCCTTCTACTTAGACTCCCCAAACAACGTACCCTCTCCTTTCATATTTATTTACTTCAAACTCTTAATTAGTCCCCAGTAACGTGTTTCCTGGTACAACCTGGGACAATTTGAATGTAAAGTACGACACTCATTACTCCGTAGGAACTAAATAAATAAAAAATTAAAAAGTTTTTATAATGATATAGATTATCACCTTTTAACCTCCGTTATTTTACCTAGATTCCGACAATTTCCTCTGACGACATTACAAGATCCGCCGAAACCATATAAATTTATTATTGGATCTTATTATAGACGTTCAATCTCTCTTTAACTTTCCCTCACTTAGACCAAACAACTAACTATCTGATATCCTATCATTCCCTCTTACTGTTCTACTAAAAATCCAAAATTATATGAGTCAAAATACATCCTGAAGGGTCCACCATGGACGGTTACGTCCTTTGAGTTACTTTACCCTTTAACTTATATATATCTATATCTATTTATCTCTTGTCAAACGAGAAGTTTTCACATATATTTCCAGTCCTCTTTTTGTATGACTACCAGGTCTAGAACTTCAGTAGTTTGTCACCAGTGTTGTCGGTGACTCATCGGGTGGATCCCTCCTCCCGTTATCTCGTCTGGAGTTCCCAACCGACAAATTCGTAGTCTTTCTACTCTACGGATATGAAATACGAAATTGATTAGTGTATTTTAAGTAAAAAGTCGGTTATCAAGGTATAGACACCGAACTCTTCACTTGTTAAATATTCTTTCACTTTTGAGTCTCAACTTGAAAAAATTTTGTCTACTTAACTCACTTTCAGTAAGTCAAAACAGACTGAGAAACTTTGGGGTACCTGATATGTCAGGTACTTTAAGAGGTCCAGTCTTATGACCTTACCTATCGACAAGTGAAGAGGTCCCCTAGAAGGGTTAGGTCCCTAGTTTGGGTCCGGCTCACAAGTTTAACTTCTCTATAAAAATTTACCCTCTCTGAACTCGGTAAAAATTATAGCTATCCTTTTATCTTAATAGGAGAGACATCATTCCTCTTTTCTACCGAAAGTAGAGTCGTCCTCCTTCTATCCTTTCTTACCCTCGTCTACGATCACTGATGGAGGAATAAATTTAGGGAAAAGGGTACCGTATAGATTTCATGTTGTGTTATACGATTTCGAAAAGACTTCACAAGAAAAAATAATCAAATAAGGAACACAATCAGAACAGATAATAACGAGGATTCACGAAACTTTCAACGGTCAGTGTCAAATCTCGTGGAGACTCCGGTCCCTACAACAAGTCCTAATAGGGGGTTTATTCAGGACTCTTAAATCCTGTTTTATAAACTAAAGAAAAGGAAGAATATCTTTTTCTCTTATGATTGTTTAGTACTTTTACGTCGTGGTCGGTCAAAGAGAGGGTACGCGTCCCGGGGACCGAAAAAACGAATTTATATCCGACGCACCGGTGAGACTCCCCTTTACTCTATACGGGACATTAGACACTAATTTTATTACGTTAAAGGAACGAAAAATATATAAATCTATATATCTACTTATATTTGTCTAATCACTGTTTAACCAGAAAGAATAACATTTATTTCCATCTCTCTCAAAACAAGACAAAGTGGTTGACATAGTAAAGACTGATCGTACTCCTTATTTTTGTAGAGGGTCAGGAGGAAAGTGACCACAAAAAATCAGATCGAGTGTGTATGGGACAACCCCTCGACACCCACTAAAGATACAATAAATGGGTTGTATACACATTCGTTCCGGTCAAAACTCCGAGTTCTACAAAGAACGATTCCCGGTAAGAGGTGAACTTTCCCACACTGGTTTGTCCGACCTATGATAACCCGTCACGTGTCACCGATCACTGTGGATAACTGACCCTCACAATAGAACTATAAGGAGGAGGTTAATTTTTTTTATTATTATTAGATTCTTGTCAATACTGGTTTCCGTAGGAGCCCAAACCGTCTATGACGAAATCACTATCAGTTGTATCACTACTTGAATATAGTAAACACTTATTTAAAGACTCCATAAAAATTCTAGACCATTCTACACAAAGGATAATTATCAATTACATCTTAATTGATGTGACATACATGAGAATTGATGTATCTCACAATTCTCAGTGTGGTCCAGGGTGTCGACTTTATACGGTTTCGAAAACAAAAAAGAAAGTTTTTACATTATATCAGTTTACTAACTATATATTACTGGTTGAAGTTTTGTAGAAACTTCTTTCATAAATTAAAAAAAGAGGGACGACGGTACGATACAGTCGTAACACCTACTGTGATAAGACATAAAACAAATGTAGAGACAAAACACAAAGTACGTATTAAAAGATTTTCAACACACAAATTTACAGATACCTTACTTAAAGTGTCAGAAATAAACAGTAACAGAAGGGATGACTTGGACACACGGAAGTGACAGGAGACCGATGGGTTCCCTGTGTATATTAATCGTATGTATAAAGTCCAAAGGAAAAGGTAGTCACCGATTAACCGTGAACTCAAATGAAGTACTGTAAATTCTCTCACTTCTTTCTGTTTCATCGAACTCTTTTCAACATAAAATAAATATGGTCTACGATAAAAGGTTTAGGAGGAAAATTTAACTTCAGCCTGATAACCTTTTACCCTACGACACGTGTACCTAGGTAGACGTGTATCTGTGTCCGACGAGGCACTCACCTTAGACCGAATTTCCACGATAAACTGTCGAACATAAACGACTGATCAATAGGGTATCGTCCCTCTACAAACCTAGACCTTATTCTCAACAATTATCTGTAACACTTTCAACAGGTAACCGTGGTTTGGACATTTGTAAATCATAACACGTCTCAGACCCATGTACTCTTTAATAAGTCTTTTGAAAGGTGATCTCGTATTGATAAAGAGACAGACGAAGATGTTTTGTTAAAAAGAAGTAGGGTAAAAGAGAGTACGGAGATATATCACTTTGAGTCGCACTCAGTTTTAGTGTGTTCATAAGTTATTGAAGAACAGATAAGTATTCTGACATAAAGTGAGAAGAGTTTCTGCTACAAAGGAAAAAGGAATTTCTTTACCTAGGGTGGTACTAAGAACAATAACTACAGAGAAAGAATACTGATCCTGAACTCAATGGGTGTCTGTAACATGTGACCCTACATATGTCACTAAGTAAATTGTCTCTTAAGACTGGTATACAAAACACACACACACGGATAAATAAAGGAAAACAGAATGAGAAACACTTTTAACTTGTTAACGAACACAGGTTGGGGTTTTATAATAAAGTGTCCGATTATAGTCAAACCTCTTGTAATTTATTACTCCACAACACCTAGTGGGAACCACAAGTTTTGACGAGAGTATGTAGTACCACCTGACAAGAATTCGATCAGAAGGTCCTAAGATAATCTTGTACGGTGGAATGATTTTAGGAAACGCTACTTAAACGAGATATAATGAAGGCGAGGATGACCACCTGTATATTAAAAGACCTACGAAAGTATTTTTAGAGAGTATGTCAATAAAGGGTCTTTTAGAGAGAGTAGACAGATAATATCGAGAGTCGTGATTCTTCTGAGTCTATTAATGTAAAAGATAATGGTGGTTTTAGAATAAGATTTTTATAAAACACTCCTAGGAATTTTATTATATAATATATAAATAATATTTGGTTAATATAAATAAAGAACAACGAGGAAAAGTCAAGTCAAGTCAAGTCAGCGAGTCAGTACAGACTGAGAAACGCTGGGGTATTTAACGTCGTGCGGTCCGGAGGGACAGGTAGTGGTAGAGGGTCTCTAGTGAGTCTGAGTGCAGGTAGCTCAGTCACTACGGTAGGTCGGTAGAGTAGGACCCAGCAGGGGAAGAGGAGGACGGGGGTTAGGGAGGGTCGTAGTCTCAGAAAAGGTTACTCAGTCGGGAAACGTACTCCACCGGTTTCACGACCTTAAAGTCGAAATCGTAGTAAGGGAGGTTTCTTTAGGGTCCCGACTAGAGGAAGTCTTACCTGACCAACCTAGAGGAACGTCAGGTTCCCTGAGAGTTCTTAGAAGAGGTTGTGGTGTCAAGTGTTCGTAGTTAAGAAGCCGGGAGTCGAAAGAAGTGTCAGGTTGAGAGTGTAAGGTATGTACTGGTGACCTTTTTGGTATCGGAACTGATCTGCCTGGAAACAACCGTTTCATTACAGAGACGAAAAGTTATACGATAGATCCAACCAGTATTGAAAAGAAGGTTCCTTATTCGCAGAAAATTAAAGTACCGACGTTAGTGGTAAACGTCACTGAAACCTCGGGGGTTTTTATTTCAGACTGTGACAAAGGTGACAAAGGGGTAGATAAAGGGTACTTCACTATCCTGGTCTACGGTGCTAAAATCAAAAGACTTACAACTCGAAATTCGGTTGAAAAAGTGAGAGGTGAAAGTAAAAGTAATTCTCCGAAAACTCAAGAAGAAGTGAAAGACGGTATTCCCACCACAGTAGACGTATAGACTCCAATGACTGTAAAGAGGTCCGTTAGAACTAAGATCGAACACGAAGAAGGTGGGGTCACAAAGAGTACTACATGAGACGTATACTCAATTTATTCGTCCCACTGTTATATGTCAGAACTGTATGAGGAAAAGGATAACCTTGGTCAGACAAAAAGGTACAGGTCAAGATTGACAACGAAGGACTGGACGTATATCCAAAGGAAAATCATGATGTTATAAGTTACCAAAATTTGTTATAAATTCACAAAATGGATGAATAATAGTTATAGTGAAAAGAAAAAGAGACAGGTTTAACTCAAATTAAGAACTCTCTTATTTTCAGTAAACCTCAACACAAGAACACGGAACTTCTTACGTGTCGTAAAATTAAAGTCTACTAAAAAGAATGTATCCTTTTGTTTGTTACGTATTTGGAACTTTAAAGGGTATTTAGACATAAAAAAAAGGTTCAGTGAGTCAGTACAGGCTGAGAAACGTTAAGGTACCTGACATCAGGTACCTTAAGAGGACCACTCTTATGACCTCACCCATCGGAAAGGGAAGAGGTCCCCTACAAGGTTTGGGTCCCTAACTTGGGTCCAGAGGTGTAACGTCCGTTTAAGAAATGGTCGACTCGGTGTTCCCTTCGGGTTCTTATGACCTCACCCATCGGATAGGGAAGAGGTCCCGTAGAAGGGTTGGGTCCTTAGTTTGACCCTAGAGGACGTAACGTCCGCCTAAGAAATCGTTAACTCGATAGTCCCTTCGGGTATTTAGACTTTGTGGTCCTTTTTTACCTTTACTCACAAAAAATAAAGATTAATTTAAACCACAAGATTCGAAGTCTAAGTACGAAAGAAGAATAAATAAATAAATAGAATGTCGGTATACAAAGGTCCATCCACAGGTTAATTCACCGTCCTCCAGGAACCATAACGACAAGACAAGTACTAGACGACACAGGGTGGATCTTAGTACTTCTTAAGGTGAGTGAGGTTAAACCGAGACTGGTGAACAGAAAGTAAATTTACCAAGTACAAGTGAGACAAGTCGATTTATGTAAATAATTTAAAACCTAGATTAGAATAAACTACGAATCGTCAACGGGGTTGTGAATGATGAAAAAACTTTGTGTGCAGGGAACCGAGAAGAGTAGTGAGAGAGAGAGACTGTTGAGATTCACACGAACCTTCGAAAGTGACTTGAAATTTAGAACCGGAAAAGTTTCAAGACAGAATCCGAAAACAAGAAGGAAAGACATGAGAAAGGGAATCTCTAGAGTCGATCTTGATTACCGAAGTAAATAGTAAATACCCACTATTAAGAGTTTAAATTTTAGAGATAGGGTCTCGAAAAATTTTACTAGACAACATGTAAATAGGTTGACCTACATAGTATCGATGGATTCTAAAGTGTCCAGAATTTATCTTATTTCTAAGGGAGAGGTAGAGGGAGGTTCTTCTAAAAAGAGGTACCAGTACTCACCCAGGTTTAAGGTGGTCTTTGGACTTAGTAGAAACCGAGGAAGGAAAGGTAGAGGAAGGAATCGATTAGTAGTGGTCCAATAAAGTTAAGACATTATAGGTTTTTATATAGGTTAAGTTAGGTGAAGAGAGGTAAAGATCTCAGTGAAGAAATAGGACTCGGTGGTATCCCAGAGTGGACCTTATTACGGTATGGGAATATTGATTGTAAGAACTAGGAGGACGTCAGTCATGTTAAAGTGAACATTTTTCGAATAGTACAGTAGGGATATAAATTTTTAAACAAATTACAGACGGGTGAATGTTTGAACTGGATACGACACAAATCAGCGATTCAACACAGGTCGAGAAACACTGGGGTACCTGACATCAGGCGGTCCAAGGAGGTAGGTACTCCTAAAAGGTCCTTTCTTATGACTTCACCCAACGGTACGGGAGGAGGTCCCCTAGAAGGGTTGGGTCCCTAGTCTGGGTCCATAGGGTATAACGTCCACTAAGGAACTGGTAGACTTGGTGGTCCCTTCGGTTTGAACTGGATGTCCGGTATATTCAAGACCAGGTACTGTGAAAAGGTCGAAACAGAGGATGGTACGGAGTAGTGTGAGTAGGTATGTTGTGACAGAAACAAAGTCAAGGAGGGTGCACTACAAGACGAAGGGTAAGGTCCCGGAAAGAATGCATGATTATAGAAACCGATATACTAGAGAGAAGAGGATAAAAAATTATGTAATTAAAAGTCTCGAGTCAAGAAGAACAGTGTTGGAATTACTAGGTCTAATTTAGTTCACGGAACAATTTACGAGACTAATCTAGAACAATACCTAACTTACAAATACAGAGGAGGTTTAAGGATGCAACTTCAGGATACGGTGTCATACCGATGTGAACCTCTACCCTGGTATTAAATTCTAAATGGTTCCAGTACTTTCATCCTGGGACTAGGGTTCCCTAATCAGGGATATTCTTCTTTGTGGTTTCTCTCTCGAGAGGACAGGAGAAAGTGAGGGAGGACCTGATGGGGACGGAGAAAGAAACTCTTAAATGACCCTTTTCTGGTCGACTCCGGTACCACTCTTCTACCGGTAGACTTTCGGTCTTACTCTCGAAATGGTCTTTGGTGGGACGACTTGGAACTAGACCCTGAAGATCGAAGGTCTTTACATTCTTTTTTAAAAGAGACAACAAATTCCGTGGATCAGATACCACAAAACAATACTGATGAACTCACTTGTTTACGTTTGAACAGGAAAGAGAAACATCGTAAGTAATACTAAAATTTAATATTTAATAATTTAATCAGTGAAGTACTGAAGGAGAAGAATTCCTTGTCATCGGATGTCCTCCAAATCCTAACCTGAACACAACAAATCGTGAACGGAGATCACAGACAGATACAGTACCTATAGGTTATTCCTTGTCTAACTCACTTACAGGTCCTTCACATAACTTTCCCAATTGAGAACCTTTTAGTCATCAATCTTTTTCTCTAGGGTCTGTCTTCTTGAAGGATAGTGTCCATTTTATTGACTACCATCCGGTTAGTCACATAAAATCATCTCGTGGAACCTATAAGTAGTTGTCAAGATCGGTAACGATTTTATTCATATATTTCAAGTTTTATGTCGTACCAAAGTAGTAGACAGTCGTCAGAAAATAGGTAAGGAAATAGAAGTGTTGAAAGGATGTTCCGGACAATAAAACTTTATTTATCTCTCAATAGTCGTCACAGGTTTATGACGTTGAACTTCGATACCGCTGAACTTTGATTATGAATAGACGAACTTATTATAAGAGGGTGGGGGAAGATAGACCAACTGTTTGAGTCGAAATTCAGTGACCAAGAGTTGAAACCCTTAAACCTTATTCGAAGTCCTTTACACTCACGGTAGATTTTAATATACGAGGAAAACATATTTACGTGTCTATCCATAAAAACACTCAATCCTACTCTCTTTAGAACTTTCTATATACTTTATTAAACCCTTGGACTTTTTATTTGAGATCGTTCTCCATTAAAATGGGGACCATTTAATGATTACGTCGGTAATTCCTCTTTTTACTCCTTTCGAAACAGAAAGGGATTACGTAATGAGTCTCTTTCTTGTGACGGATCTCATATTGGTCCTGAACTCCAACAGTGATAGACAGGAGTTGAGGGTAAAGACGTAAGATAAATAACGGAATGAAGAAAAACGGAAACATTATGATTTATAAAATTCCATACTTAATCGGTAAGTGACGGAATTCGAGAAGTCTCATCATGTTCAAGTCAAAATTAGTTCATTTATTTAAAGATTGAGACTTTGGTCGTCGACTTACTGTCAATGTGACAATTGGTCTTTAAAAATCAGTTACTATTTTATAACTGACTAAGTTCACCTTTCTATATATAGCTTTGTTAAGAACCTCGTTAATCTAAATTTTATATCAATAAATTATAGTTTCTTATAAGTTTACGTACGTATTGTCTTTTTAAATGTTACTAAACTAAAGAGACCGATTTAGTCAACAAGTTTAGAGATTTAAAAAAAAATTGAAAGGGAGAAACCGACTTAATTATGGAAATCTAAAATTTCAACTCGATTGTGTATAATAATATTTTATATCAATTATGTATATACCTAAATTTTATTCAATTGTCTTGATTTATATGGGATACTAAGTAAAGTTTATGTATTAATAAACCATTACCTACGGATCTTTATCTTTATATAATCCGTACCTCTTTTTGGGTCGGTGAGTATAATAGGTTTATTTCTCAAAATAAAGGACATCGTCGTTGAAATTCGGGGATAGCCCATACGTAAAGGGAAAAAGAATAATTCCCTTGTCACTGAAATAACCCCAATCTTCCCACCGATCGATTTGTAATGTAACAGAGTAGAGAGGATGCCCATCCCCACTTATTACTCTGTATTTGTCCTCATTGACCCTTCTGAAAACTCTCGTGAGTAAACTTGCTTCGACTCAGTAGATCCTCCTACGGGAGTAAAAGGGAAAGAAAGAGGAGGAGGAAACCTTGTGTTTTTACTCTCTACTCGGAAGTCGTAGAACATTGTAACCCTATTGGAACACCGAATCTACCATTCCTTAGACGGACGTTACGTCTTCTGGACCCAAGATAGGGACCCAGTCCTTCTAGGGGACCTCTTCCCTTACTGTTGGGTAAGGTCATAAGAACAGGTCTCTTAAGGAACCTGTCTCCTCGGACTACCCGACGTCAGGTACACCAGTGTCTCTCAACCTGTACTGACTTACCGATTGTGAAAGTGTGAACGTGACTCATTTCTTCGGTATACGATTACTGTCTATGTGTCTTTCTCACTTCCTACGACTCCTCCCTCCATTGAACTGAGAACAGAAGTCTGAAGAGATTCCCATTTTTTGTCAGAAGAATTTTGATGATAATAAGAATCAAGGATGTTGGTTTGTATTGAGTATTCACTACGTAAACGGTTAATCCTTATAACGAGTCAACATTTTTTTTTAGTTGTACCTATCAGTTCCGTTTTCACTTATCACCGATGGATTTAGACTTAGAAAATGATTAGAAGGAGATTTAGGATCTTTAGTTATTCTTTTTTATTTAAGCATGTAAGGGTATGGAGGTAGCACTCATCTTCTGTATCTTATAATAGGAATTAATACTTTTATTTATTAAAGATCGGTTTCGAAAGAACTTAAGTACACTTCGGAATCTTATCCTTTGTGTTCTCTAATTCCATTTTAATGGAGGAAGTTCCTCTTTAGGTGGTGTCATATTTGTACCATTATTTCTTAAACATCTAGTTTCATAACTGATAATCTTTCCTGTATTTTATCTCCTGAACCTCCTTACCACATTCATTTCGTTGTAAAATACCTCTCTTTTACCATTTTTCCTTCTGTTCATCGTAAACCACTGACTTACTATTACCCTTTTCCTGTATTCTCTTTTTTAAATTCTAGAACTTTTTCTTTTCTATGGTTCGATAAAGGATCATTGAGGGGTTTTCGATAGATATTTCTTTAACGTAGATTAACGTAAGTTTATTCCCCAGGGTTTAATCTTAAGAAAGAAAGTACAGGTTTAAAATTAGGATAAATACTTTACGTATCCGTGTTCGTTGTAAATAGATATGATTCGAAGATAGTTCGTTTTTTGTCTTTTATTTTTAAAAGTAAAGGATATTTTAATTTATACTTTTTTTCTTTGGAGATGGTTGGTAAGGTACGACTGAGTATATAGAAGTTTGGTTGTTAACTCCTATTCACTTTGTTTACTTACGTACCTTTTTATAAAATAGTCTTTATTTGTATTTTTGTCTCCACCTACCTTCTTTTTTTATTGTCAACTGACTGAAGTCTTTATTTTTCTATTTTGGGAAAAGTCTTTACTTCTGAGTCAATGTATTACGAGTTTCCCCTATACCTAATTTTATTGTTAAATCATTCCTCGGGACTTCACTTGATGTGTTTATTGACTCCTTTACCCTTACTCAATTTCTTTTATTCTCCCTTTTTTAACTTTACCCTCTGTCCGGTTTTGATATATTATTTGACTCAGAGACTTTTTCTATCTCATTATCTTAGGTTAATTATAAATTATGATATAAATTTTTTTTTGAAGGGGTTTTTCATATCTTCTGGATATAGTTCTATAGTCTTCCTAGGATATAACTAGACTCTATTAAAATTGAAACAAGGTAGTTACATAGATAAGAACAGAGTTATCGTGTTTTAGAAGTGATGATATAAAAATATTATTCATAATTACAGACTATTATACTGATGTAACACATGACGAAGTAACGGAAACGATAAAATACGGGAACCGTAAAGGTATATTTAAAAACTTAACCAGAAAGTCAAAAGTGTCATTTTGCATAACCTCAGAATAACCCAGAGTAACTTAGATAAGTAGTTGAAGCACTCCTACCTATATAAATATTATATTATAACTCGGAAGGTTTGGTACTTATACTATATAGTAAGATTAAATAGAGTCACTACAAAACATCAAAAGTCTCTTACTGTAAATTATAGATATGAAATTTTTATTTATATATTTTATATAAAGTTCATGAAAAGAGAAATTTTACGTTGTCTAACTCTCTCTGACTCAAATAATGTCTGTCTCGCATATTACCGTCAATCACTACTATTCTATTCCCGTAAGTACTAGGTAAAGAAGGAACTCGTATTTTAACTTCCTAAAACTCGTAGTAGTTTTTACATCAGAAAACGTTGGATTTAAAATTATATATAAAGTATATATAAACTTATAGATTATGGTTCGTACCATTTTATATTTTTTATAGGATACAAGTGTACATAGTCACTTATTAAAAAACAACATATTAATTTTATTACAAGGTAATGTAGTGACTACTTTATATTACGTAGTTTGAAACATAAGAATATTTACAAAATCCTTGACATGCTCAAAAGATCCCGACGGGAATGTTTCATTGTGTTCAACCCGTCGTAGTGTCTTTGTATACAAGAGTGCCAAGACCTCCGGTGTTTAGACTCTAGTTCCAAACGAGTCTCGACGAAAGAAGACTCCGGACATTTACTCTTAGACAAGCCACGGAGACAGGGTCGGAGGACACCACACGACGGTCAAACCCCATAGGGAATAAAACATCCACGTAGTGGGATTGGAGACGGAAGTATAAATGTTCAGTACAAAGAACATACGAACACACACAGGTTTAAAGGTTAAATTTTTTGTTTTTGTTTTTTTCATTTATAAAACCCCGAGGTGAGATAGGGTAACAACGGAGTAGAATTGAGTTTTTGGGATAAAGACTCCATGATCTCCAATCCTGAAATCTTATAATTAAACTCCCCGTGTGTTAAGTTGGTGATTTTTATTAAACAAGGTATAACAGTTACAAAAACCGTACGATTAAAATTTATAAATAAATTTTGGGGAAGAAATATGACGTAAGGACGTACCTGAAGAGACCACCGAGTCTACCATTTCGTAGACGGATGGTACACCTTCTGAACCCAAGTCAGGGGTCCAGTTCTGGGACCCATCCCTTCTAGAGGACCTCTTCCCTTACCGTTGGGTGAGGTCATAAGAACAGACCTCTTAGGGTACCTGTCTCCTCGGACCATCCGATGTCAGGTACCCCAACGTTTCTAAACCTGTGTTGATTTACTGAAGTGAGTGAGAAATAGGACGTACTCACACACGATTCAACGAAGTCAACACAGGCTGAGAAACACTGGGGTACCTGATATCGAGTGGTCGGAAGAGACAGGTACCCTAAGAGATCCGTTCTTATGATCTCACCCAACGGTACGGGAAGAGGTCCCCTAGAAGGACTGGGACCCTATTGTGAACGTAGAGAATGGAGAGGACGTGACCGTCCGTCTAAGAAATGGTGATCGTGGTGGACCCTTCGGGATTGAACCTTCTTTTCAATACTGGTTGGATCTATCGTATAACTTTTCGTCTCTGTAATGAAACGGTTGATTCCAGACAGATCAGTTCCGATACCAAGAAGGACACCAGTACCTACACTTTCAACCTGACACTTCTTCCGACTTGCGGCTTTTTAACTACGAAAACTTGACACCACAACCTCTTCTGAGAACTTTCAGGGAACTTGACGTTCCTCTAGGTTGGTCAGGTAAGACTTCCTCTAGTCGGGACCCTCAAGTAACCTTCCTGACTACAACTTCGACTTTCAGGTCATGAAACCGGTGGAGTACACTTCTCGACTGAGTAACCTTTTCTGGGACTACGACCCTCCCTAACCCCCGTCCTCCTCTTCCCCTACTGGGTCCTACTCTACCGACCTACCGTAGTGACTGAACTACCTGCGCTCAGACTCACTTGAGACCCTCTACCACTACTTGTCCCTCCGGACCGTACGACACTANGACCCTCAAGTAACCTTCCTGACTACAACTTCGACTTTCAGGTCATGAAACCGGTGGAGTACACTTCTCGACTGAGTAACCTTTTCTGGGACTACGACCCTCCCTAACCCCCGTCCTCCTCTTCCCCTACTGAGTCCTACTCTACCGACCTACCGTAGTGACTGAACTACCTGCGCTCAGACTCACTTGAGACCCTCTACCACTACTTGTCCCTCCGGACCGCACGACACTAAGTACCCCAGCGTTTCTCAGCCTGTGCTGACTCGCTGACTTGACTTGACTTGAGTTGTACCCTTTTATAGTCTTTTAAGTGTGTAGACAGTTTACTATAATCCTTTATAAAGAGACACACTGTCACTTAGCAGGAAAAAAAGAGAAGTGAATTTTCAAACGTAAGGGAATATCTTATCCTTCAATGAATGAATTATAGAATAAAACGAAATATTAATACAACTTATATAACGAAAAGGAATAATCCGTTCTTTAAAACCTTCGATACGTGCTAAAATAAATATTAAATTACGGTTACACAACGTGTATCACTCACAAGTTATTAATAGAGAAGTTATTAACTTATTTACTGATTTCCACTACCAAAGTTTTTTCTTGATTACTTTGAAGTGTAACGATGGTAACTGAGAAAAAAAAAAAAAAACCACATGGTAAATAAAATAACGGTATTTGTAGGAAACAAACTGACCATAGAAAATAAAGTTTACTACCTTGTTTTCAACAATTCATCTAAACATCTTTAGTGACGTGGAAGGTGGTATAATATGAGGTCCCACTTTACATCGTAGACGAGATGTTACTTGTTGTACCGGGGTCTTTCTAGGGTAGTGGGTCCTCCTTGTAGTATAGACTGACTTTCGTATCACCGAGTCCAAATCCTACCAGTTCTACATTAATGGGTTTCTAATTAAACTGGTCCTTGCCTCTTAATTCGATCAAACGGGTCTTTAACTAACTGAGAAAACCCTGTTGTCATTTGATAGGGAAATAGTCAATCATCTCATTTCTCACTACACGGTGTATTATTGTCCCCTTCCATAAAGATCTCGAGATGTAAAATATTTTTTTATAAACTCCAACATCTAAATCAAAAATTTCTACCCTAAATAAGGGCAGTAAGTCTAACGTCTGCCTCTCTTCACCTTTATTTAAACAGTAGGGTAAATCAAAGGTCCTGTAATTCTGACAGAATACTAGGAAAACATTTGTAACATGAATTCTTCATACGTTATAAAGTGAAAATATAAAAATCGTTATACGATATAGTTCGGTAGTGTGAACAAGTTCCCTCTTCTACCTGGAAAAACTTTCCCTTGTCAGAAACTCATACAGTCATGTCTTTTTATGAAACCACATCACCAAGAATTTTAAAATGTTGATTTATAGGGGTTTCGTTTCCTATTATGTTTAGGGGTCCCAGTCAATCTTTAGTCGGTTCGTTAAAATTCCAGTATCGAAAATATAAAAGGTTAAATACTCTTAAAACACAGTATACGGTCTTATTAAAAAAATTACAATTTTATATAGAAGAGTTGAAAATAGTTTTACTATCAGATCCTTCTCCACGAATAAAACACCTAAAGTCCTTTGATTACACAGAAAGTATAAAATCAAATTCTCTCGTTTTAATCATTTTCAGTGGGGTACAAAGGAAGTTTATAGGATTGTCTACAAAAGGTCCCTAGTGTCCTTATTCGCGAAACGAGTGACTTCCTCTATTGTTCATCTCAGAGTGGGTCATTAAATTCAACAATAAAAAAGTAAATTTTTTAAAACCACTCCTGAATACCAAATAGGACTTTTTCCCTTTCACATAAAGTAAGTAAACATAAAATATTTATAGAAGGGGAAGGGAAATCAAAACAAAAATTTCATATCTATAAAATTGAATGAGATAACAATTTAGTAACTGGAAAAAAAGGAGTTTTCTTTCAAAAGGAGTTTTCAATATATAGATAAATTTATAAATTTTGTATATGTACAAAATACATACATATACAAAACTTAATGTGTAGAGATACAAAATTTGTAAATTTATATATATATATGTGTGTGTGTCTGTATACTCAAAATTCATAAATTCATATGGTTGGATCTTAAGAAAATAAAGATTTCTAACAAGGGAGTAAACAATCAAAAAAATTTCACTCGATCATAGTGGTTCTTCGTGTTACAGTAATACTCCTAATCCCCTTATTATTATCGGGGGAATTTGACACCTTTTGAGACTTTCTCTACCCTTATGGTCTGGTGGACTGGACGGAGAACTCTTTAGACATACGTCCAGTCCTTCGTTGTCAATCTTGACCTGTACCTTGTTGTCTGACCAAGGTTTATCCTTTTCCTCATACAGTTCCGACATATAACAGTGAGACGAATAAATTGAAGATACGCCTCATGTAGTACTCTTTGCGACCCGACCTTCTTTGTGTTCGACCTTAGTTCTAACGGCCCTCTTTATAGTTACTGGAGTCTATACGTCTACTGTGGTGGGAATACCGTCTTTCACTTCTCCTTGATTTTTCGGAGNNNNCTTTTTCAACCGGATTTCGAGTTGTAAGTCTTTTGCTTCTAGTACCGTAGGCCAGGGTAGTGAAGTACCCTTTATCTACCCTTTGTCACCTTTGTCACAGTCTGAAATAAAAAACCCCGAGGTTTTAGTGACGTCTACCACTAATATCGGTACTTTAATTTTCTGTGAATGAGGAACCTTCTTTTCAATACTGGTTGGATCTATCATATAAGTTCTCGTCTCTGTAATGAAACGACTGATTCCAGGTCGATCAGTTCCGATACTAAAAAGGTCGCCAGTACATACCTACACTCTCAACCTGACACTTCTTCCGACTCGTGTCTTCTTAACTACGAAAACTTGACACCACAACCTCTTCTGAGAACTCTCAGGGAACCTGACGTTCGTCTAGGTTAGTCAGGTAAGACTTCCTCTAATCGGGACCCTAAAGAAACCTTCCTTACTACGATTTCGACTTTGAGGTCATGAAACCGGTGGAGTACGCTTCTCAACTGAGCAACCTTTTCTGACTACGACCCTCCCTAACCCCCGTCCTCCTCTTCCCCTACTGTCTCCTACTCTACCGACCTACCGTAGCGCCTGAGCTACCTGTACTCAGACTCACTTGAGACCCTCAATCACTACCTGTCCTTCCGGACCTCAAGACGTTAAGTACCCCAGCGTTTCTCAACCTGTGCTGACTCACTGACTTGACTTGACTCCGACGTAAAGGGACCTTTCTACTTTATTTTTCTAGATTCTTTACTTGAAACAGTAACTAGTAGGGTTTCAAAGTCAGTTGTACAAGAGACTCAAAGGTCTTGTTCTTAACTTCTCTTATATAAATCCTTGTAAAACTGAAGGATCCTTATAACTCTCGTTTAGAATTAGTGACCAGGGGTCAAACACGGTGACGTTAACTCGGTAAAGGAAAAGAAGTGGATTGTGTGGGAGGTTCGTGGTCAGAATTGTACAGAAAAACTGAAAGAGTCTTTGAAGATAAGTTTTATCTAGTAGATCACGAGAGGTGCATTTACAGTGTAAAAGAGAACAAGTAGGGTGTCCATAATAAGAAAACCGACTACTTCAAGGATTGGTCGAACCTTGTCGAGGAATAGATCCAGAAAGGTTAAGGTGGATAGTTTTTAAGTCAGGAGACAAGTTCCGTTTAAAGTCTTACAATAGAGAAAGTACTTTGGAAAGAATCGTAGTGGTCATTCTACTCCAGAAATGGAGAGGATTTCGATTGTGTTCATAATTATAGACATGACGTTTGATAAAAAAGTGATTATTCATTTAATGTAACACTGAAAACGTAAACATGGAAACATTAACGAATTCCAATATCTTTTTATAAAAGATTTAAAAAGATGGACCTGTGTCGTCGTGTAAAATGTGTTATAAACCTTAAGGTCCAATTTCACGAACTTAATTTAGGTAAATGTATTTTAAGATCTTTTACGTTTTGTATCACTGTCTTTTATCGATAGACCCCTATCTCCAACCTCCTTGAGTCCTCTCTTACTTACCCATCTCTCCCCACTTCGTCTTCCCTAATGCTTCCATGTACTTCTAAAATCTCTGTTATCTATATAAGCAATAGTATCGAAACGACTACGAAATACCCATATATATAGTCTTAAATAGTAAATTTATAGATAGTAAATAACGGTTAAAATGAAATGATTTTGAAAATAGTTTGACTATAAACACGGTGTTTCTTTTCACACGAGACACTCTCTAGAAATCCTATTATTCACTTCCGAGAAAATCGATACTTCAGATTTAGACTACCTACTCTTTGTTGACTTAAGTACTGTAAGACCTCTTTTCTAAATGGGTCTATCTCCTTTCTCGACGTTTTAACATTTCTTGAACCTCATAATTACTTTTATTTACCTTGTCCCTTTTCGTCCTCACCCTCCCACTGTTCTTTACACCAACCCTACCATTCTCAAGGAGGTACATCTCAAACCTAAAATAAACTTTATTTTCCCCTTAATGATTTCCTAAAATTCGTTCTCCAACACTCTGTATTAGGTTAAATACATAATCTTTCTACAGAAAGAGACTCTAAACACCTGTTATTTACGTACATAAAGACACAGTTCACCCCTATCCCCTAACTCTTACCACTCAAATCAAGTCAAGTCAGAGAGTCAGTACAGGCTGAGAGACCTGACGTCGTGTGGTCCGGAGGGACAGGTAGTGGTTGAGAACCTCGAACGAGTTTGAGTACAGGTAGCTCAGTCACTACGGTAGGTTGGTAGAGTAAGAGACAGCAGGGGAAGAAGAGGGTGGAAATTAGAAAGGGTCACAGTCCCAGAAAAGTTCACTCAGTCAAGAAGTGTAGTCCACCGGTTTCATGACCTCAAAGTCGAAGTCGTAGTCAGGAAGGTTCCTTTAGGGACCCAACTAGAGGAAGTCTTACCTGACCAACCTAGAGGAACGTCAGGTTCCCTGAGAGTTCTCAAAAGAGGTTGTAATGTCAAGTTTTCGTAGTTAAGAAACCCCCGAGTCGAGAGAAATATCAGGTTGAGAGTATAGGTAAAAACTGATGACCTTTTTGGTATCGAAACTGAACTGTCTGGAAACAACCGTTTTATTACAGAGACGAAAAATTATACGACAGATCCAACTAGTCTCGACAAAAAGATTCCTCGTTCACAGAAAATTAAAGTACCGACGTCAGTGGTAGACGTCACTGAAACCTCGGGGGGTTTTATTTCAGACAGGGACAAAGGTAAAAAAGGGTTGATAAAAGGTACTTTACTACCCTGGTCTACGGTACTAGAATCAAAAGGACTTACAACTCGTAATTCGGTTGAAAAAGTGAGAGGTGAAAGTGAAAGTAGTTCTCCGAAAAATCAAGGAAAAGTGAAAGACGGTATTCTCACCACAGTAGACGCATAGAGTCCAACTCTTACCACAACCGTTAATTTCATGAGTATCTTCGTGTTTTTTGTCCACAGGGTCACTTTACTCTTTGATGTACGGACTCAACCCCATTATCCTCACACTTCCCCTTTGACACTTAGTTAAGGTCCATATAAAATTTCTATCTTTAGTTCCGTGAACATTTACCAAAATTATTCACTCTTTAGGTTGTTTCTCTTCTTATTTCGTAACACTAATTCAAGGACCGAGATTCGGTGATCTATTTTCACCCAACATAAATGACTCTACCTCTTCCGACGTCCTCTTAAACCCAAAATCACCTTTTTAGTCTCAAGAATAAACCTACACAATATTAAGTTTACCCACACTTTGCAAGTCCGTCTCGATATCTTCCGAGACCCTTAATGTTCCTTCCAAATCCGACCTCTAATTGTGTGTGTGTGTTTTGGCGTCAAATTTAACTAACTTCTTACAGGGACGAAGTAGAGTGACCCTTATACGAGGTCTTACTCGCACCCGAACACCTACACTAAGACGACTAAACTCTCGTCTGGGTCAGGGACACGTGGAGGGAGTCACGTCCGTAGAACGGTCTGAAACTCTAGAATGAACACATTTCTGAGTACAACAGAAACATTATTGTCTAGGACTCATGATAGGTTTATAAAATAAACCGATAGTTTCTTGTCGTTAGAGACAGTCAAAACCCTTTTATTTTCCACTATACAACAAGAGATTCCTCCACTGAAGGGTTTCTTAAGAGTTCCCATTAAAACTGATCGTCACGAAACTAAGACTAAGAGAAAGTCTTTTGTTTTTGTCTTTGCATTTCCCTATATTTACCGAGTAGTCATGTAACTATAATAAATTCCGGTTTATTTATTTACCCTAATAGGTCCTTTCTCTCTTCTCTACGGGATTCATCGGGATCGTTTAAGGTAGTAAGTCCTTAGGGTAAGTCCTTCTCCCTGATCGTTGTTACTGACTAGTTTTCATCCGGTTACCCCATCCTCCTTTGGTCTCACGTATCACAGTTTTTGTATTCTGTTATTCTAATACTCTTTACTAATTGACACCGTTTACAACGACCTCCACCTTATTATACGTTTGTCTGATACAATGTAAGTAAAATATGGGTCACGGGTCGTGTCTTGAACCGTGAGTTATTCACAAAAACGAATTTACAACATTCTACGTCAGTATATGAGGTACTCGCTTATACTACTTGGTACCAAATAATGACATCCTCAAAAATACGATGAACGGGACGACTTTTTATTCGTTTAAGTACATCTATAGATATGTCGTGATATAGAGTTTGATGACACTGTTTCACACACCTAAACCCCTTAAAATAACGTCGTACTTATAGTCAGGTTTTATTAGGTCAGTGATATTAATTGATGACGGAAAAATAATCTAACACTGATCAGGGAAACAAGATTCACACTCTTTTTATAAACGGTTATGTATAAAATTTTTTTCCCCACCCCACCCCCCCTCATCTCCGTATTTCACGTTTGAAGAGTCAAAAGGTTAGTCAACCTACTCACCACTCCTGACTAGATACACAATACATTAAAGTCTTCTGACGTTCATGTTCCGTCATAAATCTATACGAGATTTTTATAATAAGGTTTTCAAAACTTTAAGAACAGTAACTCTAGATAAACATCTTTATAATGAGGTAAAACTTATCAGACCATCCTATAACCATATAAAGTCATTACGACCTTTTTCTTTTTGTTCTATTTATTCCAAAATCAATAAATTTTTATGTGTGTATGATTGTTTTTTATTTCGGGGTTAAGGGGAAAGAACCGGTCCTATTAACTAGAAAGATATTCCATTAAGGATTTCCCGTAGAAGGAAGTCATAAAGAGAACTAAATATTGAAGAAAAGATAATTTAGAAAAAGTTCGTTCCGGTTAGACTGACAACTTACTAACTGTCCCAAATTTGGAAACGATTCTGTAGTCCGAGTTTCCAAGATTCTAACACTATCTAGTACCTTTTTTCAACAATACTTCCTTAAATTTTTATATTTGGTCATTCGATCTGGATTCATTCTACATCCAAGATGGGTTAATATTAAAAGAACCAAGTCTCATTACAAGACAGTAAGATTGAAACCTTCGAACCTAAAATGAGAAGAATATCCTTCAAAATAAGGATTAAACGTCTGTAACTTATAGATTACTATAAAAAAAGTACCTCAGTATATCTAAACAAAGTACCTTGTCATATCTAAAATCAAAACATTAACTTATTTAAACTTCACATTACGACATATTTAAATCACATATGTCTTACAACGAATATATGTAAATACATAATATTATATTACCGACTATATCGTTGTAAATATTTAATGTATAATATCGTGTCACAACAGACATAAGTAAAATGACACGTAATCCAGAGATACCGAATAAATGACGAGAATGTCTACACATGACAATTTGTGGTAGTGAGAATTAAGGGGACGGGACATGGGACCTCTACTAGTAAAATGAAGACCCAAAATGTACAAATTGAAGATTTTTAAGACGTACAATCACTATAATATGTCATGAAAAAAAAAGAAAGACCAAATATAACGAATCGTATTACGTGAGTTCTAGTTAATAACGACAATTTTTACCCTCGTATAGGGAAAAGAGTGTCAACTTGTTATAACGTAACACATATATATGGCGTAGAAAATATAGGTAAGTAGGTAACTACCCGTAAACCACAAAAAAAGGGGTATCGAACGAATAACACTTAATACGAGGTTACTTGTTTCCTCACGGTTATATAGTAGTCTTAGAAAAAAAAACAAGTAAAAACTCAGTATATATGGGTCTTCATCTTTACGACCTAGTATATTATCTAGATCAAAAATTTAAAACTCTTTGAAGTTGTAAAGAAAGTTCCACCATCATGGTTAAATGTAAGGATGGTTCTTGCATAGTCTCAAGAGGAAATAGCGTCGGAGTCGTCGGGACAACAGAGAACAGAAGGAACACGATCGATAAGACTGTCTACACTCGACTATAGAGTAGTACGAAAGGGGAATGAAAAGAGACTACTAATCACTACAACTCGTAGAAAAGTACACAGACAACCGGTAAAACTCAGTAGAAACCTCCTTACAGATAAGTCAAGTAGACGGTAAAATTTATCTTAACAAACAACGAAAAACAACAACAACAACTCAACTGACTCAGGAATTTAAAAACCTATAATCGGGTAATAAGTTATATACCAAACGTTTTTAGGAGGGGGGGGGTGAAGAGAAAACCAACACGTCACACCGTACATCCTAGAATCAGGTACTGGTCTATAACTTGGGTGTAGGGGTCGAAACGTTCGTGTCTCAGAATTGGTAACCTGGTGGTCCTTTCAGGGGTAAGAAAGTAAGACATCTCCCAGAAAAGTATAACAAACAAAAAAAAAAAAAAAAAAACGTCACGTCTTCGAAAACTCAAACTACCTCAACCTAAACAACTGAATAAAAATAATGAGCACGAAAACCTTATTACGGAGGTTTAATAACGGTTCTGATTATAACAACTCGAAGAAGGGACACAAAAAGATACTCAAAATACCTTAGTCCAGAATACAAATTACGAAACTAGGTCAAGTTCAATTAAAAACACTTACCACACTTCTTCCCCGGGTCAATAAAAAATGAACCGTACATAGATAGAACAGGAGGGTCGTGTTAAAAATTTTACAGATAAGAAAACGGTAACCTATAAGAACCGAGGGAACGACTTACGATTAATTGGTATACACGACACCAAATTAAGATCCGAGTGAACGAAAAAAATACCTCTATCATAACTTGGACATCTACCAAAACCCATCGTACCGTTAAAGTTGTTATAATTTGAAAGATTAGGTGTTTAAACCTCAGAGAACTACTTTCACTTTCTTCTCTTACTTTCTCAACCGAATTTTGAGTTAACTTTTTTTCTAGTACCGTGGGTCAGGGTAGTGAAGTACCGTTTACCTTTGTTACCTTTGTCACTCTCTGAAATAGAAAAACCCGAGGTTTTAGTGACGTCTATCACTGAAGTCGGTACTTTAATTTTCTGCGAATGAGGAACCCTTTTTTTCGATACTGGCTCTGTAGTATAATTTTTCGTCTTTGTAATGAAACGGTTGTTTCCAGACAGATCAGTTTCGATACCAAAAAGGTCATCAGTACATACCTACACTCTCGACCTGATATTTATCTCGACTCGAGGTTTCTTAACTGCGAAAACTTGACACCACAACCTCTTTTGAGAACTCTCAGGGAACCCGTCGTTCCTCTAGGTTGGTCAGTTAGGATTTACTTTAGTCAGGACTTATAAGTAACCTTCCTGATTACGACTTCGACTTTGAGGTTATAAAACCGGTGGACTACGCTTCTTGACTGAGTAAACTATTCTGGAACTACGACCCTTTCTAACTCCCGTCCTCCTCTTCCCTCACTGTCTTCTACTCTACCAACCTACCGTAGTGACTAAGTTACCTGTACTCAAACTCATTCGAGACCCTCAACCACTATCTGTCCCTCCGGACCACACTACGTCAAGTACCCCAGTGTCTCTCAGTTTGTACCGACTCGCTGACTTGACTGACTGATTTAGGTGTTTGTCCCTACAGAAAGGCAAACAGACACAGAAGAAACTAAAAAATTCGTTTTAAAACAACAAAAGTAACATGCCTTAAAGGTTAAGGAATCCATTTGAATAAGAATTCATAAAACAAAAACTACGATGTTATTTTGTCTTAACCCTACCGAAAGAGATAAAGTAAAAGTCTACGAAGTAGAAATCACATTTCCTTATATTAAATAAATAAATAAATAAAAAAACTACAAATGTCGATAAACAACAAACAAACAAAAATTTAAAATTAAAAATGAAATAAAATGAAATGTTATGACATAACCAAAAAATTTTATAACTAAACATGGAACGGTGTAATGACTTTAACGACTAAATGAGGTTGTTAAAAAACTACCTAAGAAACCCTAAAAGACATATATCCTAGTATAGTAGTCGTTGATTGTCATTAAAATAAAGAAGGAAAAACTAAACATGTGGTAAAAAAACCAGAACGGATTAACATAATCGATTCTGGAGTTCATGATACGACTTATCTCTACCACTCACACTCGTAGGAACGAAATAAGGACTGGAATTCTCTTTCTGACAGTTAAGGAGAGGAAACACATAGACAACCGACACCCAAACAGTGTATGCCGGAAATAAAACAACTCAATTCAAGGGAGAAACGGTTCAAATGATTTTCCAAAGCAGTTTATACCTACAACTTAAAACATTTTTATAAAAGGACATAGATAACATTAATAGTACACCAAAAATAAGAAGTCAAACAATTGTACCACATAATGTAACTAACTAAACGTGTATAACTTTTTAAGAACGAAGGGACCCTGTTTAGGATGAACTAGTACCACGTACTAGGAAAGTTATATAACAATCTAAACCGAACCATGATAAAATAACTTCTAAAAAGTAGATACAAGTAGTCACTACAACTGGACATAAAAAAAGAACACTATATAAACAAACCAAAACAATAGTCCCTGGTATTGTGAATACCAGTGGGTATTATGAGTCCCCGGTATTATTATACTGGGACCGGAGTATCTTACTCGAGTTTTCGTAAGGAAGGAGAAGTTAAAAAACCTTATACTCTCACCATCCACAATTGACAAGAGATTTACAAGTCGCAAGAAGTTCAAGAACCTCCGGGTACCCGTAAGGAGAACGGAGGACTCCCTCTTTCGTTCTTTACAAAAGGAAGAAAGGAGAAACAGACGAAAGAAATAAAAGGGAAGATAGGGAGGTCAGTGGTACTAGAGATAAGTCTCTCCTGTTGACCAGAAAGACCGACGACACACTCATTGGTCCTTGGGGGGTGAGGGGTTGAAATACAAGGTGGAGGAGACGGTCTTTCTAGTACGACCCAATGACAACCTGATCAGTGACGGGAAAGACGGTAATGGTAGAGATGACGACAGTAAAGGGAACGAGATAGTGGAGTAAACACCAGGTTAGGTATGTGAAGACCCACGTGTTTAGTCACCTAGAGGGTCGACATAACTATATACAACACGTCTCCGTGAAAAACAACAACAAATACCTACAGACTAATCAGTGTTTACTTATCTCTCTTTTTCCTTTATTTAATACGACGGTACTACGACTGTAGTGAGGGGTTTAAATATAAATATATATATAAATTTATATAAGATTGTAATACTTCTATAATCGAATATTTCTATAAGAAATAAAACTAATTCTTAATAGACATAATGTACATCTCTTCTATCGACCTTATTTTGACTCCTCTAATTAAAACTTTTATTGTCTTAATCACTCTGTTTCTAAAACCAGTAATTTATATGATATGAAGGTTACTAAGATTGTACTATTTGATAATCATTCATTTTATTTTCTTTTATATTCCACTTATTTTAATTTTCACTTTTGATATACTATGTAGGTAACAATTTTTATTTACTTAACGACATTGTACCTTTTAAACCAAATTTTTTTCATTGTCAATTAGGTACCTAGTACTTTATGATACTTTATCAAAACTTAGTGAAATTACTTTATACATAATTATTAACGACTTTAAGTGAAAAGTAAAAAGAAATCTCCATAACTTAATGGATCTTTTACACTTTCAAGTCTTTATCAAAACAAACAAAAAAGGATTTATACATAAGAAATATTCGTGTGTGTTCGACGCAATAGACCTAGCATACGTATTGTCAGTTTAAATTTAACATCCTTAAAATCGATTTTCCTTCTTATGGATTTTACTTCTTTGAATAAATCTTGTGACTTACATAAACTTTATCTAAAAAGGGGGTGATAAAATAGACCGGTACTGTATTTCTGATTCTAAACATGTACCTTTTTATCTGAAAAGTTACAGATTCCGGTTATACATTTATCAAGATCTTCGGTCGTCCTTAAGTCAATTTGTATTATCTCTCATAGCCACACTCTATATTCATATCTATATTCACATTTCGAAGGACCTAGAAGTCATTACCTATTACCATCAAGACCCATCGAATGAAACCTGAACATTCAAATCAATACCAGGGGTTCCTACCACCGGTCTTTCGGTTTAGTGTCAAGGTTCCTCCGGGTCACATGGATACGACTAAATCCTGTAACCGATTTCTTACTATCACAAAACAGTCGTCTAATGAGACTCCATAACAAAATAAGAATATGTCTCAAACCAAATAAATTCTTACTGTATCTGGAGACCCAATGTCACTTTGGGATTCGACACAAATCTCTATATAAATATTATAAATTGAAGAAACCTCAACTCCAATTTTTACAAACTCTACTAAAAGTGTCAGGGTTGGAATAATCCGACACCATTCCCTTTACTCCTTCTCACGTTAATGTAATTTCATTAATTATTCATGTTTATCTTATTCCCCTCATCTATTCTCTATGATAAGTGACCTGTCCACACAGGTTCCGGAATGTTCTAGGTGAGTTCCGACCCCCGTCTATTCCTTAAGATCTAAGACCGAGGACGATTAAAACTCGAAGTGCACAAAATCTGACCTAATCGTACCGAGTTTGGAACTTATAGACAAAGTCGTTGACTGATCCCGTCCCTTTAAACTCCTAGTGATAATGATAATACATACATACATACATACCTACCTACCTACACTCTCAACCTGACACTTCTTTCGACTCCCGACTTCTTAACTACGAAAACTTGACACCACAACCTCTTCTGAGAACTCTCAGGGAACCTGACGTTCCTCTAGGTCGGTCAGGTAAGACTTCCTCTAGTCGGGACCCTAAAGAAACCTTCCTTACTACAACTTCGACTTTGAGGTCATGAAACCGGTGGAATACGCTTCTCAACTGAGTAACCTTTTCTGACTACGACCCTCCCTAACCCCCGTCGTCCTCTTCCCCTACTGGGTCCTACTCTACCGACCTACCGTAGTGACTGAGCTACCTGGACTCAGACTCACTTGAGGTCCTCAACCACTACCTGTCCCTCCGGACCGTACGACGCTAAGTACCCCAACGTTTCTCAGTCTGTGCTGACTCGCTGACTTGACTAATGATAATATTGTACAAATTCCTGTAGGATACAGACATAGAGTCTTTATGGATTTATGTGTCCTTTCTACGGTTTCGAGGTCAAAGTTTTCTGTCTCCCTTGCATTTCTGTTCCCTAGGGACGTATCCGGATGTGTACACTCTAAAGTCCCTTACTACTGAGGGTTTTAGATTCAGAAGGACTTCCTTAATCATATCATACAAGGTCATACCTTATCAGTCCCAATTCCCTTCGACAATGACAGGGTAACGAGACACCTAACCACCATTTATAATTATGATGTGTTTTAACTCTTTACCGACATGTTTCCGAGTGATAGTACAAGAGACTAAGTTTAAGTCTAACGAGGGGTAACTCAATGACGAATCTTGAAAACGAAACGCTCACTCTCTCATTCCGAAAAGAAGAGACTTAGTATGTTATTTAGTCTCCAAGGTATTTTCAAGATGAGGACAGGTCCTCTACAGGGTCGATGTATGAAAAACAAGATCTTAATTTAATCAATGATATTATCATAAGGACGATACAGTGTTTTAGTTCTAATAATGATAAAGTCCTTTATAAGACTTCCACTGCGTAAGAAAGTAGAAAGTTTTCTAAGGGACAAACTTCGAAAATGATACACAACCTGTCAAATATCACAAACCAATCCATTACCTTTAAATGTCTTCTTTTATTTCACACTGTGATTTCTTAGGGACAATTTTTTGAAAAGGAATATGACACACCACACATTATCGTAAACTTTAGTGTGGAATGATGGATGAATTTAATAAAGTGGTTTCTTATGAAGTGTCGTCAATATGATTACGTTTGAACAAAAATTTCGATCATTATAATTCCGTAACATCCCTCACTATTATTAGGAAAAATATCAACTAATTCATGAAACTCTTATATGGGAGTGAAAGTGTGTGAAATTTGCAGGATTCTATTAACCAGGAACATACTTATATGAAACGAAAAGACTTTGGTCTCTTAGGAAAAGAAAAAATTTTCGATTTTCATTAATACATTCCATAAACTTACCCTTCTTTTTGACAAATGTATTCTCATTTTTAATGTAGATTTATAAGAAATTTTAGATTCGAACCCTAGAAATACTTTTAGATATAAAGTTAAACCTCCTTTACTTACTCTTATTCTGAACTTCTTTTTAAATTCGAATTTAAAATTTTTCGGGTGTACCTTTGGTTTGTAGTCATCGGTGATAATCAGTGGTGTTTCACTGAAAGGGTAGTTTTACGGACCCTGAAGGGTCCACCGAGGCACCATTTCTTAGACGGACGGTCACGACCTCGGTGTCCTCTACTCCCAAGTCCTAGAAGAGGATCCAGCCCTTCTAGGGGACCTCTTCCGTTACCGTTGGGTGAGGTTATAAGAACGGACCTCTTAGGGTACTTGTCTCCTCGGACCACCCGGTGTCAGGTACCCGAATGTTTCATAGTCTAAGCAGACTCGTTGATTCGTGTTTTCGCACGTCGTGTCTTCGACGAAATTTCTGACTCTCTCATTTCTTTGATATGAATCCACTCGAAAATCAGAATTCTGTTCGTAAAAATTAAATTTTCTTTTTGTACATGTACATTCTTAAATTTTGTTACCTTATTTAACCCTGATGCTACGATAAAAAGATAGTATTTTGAGATTTAACAAAAGGTCTCCGTTTACAGAAAATTCTTAAGGAACAAATTGGAAGGTCTTTAATAGTTGTGTATTCACTAATGTAAATTTTTAAAAAAATATTTATACTAATCTTTTATCTCAAGGACAAAAACAGGGTCCTAGGGTAGATCTTGTGGTATAATGTAAAACCACAACGACACCAGACTTACAAATACACCGGGGGTCTTCTAACTAGACAACTTTAGGATTATAGATCGTACTTCCTGTATATCGGAAACCCTCCGTGAATCAAGGACTCTCGACTCTGGAGTATTTTCTCTACGGTCTCTCTGGAGACGAAGGTGGACACTCTTATGCTCTTTAGACTCTGGATCTTCTCTCGGGAGTGGGTCGGTGTGACCGTGTGACTAGAGTCTGACGATCGAAGGTCTTAATACTCTTTACGTAAAGGTAACGAGTATTCGGTGGGTTAGACACCATAAAACAATATCTACGGACTTGTCTGGTTCAACCAACGTTACAGAGGAGTCCGAAAAGAATCTACATTCAAAACGTCTGAAGGGAATAAAAACTACTATAACTTTCAATACTTCTCACGACCACTCAATAAAATATCTTACAGGGAGTCAACCCTAAACAAACTACAGAAAGAGTGCTAATCAGACCGCAATCCCCATAAACCCTCTTTCTGTTATCACCACTTCACGGTAAAGAGTAGTGTGGTAGAGTTCCTATGTACGATAGTTATACTGAATATTGACAGTCAGTGGACTGACTTTCTCGTAAACGGTTCAAAGACGTGACATTTCAATAAGAAAAAAAAAGAGAGAGTAAAAATATGAGATGGGAAACTTTCCTATAGTGTTACGTGTCGGGTATAAGTTTTTTCTCACACCTCAATACGACGAGGAGTAACTCCCGTTTCCTACATACATTTAACAAACCTTAGTAAGACGTACCTTCTAAACAGATAGAGTAAATAAATAAGTTAGTAAACATATATTAATACTTTAGGATATATAAATATGTGAGACCCATGAATTTAGATTTTATTTAGATAGAACTAAGGTCTTTTCTTTGGTGACTGTCTGATCGTCAGTCATCTCGTCTCCTGTCTGAGTTTGCGGTGGTGTTATAACATTTATTAATCGGAAGTTAATTTTATTTAATTAATTAATTTTTTTCTTACTCTCGGACTTAGTAGTGGACCTTTTTGTTAAAAAATCTTCGTCTTGGTTTCGACTTCACAATAAACTTTTTTTCCAGTAATTCTATTAAAACTCTATAAAACTAAATAATTTTTGAACTGATCCTACTATACTGGTTCTGAACTATAAAAAGGGTGGAATACGAATTATGAACGACCCATCTTCTGTTGACCTTATTTCTAAGATTAAGGGTCTACTGTTACATAACTACACATTGGTAGATTGATTTGACACGGATGACCCCATATTTCTCTCAACTACGGCTACTGAGGACCCAACAAAGGAACTACAAATCCTTATTCCTGTACGACACAAGTCAGTGAGTCAACACAAACTGAGAAACGTTGGGGTATTTGACATTGGACGGTCCGAGGAGACAGGTATTCTTAAGAGGTCCGTTCTTATGACCTCACACAACGGTACGGGAGGAGGCACCTTAGAAGGGTCGGGTCCCTAGCTTGGGTCCAGAGGGTGTCACGTCCTCCTAAAAAAAAATGGTAAATTCGGTGGTCCTTTCGGACCCTCACTCCTATACCACCTCGTTAAACCTCGGACCAACCCCCAGTCACACTATCCGTTGTCAGACCCTTTCTCAGTATTGGATCCTCCTTGGACCCACTCACGACGACACTTCGGTGGTTTGGTTCGGATCTGTCGTCATGAACCTGAGTTATACATGGACCAGTCCTTTTTGTTTGGACGTAGTCGATTCACATGTTTACGACATATCAACTCATATTAAATGGTCAAATTTTTTCTTGTAATAAAATTTTATTTCCTTCCCGTTCATTTAACTTGACTAAATGTCGACGAATAAATCAAACTCAGTTTTTTCACTTGTGTTTTAACACGTAAAGTCTGAAAAAGATGAATTTGTACACACTATTCGTAAAAAAAAGGGGAGTCTCTAAAACGGACTTTTTACGACCTTCGGGAATTTTTTACAGTACCGACTTGTTAGAATAACTTTTAGAAGAGTCCTATCAAACATAAGGGACTACTAGGAAAATGTTAACTATAATTTTGGTCTCCGATTTGGAAGTGTTACTGGGGAGGGTCACGGACCGTCCCCCTAGTTCCGGGTACATGTTGATGTTTTTGGAAATATAAAATTAAAGTCGATAAATCCTTCTAGGGTTTCATAACCAAGATTGATTTACTATATAAGAAAGAAAAAATATAAGATGAGTAACGTTTATAGGTGCAATACAAATTCAATCAGACATTTCGATGTAATCTTTTCTATATTTATTAAAAATTTTTACAGATTCGTCATTACTCCTCCACTTAAATAAGGATGAGAATCTCCGACCTCTTCCTAAAACTTAATATAATGTACTATGTTTACTACAAAATTCTACTCTTTAACGTCTGGATTAAGTAGAGTTTCATTTACAGTCAAACTTACTTACAAAGACAAAGTATTGTCAGATTCATAAAAAGACACACGTAATAAAAAACGATCAAAGATTTTTTAATCGTAAAGTATTATATCCTTATAAAAGTAATAATGACTCTTCTCGAAAATACTAAATTCACCTAAATTGGATTCAGATTTTAAATTAATGTTTATTCCAACAACACAACTAAGTAAGAATACACAAAGTTAATCTACCTTTTGTATGGTCGACACTCGATAGATAAATATCTAATTTTTTGTAATTAAACTTCTATAAGGTCTCATGAATTTATCCTAGGTTTAGTAATATCTGAAAGTTATAAAAATAAAATATCGGGATAAACCGTATTATGTATAAAAAAGATACAACAGGTTAACAGTCCTAAATTGGTACCTTTATTTTTATAGTATAACATAACCAAACCTCACAAAGGTTCTTTCAATTGTAATTCACGATCAGTAAAGTTTTCGAAACATTAACTCTTATAGAACTTAAAATGATTTAATTAAGTATATTTCTAAAAACAAGAGAATAGGAAGTGTACGATAGTTATGTTTTTTTTTTCCGATTATATTTTCTTGAATCCACTAATAGTACTAAGAGTCTTGAAGGTTCAGTAATAGGAAGACGTGGTAATGTTTTTTATCTGTAAGACATTATCTGTGTTTATGTTAAAGACTTTGATGTAAATTAACGTATTGAACATTGTCTTCGACCCATACCCATTACGGACGTCTCACTTTTCGTTATCTCTTATTAGATTGACGTACTGGTGACTTAGAAACAATCAGAAACCAATAAATAGGTAATACCTTACCGTTTGGTGAAGTCATAACGACGGAACTCTTGGGGTACTTGTCATACTTTTCCGTTTTTCTATCGTGTGCCTTTGTACTTGAGGGGTTCAGCCATCGACGGGATATACGATGACCTCTAGTCACCTCTTTATTGAGGTCTCCCTTACTTCTATACCTGTGTTTCGTTTTTGTTGTGGGACAACACCTACACTGACCACTATCTTCGTTCCAGGTTAAGACATTTCTCGTTATAACGTATCCTTGGACCTTACAATCCAGGTACTTAGTTTCGTTTAATCTTCACTAGTTTGTCCTCTACCGTTCTCACTTATAGTTGTACAATCCTTAGTCGTTTGATTTTACCTGACCTTACCCACTTGAATTGAGTCTACTGGTAATATAGATGATGACACCCATTCTTAGGGAATCTTCTTTACCTCATCGGTAGTTCAGTTGTTTTCTCAGGTTTTACGTCATGAACCTACGTGAGATTTTTTATTGTCCTGGGTGTCTCTACAATACCCCTCCCTCCACCCTCCCCCCAAGTACAAACCCTTGCGTACATTCTTAATTTCTAAAATTTTAAATTTTTTATTTTTTGATTTTATACTTTTTTTTTATTGTCTTACTAGAGACAAGTAAAGGTTCCGTTTGGTAAGTTATAGTGCCATTAGGTTCGGATACGGGGTTGGTCATTACGACTTCTTCGATTTCAACTTATCAAGATACTTCTGGATATTCTGGAAGATCATAATTATGGTTTTTTCCTATAGGAAAAGTAATGTCCCCTGACCTTACGTTTTCATCCTTCAGTTCTTTGTGGACCTCATTGTCCTTTTAAACCGGAACCTCTTGTCTTACTTCGTCCCGTTTCCGATTATCTTAATACGGTTCTCTCGTGTGACCAGTATCGTTTGTGGGAGAAGGTTGTTGTGTCCTCTTCTGAGATGTGTACCTGTAGTGGTTTACCAGTTGTGACTTAGTCTAACTAATATAAGAAACGTCGGTTTCTACTTCTTCGAGATATGTCAGTCGTGATTATTCTGGTCCTCGACTGACACCGAGTCTAGTACTAGAGGAATAACGGTTTAAGTCTGAATTTAACTTCTTTCATCCCTTTTGGTGATCTGGTGAGTCCATACTGGATTTAGTTTAGGGAATATATGTCACCTTCACTCTTTATCTAAATTCCCTGATCTAACCTATCTGTCTCACGGACTTCTTGATACCAACCTTCAAACACTGTAACATGTCCTCTGTCCCTCGTTCTTGTAGGGGTTCCCTTTTTTTTTTTTATGTTTTTTCGTTTTACTAACGGACTCCTCCGAAATGTTTTCGACACTTTTCTTCTGTTCACCTTTCGTTTCCTCTTTTCCTTTCTATATGGGTAAACTTTCGTCTCAAGGTTTCTTATCGTTCGTCTCTATTCTTTCGGAAGGAGTCACTAGTCACGTTCCTTTATGTCCTTTTGTTATCTTACCCTTTCTGACCTCTAGAGAAATTTTTTTTTAATCTCTATGGTTCCCTTGTAAAGTACGTTTCTACCCGAATTATTTCCTGTCTTTAACATACCTGGCTTGTCTTCGTCTTCTATAATTCTTCTCTACCGTTCTTATGTGTCTTGACATGTTTTTTCTAGAAGTACTGGGTCTATTAGTGCTACCGCACTAGTGGGTGGATCTCGGTCTGTAGGATCTTACGTTTCAGTTCACCTTAAATCCTTCGTAGTGGTACTTGTTTCGATCCCCTCCACTA
This sequence comes from Capra ibex, assembly GCA_006410555.1. Classification (NCBI taxonomy): domain Eukaryota; kingdom Metazoa; phylum Chordata; class Mammalia; order Artiodactyla; family Bovidae; genus Capra; species Capra ibex. The sequence goes on from SJYO01026388.1 coordinate 32,139,231, forward strand.
CCTTAACGTCAACTCGATAAAGTTTTGGATTTCATACTACGACACTTTCACGACGTGAGTTATACGGTCGTTTAAACCTTTTGAGTCGTCACCGGTGTCCTGATCTTTTCCAGTCAAAAATAAGGTTGGGGATTCTTTCCGTTACGGTTTCTTACGAGTTTGATAGTGTGTTAACGTCAGTAAAGTGTCCGATGGTTTCATTACGAGTTTTAAGAGGTTCGGTCCGAAGTTGTTATACAGTTGGTACTTCAAGGTCTATAAATTCGACCAAAACCTTTTCCGTCTTCTTAGTCTCTAGTTTGACGGTTGTGGGCGACCTAGTAGTCTTTTCGTTCTCTCAAGGTCTTTTTTGTGGATGAAGACGAAATAACTGATACGGTTTAAACACACCTATGTTGTTCGACCTTTTAAGAAGTTCTCAACCCTGATGGCCTGGTTGACTGGACGGAGAACTCTTTAGACATACGTCCAGTTCTTCGTTGACAATCTTGACCCGTACCTTGTTGTCTGACCAAGGTTTATCCTTTTCCTCATACAGTTCCGACATATGACAGTGGGACGAATAAATTGAATATACGTCTCATGTAGTACTCTTTGCGACACGACCTCCTTCGTGTTCGACTTTAGTTCTAACGGTCCTCTTTATAGTTATTGGAGTCTATACGTCTACTGTGGTGGGAATGCCGTCTTTCACTTCTCCTTGATTTCTCGGAGAACTACTTTCACTTTCTCCTCTCACTTTTACAACCGAATTTCGAGTTGTAAGTCTTTTAATTCTAGTACCATAGACCAGGGTAATGAAATACCGTTTATCTACCTCTTTGTCATCTTTGTCATCGTCTGAAATAAAAGCCGCCCCCTCCCCGCACCTCCTCCCTGACGTTTTAGTGACGTCTATCACTGACGTCGGTACTTTAATTTTCTACGAATGAGGGACATTCTTTTCAATACTGGTTGGATCAGTCGTATAATTTTTCGTCTCTGTAATGAAACGGTTGTTTCCAAGTAGATCAGTTCCGATACCAAAAAGGTCATTAGTATATACCTACACTATCAACCTAATTATTCTTTCGACTCGTGACTTCTTAACTACGAAAACTTGACACCACAACCTCTTCTGAGAACTCTCAGGGAACCTGATGTTCCTCAAGGTTGGTCAGGTAGGATTTCCTTTAGTCAGGACTTACAAGTAACCTTCCTGACTACGACTTCGACTTTGAGGTTATAAACCGGGGGACTAAGCTTCTTGACTGAGCAAACTTTTCTAGGACTACGACCCTTTCTAACTTCCGTTTTCCTCTTCCCCACTGTCTCCTATTCTGCCAACCTACCGTAGTGGCTGAGTTACCTGTACTCAGACTCATTTGAGACCCACAACCACTACGTGCCCCTACGGACCGCACGACGTCAGAACCCCAGCGTTTCTCAGTCTGTCTTGACTCGCTGACTTGACTTGACTTGACATCAATAGGTAATCGTACGTCTTATTTTTTTTTCAGAACATGAGAATAGAAAGTAATTATATGGAAAAATTTCAATGAGGTCTCTTTAAATCTCCTTTGACCCTTTATTTACAGAGAGGGTACCATCTAAGTACAGTTACATACCTTTTTGGTTATGTCATAACATTTCATTTTTTCTTTTTATTATTTGTTTATCCTTCTATTTTTTTACAAAAATTAGTTTAGACCGAGATGCATATGGAAAAAACTGTTAAACTGAGACAACTTACCAGAGATAGAAAAAAGTATATAAATAAAACGGTATATATCTCCTATCCGATTAGAATCGTACATGGGTTTTTTAAAAAAAATTTTTGTAAAAGTCGATATACATCAACGTCTTTTTCCCTTCCCCAGTATGGAATAAAAAGGGGGCATAAAATATGAGAAACCTCCATAATCCTGTAGAATCAACATTGAGAACGTGATTATGTACTTAGTGTAGGGAAATGGAGAAGTTCAGAGGGAAAAGAATAGACACTATCCTTCCACAAACCGTTCTTCAAAAAGGTTTCAGGGAATCATGGATATCTTGTAATCCTCTTTACTTATCTATATTTCAGTCCCTTAAAATAGGTTTCGTAAAGTTTCCACAAAAGATTGACAAGAAACGACCCTTATTGTTATATGTAGAAAGCGTATATATAAACTTATCCTGTAAAAAAAAAAGTGACGAAGCCATAAGTTTCAGTGAAGGGTCAAAATAGTCAAAAGATAACTATAATATTGTTTATTGGTTTTTGTAAACATCGAATTTTATCGTTTTCGATTAGAATGTCAAGACCTACAGTCTTCAGGTTTTACCCAGAGTGTCCCGATTTTTAGAACCACAGTCACCCCTGTAACTAGGAGGTCGAGGACAGTGGTAGGAGATAGAAGATTTTGGTTTAGCGAGACTGTATTGACGGAGTGAGAATACTTCTGACAACACTAAAATCACCTGGAAAAAATGAAAATTCTATAAATTAGTGTGTAGACGGTATATTCCACCGTAGAAACCCTTCAGTGATAAGAGAGTGGTACACATGGTCCCTTCGGGTCCACGGACGGAACGGAAGGAAAATCCTTCGATGAGAATTGTCGAGTCATAGAACTTCTTACACCGAGGGAAATCCCACCGACGAAACAGGTAAAGAGTCAAAGAAAGAATCCACAATCCAACCATAACTTTACCATGAAGAATCTCCACCAAGATCTTCATGGAGAATTTCGAATCTAAGAACGAGTTCTCTCTAAATCCTCTCTTCGTGAATATAAAAGTAAGATAGACCGTCGTAGGAATGAGTGTAAACCTTTCTCCCCCGTCCCCTCACGAACACATTTTGTCGGGGAATTTTCTTCTTGTGAAAGAGTAGACTGTTCTTAGGGAGGAAACAAAGGTCACGGTCTATATTTTTACTAGAAGAAAGAAGAACCTCGACGGGAGTAAGTAACCACGACTTTGATTAGTGATATTCTGATCCAATGGGAAGTCATATTAAAAAGAATCAAAGAAAAAATAAAGATAAAATTTTTGAAAATTTAGACATTCAACGTATGTTTAAGTCACAGTAAAAAAAATTTTGAGTCTGTTGTAGTTAATAAACTAAGAGAAACTCACGGTACACGGACGACACAAACAGGTTCAAGAAAGAGTTTGTGTCCTAGTAATCAACCACTTATGGTAGGTCTGATAAAGAAACATAAAGAAACATATGTACGTATGTGTACATTTGTACCTGTACGTGTTTATATACGAAGAAAAAAAGACCCGAAAAAAAAAAATTAAAATAAAAATGAAATAAAATGAAATGTTATGACATAACCAAAACGGTATGTAACTGTACTTAGATGGTACCCACATGTACACTAGGGTTTGTACTTGGGGGGTGGGTGGAGGGAGGGGTGTTGTATGGAGACCCAGTAGGGACACGTGGTCGGGGGTCGTACGACATAGGACGTAGCCTGTATCTGACCACTAAGCTAAGAATGTACTATCATATGTACAAAGTTACGGTAAGANAAGTGACGAAGCCATAAGTTTCAGTGAAGGGTCAAAATAGTCAAAAGATAACTATAATATTGTTTATTGGTTTTTGTAAACATCGAATTTTATCGTTTTCGATTAGAATGTCAAGACCTACAGTCTTCAGGTTTTACCCAGAGTGTCCCGATTTTTAGAACCACAGTCACCCCTGTAACTAGGAGGTCGAGGACAGTGGTAGGAGATAGAAGATTTTGGTTTAGCGAGACTGTATTGACGGAGTGAGAATACTTCTGACAACACTAAAATCACCTGGAAAAAATGAAAATTCTATAAATTAGTGTGTAGACGGTATATTCCATTTCATAACGGACCCCTCATCTTCCACCGTAGAAACCCTTCAGTGATAAGAGAGTGGTACACATGGTCCCTTCGGGTCCACGGACGGAACGGAAGGAAAATCCTTCGATGAGAATTGTCGAGTCATAGAACTTCTTACACCGAGGGAAATCCCACCGACGAAACAGGTAAAGAGTCAAAGAAAGAATCCACAATCCAACCATAACTTTACCATGAAGAATCTCCACCAAGATCTTCATGGAGAATTTCGAATCTAAGAACGAGTTCTCTCTAAATCCTCTCTTCGTGAATATAAAAGTAAGATAGACCGTCGTAGGAATGAGTGTAAACCTTTCTCCCCCGTCCCCTCACGAACACATTTTGTCGGGGAATTTTCTTCTTGTGAAAGAGTAGACTGTTCTTAGGGAGGAAACAAAGGTCACGGTCTATATTTTTACTAGAAGAAAGAAGAACCTCGACGGGAGTAAGTAACCACGACTTTGATTAGTGATATTCTGATCCAATGGGAAGTCATATTAAAAAGAATCAAAGAAAAAATAAAGATAAAATTTTTGAAAATTTAGACATTCAACGTATGTTTAAGTCACAGTAAAAAAAAATTTGAGTCTGTTGTAGTTAATAAACAAAGAGAAACTCACGGTACACGGACGACACAAACAGGTTCAAGAAAGAGTTTGTGTCCTAGTAATCAACCACTTATGGTAGGTCTGATAAAGAAACATAAAGAAACATATGTACGTATGTGTACATTTGTACCTGTACGTGTTTATATACGAAGAAAAAAGACCCGACAAAAAAAAAATTAAAATAAAAATGAAATAAAATGAAATGTTATGACATAACCAAAACGGTATGTAACTGTACTTAGATGGTGCCCACATGTACACTAGGGTTTGTACTTGGGGGGTGGGTGGAGGGAGGGGTGTTGTATGGAGACCCAGTAGGGACACGTGGTCGGGGGTCGTACGACATAGGACGGAGCCTGTATCTGACCACTAAGCTAAGAATGTACTATCATATGTACAAAGTTACGGTAAGAGGGTTTAGTAGGGTGGGAGAGGGAGAGGGAGACTCAGGTTTTCAGGTGATATGTGTAGACACATAAAAAACGACAGAACGTATGTCCCAGTAGTAACGGTAGAAAGATTTAAGGTATATATACACAATCATATGACATAACCACAAAAAGAAAGACCGAATGAAGTGAGACATATTAGTCGAGGTCAAAGTAGGTAGAGTAGTCTTGACTAAGTTTACATAAGAAAAATTACCGACTCATTATGAGGTAACACATATACATGGTGTCGAAAGAATAGGTAAGTAGACGACTACCTGTAGATCCAACAAAGGTACAGGACCGATAATATTTGTCACGACGCTACTTGTAACCCCATGTACACAGAAAAAGAATTTAATCACTTTAGTAAATGGTAGATACAGTAAGGGTTTGATAAAACGTGAATTTATAGACCCTCTACAAAGTTACAGGAATATATTACTAACCTACATAATAAAAAATAACTACGTATCTTAAAGAAGTAAATCTATATAATAATAAGTATATGAGTAAAGAAACATTCTAGTTGTATACCAAAAGTTATAATTAGACAATATTAGTAATTCCTTTAATTGTAGAAAAGATATAAAGATCCCATCTTAAAGGGTTAGTTTTACGTTACATATTTTAATTCTGTGTGACGGTATAACGTGAAATTTTCCAACTTAGGTAAAGGTTGAAGAGAGTCGTAACTTATCTCATATACAAAAAGTTTAAGGTTGTTATGAATGGATAGAGTACCTACGTTTTAACATAATGTAACAAGATTATACGTATCAAGTTACCCCTAAACAAAGTAAGACATAACGGAAACAAGATATAAATATATTCATCCAAATAAAAAAAGAAAATTAAACTTTCTAACAAAAATTTACAAGGTGTCCATTTTCTATTCGGGTCAAATACCAAACAGAAAATTGAAATAAATACCGGTAAAACTACACGTTTTCGGAAATGTAGAATGATATTAGTTTAAAAGGTCACAAAGTTAATACCGAAAATATAAAACAGATGAGAAAACCGTATACATATATTAAAGAAAAATAAGTTAAGAGTAGGACCCCATAAAAAACGATCAAAAAAGTTAATCAAGTAATTAGTTAGACACTAATTAAAAAATGGAGTAGTCTCTGTTCATTCGGACAGAAATTAACAAGATCTGACTTAAGACCAAAGACGATGTCATCTCTGACATAGTTGAGAGATAACGACGACATTGTTTAATGATGTTTGAATCGTCGAATTTTCTCACACTTACATAACAGAGTGTCTAGACATTCAGTCTTTAGGACCATGTTGGAATGATTCGACTTATGAGTTGACTCGAAGTGTCCACTTCAGTTCAGTTCCACAAGTATCCCAACATAAGGAAGGACCCTTATCACTTCTACCTGGACGAAGGTTTAAGTACTCCGAACAACCCTTTTAAGTCAAGGAACTCCAACGTCCCGGTTTCAAGTATAAAGAAACGACCGACAGTCGGTACTCAGAGAGAGTCGAAGAATTCCGGTGGACCCAAGGAACAGTACAACGGAGAAGGTCGGAATTGAGTGGTTCTTGTCTAGTTCCGGAAGAGTACTAAAACTTAGAGAAGGTAAAGATGAAGAGGGTATAGAGGAAACGGAGGACGCTCTCTTTGAAGAGACGACAATTCCCAATTACACTAATCTGACTAAAGTGGACTTATTAGGTTTTACGAAAGAGACAAACTCCTAAGTTTTTACATTAGTGAAGACGTTACAGGGTAACCGGTATATTACATTTTATCAGTGTCTAAGACCCCTAGTCTTGTCCCTGTGAAAACAACAAACGACAACAACAAATAAACGATTCAACACATACTGAGAAACGTTGGGGTACATGATATCGGGTGGTCTGAGGAGACAGGTACCTTTAAGGGTCCGTTCTTATGACCTCACCCAACGGTAAAGGAAGAGATCCTCTAGAAGAATTGGGTCCCTAACTTGAGTACAGAGGACATAACCGTCTGTCTAAGACCCGTCTAAGAAATGACGACTCGGTGGTCCTTTCGGGGTACCCGTTAAACTCTCCGGTAATAAAACGGACGATTTCTCCGTGTGACGAGAATCCAACCCGTGGTAGAAGAATCTAAAAGGGTTGACCGAACACGAGACAAATACCTACAAAGACTAATTTTTACTGAAATTAACTAAGAATTTTGAGAAGATGAAGGTACTCCTACAGAAGATGGGAGGATAAAAGAAAACTCCTTATCAAAAAGTGTCGGGTAAATGTCTTGTTTTTATAAACCGTTTACTAGGTAATATCAGTTTCGATACCAGAAAGGTCATCAGTACATGCTTACACTCTCAATCTGGTATTTCTTTCGACTTACGGTTTCTTAGATACAAAAATCTAATCGTAGGACCTCTTTTGAGAACCCTCAGGGAACCTTCCGTTCCTCTAGTTTGGTCAGGTAGAATTTCCCTTAGTTACGACTAATAAATAACCTTCAAGATTTCAAGGTCATGAAACCGGTGGACTACACTTGTTGACTGAGTAACCTTTTCTGGGACTACGACCCTTCGAACTTCCGTCTTCCTCTTCTCCCACTGTCTCCTACTCTACCAACCTACCGTAGTGACTAAGTTACTTTTACTTAAACTCGTTTGAGCCCCTCTATCACCCCCTGTGCCTCATGACCGTACGATACCAGGTACCCCAGAGTTTCTAAGTCTGTGTTAAATCACTGACTTATTGTCGTTGTTGTAACACCAGGTCAAGTATAGTACAGAAAAAATAATAGAAGAGAATAGGATCATTAGTGTCCTCGTTGGAGACCCATATATATTTCGTTATAACTTTATATATGAGAGTTCTACTCTTTTCAAAAAGAAACAATTTTTATTGTATTTTCCTCATTTTTTTTTAAGGTCACCCTGTTTTCATTTCCCTAACATTACTGTATGGAGTGGAGTGTGAAGACTCAATTTGTATAACCAACTAATATGACTTTAAAGGGTACATGTACATGTGGTTAAAATAAAATTACACAAAACAAAAGAAACGTGTTCACTTCTTGACTTCGAGCATATAAATAAATAAACAATACAAAAAGTGAACTTTTATACAGGACTTCCCCAAAGGTACAGTCGTATATGTTTCGTGTAAACAGTACAGAGACCTTTCAAACTAAAAGTTATATGAAACACTATTTTTCGTGTAGAGTGACTTACAAATACTGACGAAAAATTTTTCTTTGAAAGGACACTGATATGTAGCTTATTTTATTACTTTCAATTTTCGGTGGTACTTACACTTTCGATGACACGTTCATTTTGTACGTTTATGTTGGTATGGAGGTATAGCCAGTAAACGTCATCAAGTCACATTAAATTATATGTCCATTTTACCCTGGAATCAAATAATATTACAGGAAGTTTCGGTGAATTAATAAAATAAAGGATATTAATGAAAATAGTATATAAATACTTTCTTAATAAAAGTACCAATTTTTTTCCTTTGATCAATAGTTTTGGAGAAAACATAATCTTAAACATAATAATAAAAAGTTTTTTCTTATATATGGTCTTAAATCAAAAGAATCTTTTGATATATAATTTCTTTGATTCATAATTCGTTACTAATAAATTTATTAAAAAACAGAGAATAACAGATATTCTCCTTCATGAAACCAATTTTGTCAAACGTCAGTTAAAGTGATTGTTGATCTTTTCTCGGACTATTGTAAACACTAAAAGGACGACGAAGTCAGGAGTTATATACATACAGTGTATTTCATGGTCGTTCAATTAGTTATGCACGAGAACACTTCTTTTTCTTGTCTCTTTATGGAGTCAAGTCAAGTCTTTATGGAGTCCAGACTGAGAAACACTGGGGTACCTGTCGTCGTGTGATCCGAAGGGAAAGGTAGTGGTTGAGGACCTTAAACGAGTTTCAGTACAGATAGTTCAACGACTACAGTAGGTTGGTAGAGTAGGAGACAGTAAAGGAAGAGGAGGACGAGAGATAGAAAGGGTCGTACTCCCAGAAAAGTTTACTCAGTCGAGAAGCGTAGTCCATCAGTTTCATAACCTCGAAATCGTAGTCAGGAAGGTTACTTATAAGTCCTGACCAACCTACCTGACCAACCTAGAACGTCAGGTTTTCAGAAGAGGTTATAGTGTCAAGTTTTCGTAGTTGAGAAACCTCGAGTCGAAGGAAATATCAGGTTGAGAGTGTAGATATGTAGTGATGACCTTTTTGGTATCGAAACTGATCTACTTGGAAACAACCGTTTCATTACAGAGACGAAAAATTATACGACAGATTCAACCAGTCTTCTTCCTCTACCGTGGGGTGAGGTCGTGAGAACGGACCTTTTAGGGTGCCTACCTCCTCAGACCACCCGACGTCACGTACCCAAGCAACTCAGTCTGTGCTGACTTACTGAAGTGAAAGTGTAAAGTGAAAGTACGTAACCTCTTCCTTTACCGTTGGGTGAGGTCACGAGAACGGACCTCTTAGGGTCCCTGTCCCCTCGGACCACCCGACGGTAGTTACCCCAGCGTGTCTCAGCCTGTGTTGACTTCACTGAATCGTCGTCGTCGTCGTCGTCGTCCAACCAGTATTGAAAAGAAGGTTCCTCGTTCGATGAAAAGTAAAACACCGACGTCAGTGGTAGACGTCACTAAAACCTCGGGTTCTTTTATTTCGGGTTCTTATGGATGACAAAAAGTTAAAAACAATCTTATTTTCGTTAAGAAAGAAAGAGAGGTACATATATATAAAATAAATCATGTATATACTATAGTATATTTATTATAATACATATTCATATATATCATTTTCTGTTATATCACACACATATACACCATACATAAATGTACATAAATGTCACCGTACCTATATGAGGACAAACATATATGTACTTATGTACTATTGCATACGGATGTGTGTACATGCCCACATGTAAATATCATAATACATATATGTACATACATATCACCATACATATGTGTGTATATGATACATATCCGACACATGTACACACAATCTATATAACTTCACCAGAAGAGTAACCATACAATTTAAATGAAGGTTATTTCCTTAATTAGTTATACGTCAACGATCGTATAAAGTCACTTACATATAGTTACTCTACTAACCAAAACCATGTACATAAAGACAACAAGATGATTATACATATAATATTTTGTGTATGTTTCTACAAAAATTTTATATTTTATATCTACTTCTATTATAAAGATTATTTATAGAACGACTCATATAATGACTGGTTATATGTTAGTCCCATTCAAAACAATAATCGATGTTTCTATATAAAATAAATACATAAATATAAAAAGTAAGACCAAATCACGATATATTAACTGTACATCGTGATATATTCAAATCCCACATGTCGGACTAGATGGGTGTAGTACTTTACTAATGGTATCATTCAAATCACTTGAATGAATAGTACAGTATATCTTTGTTTCATTTTCTTTTTTATGAAGGGAACACTATTCTTGAGAATCTTACATGAGAGTTGTTTAAACTACGTATTATGTGTCGTCACGATTAATATAACTAGTATAATATGTACTATGGAGATCATGAATAACTAGAGAATTGACCTTCAAATGTGGTAAGTTGTCAGAAGTAGACTACTGTTTAGGCTAAATAAAACGATACTCAAACAATTAAAAAACTCCATATTAACTGTATGGTGGTGGTCAAGGACCATGTCTTGTATCACTAATCTACAAAGATATGTAATTTTTTACTAGTGGCATAATTTAGATCAATGACAGACAGTGGCATGTTTTTATAATGTAATGATGACTGACATGAGAGGTATGACCGGTAAAGTAAAGACTCTGAGTAAATGAAACACTGACTTTCAAGCATGGAAAATCAGAGATAAAATGAGTAGAGGGTAAAGGTCCGTCGGTGGACAAACAAGAGAAATAGAGACTGAGACAAAGAGAAAATAATACAAACAAGTAAAAAACCAACAAAAAATCTAAGGTGTATATTCACTTTAATCTACTATAAACAGAAACTGAATAAAGTGGATCGTATTATGAGAGGTCAAAGTAGGTACAATAGTGTTTACCGTTCTAAAGTAATAAAAAATACTGACTTATTATAAGGTCACACACACACACACACACACACACACACACACACACACACACACACCAACATATATAGAGAAATAGAAATAGGTAAGTAGATAGTTACCTGTGAATCCAACGAAGGTATAGAAGCTTTAACACTTATTGCCACGTTACTTGTATTCAAACGTGTGTACAAAGGATCAATCACAAAAACAAAAGAAACCTTTTTATGAGTCTTCACTCAAACGATTTGATTACTATCAAGATAAAAATTATAAGTTTCCTTCGTTTTTAAAATAAAAAGACATTAACATAAAATGATCATATTAAAACATTAACATAAACGTAAAATTTATAGTATTCTGTCGATACTTTTCAATTAAAAGTTTTACTATTTTATTACCGATCGTATGTTTATATATGTGCAGTTTCTATAAATGAGTGATTAATTAATATCTTTGTTATTCTAAAGTGTAGACCAAACTTCCTCTTTGACTCGCCATTTTATATATACCCCTCAGAGACTTTCCTTAAACTTTTTATCCAATTATATCCCGTAATGTGTATTATATATCTTAGAATAAAAAATGTCCCCTCTTTGATTAAACACAGATCACCATGTCTTAAATAAACGTGAAAATTACCTGTTCTCTGTGAATAATTATATAATAATTAGGAAAAGATGTTAGATGTACCGACAATATGTCGGATTAGTTTCGTTGGTCTTCGTGTCTGGAGAAATATTAGTCTATTGAGACTCCCCAAATGATCTTTTTTTTTCGTGAGGTAACTTTCCTCATTAGAGTCATTAGAAGACGGGTAATGTTAAAGAAGATTTTAAAAAGGATTGTATTGTGGAAATAAACGACAATTGAAGTTCAACGAATTTTACATCTTTATAGGATTCAAGAGTATAATTTTAGTATGATTAAATCTCATCCCTGACTGCGTACTTTCGAAAGATATCACAGTAAAGTAAAGTGAGAAAAGAAGTAAACAGGTAGGTTAGTATAACTTCCCGGTAAAGTACGGTTCACGACTCCATCCAGATCTGTTATGTGACTACCCGTCATCATTCTACCGGGGACCAGAGTCCCTCGAGACAGCATACCCCTCTGTCAGAAATTACTTCGACAAGATTCGTGTTTGTTTCGTGTCGTAATCACTTCATTCAAACTATCTCGTACCCTACAGTCTCGTTTAAAGACAGTCAAACTATGTTTGAAGAGAGACATAGTTACCTCTCGACTCAGGATTTTCTACTTTTATACATTTCGTCCATCACTCCCTCTCCTCTCTCCCGTCGAGTACTTCTTCCCCATAGAATACATTTCAGGGACACTACCTCCTTTGTAGTACTACTTCTCTATCCGTCTCCTGACCTCCATTTTAGTCTATTCTTCCGTCCTTATTTCGGAGTCTCGAAACCAATACCGGTATCTTTCCTTGGGGGAGGTCATGAGAACGGACCTCTTAGGGTACCTCCCTCCTCCGACCATCCGACGTCAGGTACCCCAGCGTTTCTCAACCTGTGCTGACTCGCTGAAGTGAAGTGAAGTGAAGTTCGAACTCTTATTGTACTAATCTTAACGTAAAACCTTTCTAGTGGGAACGATAGAAAACCCAATCGTTCCCCCGGTCTTCCCCTGGTCTTTACTACGACTCTCTGATCAATTTCTCTTGTAATATTTCGACGATACTGCTTTTGTAACCACACTGATTTGTCATCCCGATGTGTATTTGTCTCGGCACTTTTATACTGAGTTCTTCCCTCAGGTCTACAAAACTTCTATAGACATTCTTCGTCACACGAAACGAGGTAAAACAAAGTACATTTCACTATAAAATAAAGGACTCGTCATTATGAAGACTTTAAAACGGTTTTCCCTTGAAATCTCTTTTACCACGTGAAGTGACTTATTTGACTTAGGAAACCCGAGACCAACTTAAATGATACGTCATTTACGACGAGTCTAACCTTATACGAAACATTATGAAAAAAACTTTATCAACAAATAATTCTTATTGTAATAAAAATTTGTTGTAACATTATACCTGACAAAATACAACCATGAGACCCCTTCGATATGTAAACAAAACCGTTATACATATTAAAGGAACTTAAAGTTTATTGTCTCAATCTCAAAGAAAAAGATAAAAAATTTTATTCATACATAGAAGAACCTTGTTAACCCACCCAAATAACATATTTTAACGAAGATAACATTGATTAAGAGAGGGTTAAAACTTAGTTATCACATATATTCTTAATTTTTATTAAAAACTTTCATTATGGAATACAAAAATGACTTTAACAAATGGTGTAATTTTTTTGATCTTCAAAGATGACAATAAAAGTACTCTAATATACAAAATTAGTAGTGGGTACTCAGTATCAGTAATTCGTTAATAAATAAACAGAATTTGATATCGAGTTTTATAGTACATGAAAACCCAAATAAAACATATCATCAACATAAAACTTTCATTTTCTAAATCCGTATTTGTTTAGAATTTTGGTCGATAATAAGTGGTTGTTTTTACATCAATGGTCTTTCCTTACGATTCCCGGTTCTGGGAGTCTAGTAACAATAATTCTGTTCGTTCTCTGTAGTTATAACACCATTCTAAGGACGATTTGAGAACGGATACTCTCTTTAGTACACTTCTTACTCCTTGAAACGATTCTGACTAGTAAAAATATAGAATTTATTAGTGTGTGTGGTTTTTTTTTTTTTTTTTTGGTTTCGGTTTTATAGTGTCTACTGATTGTCGATATAACCCAAGACAGTACTACATTGGATAAATTAAACGTAGATTAATAGTAGATTAGTTTATATCTTTATACAGAAAAAAAGAAATATAGAAATTAAAATAGAGGAATAAGAGTCATCCAAGTCTCTCCCACTCAGATATCGAAGAATTGAAAGTAATGGCAAAAGATGGGGAAATAATTAGGTAAGAACACGTTTATATAAAAGAGGAGACTAACGGGAGTAACAATTAACGGGACGTAATAACAAACGGGGAAGACAACTGGTTGGAGAGTTAATAAATAAGTGTGAGATAGTGACTATCTTAAACAACAGGGAAGGGTAACACTGTCGGAGGAGGATATTAGAATTCTCTAACGTTAGGTAGTTGTTAAATCAGAAGTATAAGAGCCGAGAAAGTATTTAGGGTACAACAGACAGAGACGATAAAAGTCACAGAGTCCCTCTTAGAATCAGGAGTAGTCCTTGGAGAGGTTACAATTGAGGGTCAGTCTCACGGGAGAAGACATCGGTTTGGAAACGAAGGTTTTAAGAGTCCAAGAGTAAGGTGAGATGTACGATAAGTTGTAGTTTTAATTGAAATACAATTAATTGCAACGAGAGTAAATGTTTAAGTTACGTTAGGGATAGTTCGATGGTCGGTATAAAAAGTGTCTTGATCTCGTTTATTAAAGTTCTAAACATACCTTTATATTTTTTGGAGCTTATCGGTTTCGTTAGAACTCTTTCTTCTTACCTTGACCTCCTTAGTTGAACGGACTGAAGTCCGAGATGATGTTTCGGTGTCAGTAGTTCTGTCATACCATGACCGTGTTTCTGTCTGTATATCTAGTTACCTTGTTTTATCTTTCGGGTCTCTATTTAGGTGTGTGTATACCTGTGGAATAGAAACTGTTTCCTCCGTTCTTATATGTTACCTCATTTCTGTTAGAGAAATTGTTCACCACGACCCTTTTGACCAGTTGGTGAACATTTTCTTACTTTGATCTAGTGAAAGAATGTGACGTGTGTTTTTATTTGAGTTTTACCTAATTTCTAGATTTACATTCTGGTCTTTGATATTTTGAGGATCTCCTCTTGTATCCGTTTTGTGAGAGACTGTATGTAGTGTCGTCCTAGGAGATACTAGGTGAAGGGTCTTAAGACCTTTATTTTCGTTTTTATTTGTTTACCCTAGATTAATTTTAATTTTCGAAGACGTGTTGTTTCCTTTTATATTCGTTCCACTTTTCTGTCGGAAGACTTACCCTCTTTTATTATCGTTTACTTCGTTGACTGTTTGTTGATTAGAGTTTTTATATGTTCGTTGAATACGTCGAGTTAAGGTCTTTTTATTTGCTGGGTTAGTTTTTTACCCGGTTTCTTGATTTATCTGTAAAGAGGTTTCTTCTGTATGCCTACCGATTGTTTGTGTACTTTTCTACGAGTTGTAGTGAGTAATAATCTCTTTACGTTTAGTTTTGGTGTTACTCCATGGTGAAGTGTGGTCAGTCTTACCGACGCTAGGTTTTTAGACGTTCGTTATTTACGACCTCTCCCACACCTCTTTTCCCTTGGGAGGATGTGACAACCACCCTTACGTTTGATCATGTCGGTGATACCTCTTGTCACACCTCTAAGGAATTTTTTAACGTTTATCTTGATGGAATACTGGGTCGTTAGGGTGACGACCCGTATGTGTGGCTCCTTTGGTCTTAACTTTCTCTGTGTACATGGGGTTACAAGTAGCGTCGTGACAAATATTATCGGTCCTGTACCTTTGTTGGATCTACAGGTAGTCGTCTACTTACCTATTCTTTCGACACCATGTATATGTGTTACCTCATAATGAGTCGGTAATTTTTCTTATGTAAACTTAGTCAAGACTACTCTACCTACTTTGACCTCGGCTAATATGTCTCACTTCATTCGGTCTTTCTTTTTGTGGTTATGTCATATGATTGTGTATATATACCTTAAATCTTTCTACCGTTACTACTGGGACATACGTTCTGTCGTTTTTTCTGTGTCTACATATATTACCTGAAAACCTGAGTCTCCCTCTCCCTCTTCCACCCTACTAAACCCTCTTACCGTAACTTTGTACATATGATAGTACATTCTTAGCTTAGTGGTCAGATACAAACTACGTCCTATGTCGTACGAACCCCGACCACGTACCACTACTGGGTCTCCCTACAACACCCCTCCCTCCACCCTTCCTCCAAGTACAAACCCTTACGTACATGTGGGTACCACCTAAGTACAGTTACATACCGTTTTGGTTACGTCATAACATTTCATTTTATTTCATTTTTATTAATTGCAACGAGAGGAAAATTACAAAGTGTCTGTTGATCGTCGTCGATGGGAGGGGTCAAGAAGAGACAATTGGAGGAAAGAAAAGAAACTAGTACTTCGACGTGGTCGGAGATAAGTATCTAAGGAAAAAACATGGAAGTAAACTGGTGTTCTTAGATCAGTGTTTAGGGTTGAAAATCGAGTCTATAGACATAAAGACGGGAGAAATAGACCCTTCGACTTTTTAATGGGCATAAACACCAGTGTTAAAATGACAGTCAAAGTCTGGTAAGACAGTTAAGAAAATAAACAGGAAAAAGAATAAATAGAGAACACAAGGAATTTACATTAAGGTTTTAAAGAGATGTTCTCAAACTTCGATGGAAAAAGGGTATGTACAAGTAAGAACCAGATACTAGAACCACGGATAAAATTCTACTTTTGACTCCGGTTGTCTACGAAAAAGAATCGAACGAATGAATATGACAGAAGTTTATATAGGTCAGAGACTCAATACCACAAAAACGGACAGGTTATGATTGGGGTAGTTTTATCTATAAAGTAATGAAAGTAGTAAACGGAAAAAGGACAGAAAAAGGGAAATTGTAGGGAGAGAGAGGGTATAGGATTTTATTAGAGGAGACAACCGAAGAGAAGTTGATATTTGTGCGAATACACAGAGTGTAGATTCTTTCTTTATGGGCTTTTCATGTTTACTTCACTTCTATGAGTAAAACATAGACTGTCGTGGTGGACTAAAAAAAATTAGAAGAGTATGCAAAAATGGGGTTTCTTTTAGGGGTTTAGTGATAGAGACGATGAAATGACAAGTGTGATAAATACTACTTGATGTTAGTCCAACGTCGAAGACTAACAGTTAGGTTACCTCTATATGAGAAAGAATGAAAACGGAAACGAAACAGTACAGACTAAGAAACGGTGGGTTACCTGATATCGGACGGTCCGAGGAGACAGGTACCTTTAGAGGTCCGATCTTATGACCTCAACCAACGGTAAAGGAAGAGGTCCCCTGGAAGGGCTGGGTCCCTAGTTTGAGTCCAGAGGGGGTAACGTACGTCTAAGAAATGGTAGACTCGATGGTTCCTTCGGAAGTTGAGTCAAGTGAAGTCATTGAGTCAGAACAGGTCGACAAACACCGGGGTACCTGTCATCGTACAGTCCCAAGGGACATATAGTGGTTAAGGACCTCTAATGAGTTTAAGTACAGGTCTCTCAGTCACTACGGTACTTCGGTAGAGTAGGAGGCAACAGGGGAAGAGTAGGGTGGAAGTTAGAAAGGGTCGTTGTCCCAGAAAACGTTACTCAGTCGAGAAGTGTAGTCCACCGGTTTCATAACCTCAAAGTCGAAGTCGTAGTCAGGAAGGTTACTTATAAGTCCTAACTAAAGGTAAAACTACCTTACCAAACTAGAGGATCGTCAGGTTCCCTGAGAGTTCTCAGAAGAGGTTATGGTGTCAAGTTTTTGTAGTTAAGAAACTACAAGTCGAAAGAGATACCAGGTTCAGAGTGTAGGTATGTACTAACGACCTTTTTAGTATCGAAATTGATTACCTGGAAACAACCGTTTTATCATAGACATGAAAAATTATACGACAGATCAAACCAGTATCGAAAAGAAGGTTCCTCATTTGTAGAAAATTAAAGTACCGACTTCAGTGGTAGACGTCACTAAAACCTCGGGGGTTTTATTTCAGAGAGTGACAAAGGTGACAAAGGGTAGATAAACGGTACTTCACTACCCTGGTCTAAGGTACTAGAATCAAAAGACTTACAACACGAAATTTGGTTGAAAAAGTGAGAGGAGAAAGTGAAAGTGGTTCTCCGAGAAATCAAGAAGTGAAAGACGGTATTACCACCACAGTAGACGTGTAGACTCCAATAACTATAAAGAGGGTCGTTAGAACTAAGGTCGAACACGAAGTAGGTAGGGTCATAAAGAGACTACATGAGACGTATATTCAATTCACTCGTCCCACTGTTATGTGTCGGAACCACATGGTGAAAGGGTTAAACCTTGGTCAGACAACAAGGTACAGGTCAAGATTGACAACGAAGAACTGGACATATATCTAAAGAGTCCTCCGTCCAGTCCATCAGACCATCAGGGTAGAGAACTTCTTAAAAGGTATTAAACAACACTAGGTGAGTCAGTTTCCGAAACCGCATCAGTTATTTCGTCTTCATCCACAAAGAGACCTTGAGAGAACGAAAAAGCTACTAGGTTGTCCATAACCGTTGAAATAGAGACCAAGCGGACGGAAAAGATTCAGGTCGAACTTGTAGACCTTCAAGTGTCAAGTACATGACAACTTTGGATCGAACCTCTTAAAACTCGTAATGAAACGATCGTACACTCTACTCACGTTATCACACCATCAAACTTGTAAGAAACCGTAACGGAAAGAAACCCTAAGCTTACTTTTGACTGGAAAAGGTCAGGAAAAGGTTGACGGCTCAAAAGGTTTAAACGACCGTATAACTCACGTCGTGAAAGTGTCGTAGTAGAAAGTCCTAAACTTTATCAAGTTAACCTTAAGGTAGTGGAGGTGATCGAAAAAAACATCATTACGAAGGATTCCAGGTGAACTAAAGTGTAAGGTCCTACAGACCGAGATCCACTCACTAGTGTGTGGGTGGTGTAACACCAACAAATCTAGTAGTTCTGAAAAAAACATATCAAGCAGACACATAAGAACGATGGAGAATTATAGAAAACGGAGACAATCCAGGTATGTAAAGACAGGAAATACACGGGTAGAAACGTACTGTATAAGGGAACCACAGAGATTAAAAGAACTTCTCTAGAGATCAGAAAGGGTAAGATAACAAAAGGAGATAAAGAAACGTAATTAGTGATTCCTTCCGAAAGAATAGAGAGGAACGATAAGAAACCTTGAGACGTAAGTCTACGAATATAGAAAGGAAAAAGGAAACCGAAAGTGAAGAGAAGAAAAGAGTCGACAAACATTCAGGAGAAGTCTGTTGGTAAAACGGAAAATGAAATCGGATTTACTCCCATTGACGAGAAAAGAAAAATCTTAAAAAGTGAACGTTCGTTGTGTACAGTTGGAGCCCCTTTCTATAATGTCTTATTCAAACCCTCTGAGCCCTTCATTTGAGTCTTTACCTGTCCATAACTTCGATGGTTTACCTAAACACTCCAGTGGTGAGTGTCTAACTTATTCTCACCTATAATTAAAAAGGACTAAAACTTAGTCTCTTAGTATCACGGCTCTAAGTTTCTGAACTCTCTTCTTTAGGTCAACCAGATAGATACAGTAACTAGGATAAAAAGTGAACAGTTCAGCACGGACTCAGAATCACTGGGGACCTGACATCGTGTGGTCCGAAGGGTCAGAAAGTGGTAGACTACCTCAAAGCAGTTTGAGTATAGGAAACTTAGTTACTACAGTAGGGTAGTAAAATAGGACAAAGGGGGAAGAGAAGGACGGAAGTTAGAAAGGGTCGTAATCTCTGTAATGAGACGGTTGTTTCCGGGTAGATGAGTTTCGATACCAAAAAGGTCATCAGTACATACATACACTCTCAATCTGGTATTTCTTCCGACTCGTGACTTCTTAACTACCAAAAGTTAACACCACGACCTCTTCTTAAAATTCTCAGGGAACCTGTCGTTCCTTCAGTTTGGTGTTAACTTTTGGTAGTTAAGAAGTCACGAGCCGGAAGAAATACCAGGTTGAGAGTGTATGTATGTACTGATGACAAATTTCATGAGTGAACCGAATAACACAAGATATCCTATTTCAGGTGTAAGGAGTCGTGACTAGTGTCGAAAAGACTAAACTTGGGTAAATGAAGAGGGTGGAGTAGAGAATTCAAGTACACTTGATTAGGGTGTGAAGACTTTATAAATCCACACGTATAACAACACCAAGTCAGTGATTCAGTACAGGTTGTGAAACTCTGGTCTACCTGACGTCGTACTGTTGGAAGGGATATGTAGTGACAGAGGGTCCCAAACGGGTTGAGTACAGTAACTCAGGTACTACGGTGGGGTAGTAGAGAAGGAGACAACGGGAAGAAGAGGACGGGAGTTAGAAAAGGTCGTAGTCCCAGAAAAGGTTACTCAACTGTGAAGTGTAGTCCACCGGTTACATAACCTCGAAGTCGTGGTTAGGAAAGTTACTTATCAGTTACAAATAAAGGAAATCTAACTCATTACAGAGACGAAAAATTATACGACAGATCCAAACAGTATTAAAAAGAAGGTTCCTCGTTCGCAGAACCACTAAAACCTCAGGTCCATTTATTTTAGACAGTGACAAAGGTGAAAAAAGGGGTTAGATAAACGGTACTAATTATCCTAGTTTACAGTACTAGAATCAAAAAAAAAAAATTACAAAATTCGGTCGAAAAAGTGAGAGGAGAAAGTTGGAGTATTCTTTGATAAAACAAACAGAAGTGAAAGACGGTAATCTTACCATAGTAAACGAATCCTTTGGAGTAGGGATACTGACGTTCCTCCATTTTGGTCAGTCAGGATTTCCTTTAGTTAGGACTTATAAGTAATCTTTCTGACTACGACTTCGACTTCGAGGTTATGAAACCGGTGGTCTAAGTTTCTCGACTGAGTAACCTTTTCTGGCACTACGTCCCTTTCTAACTTCTGTCATTCTCTTTCCCTACTGTCTCCTTCTCTACCAACCTACCGTAGTGACTGAGTTACCTGTACTCAAACTTGTTCGAGACCCTCTACCACTTCCTGTCTCTTCGGACCATACGAAGTCAGGCACCCCAGTGTTTCTTAGTCTGTACTGACTTGTTGACTTGTCATTGTAGACTTATAGAATCCAACACCTATCGACACATATTATGGGAGTTATATGGTACTGTGATATTTCTGTGAAACTCTAAAAAGAAATATATACGAAGGACAAACATTTTAATTAGGAAAGTGGGGGAGGATAAAGGGTCTCAGAGATTGAGAAAAGAAGATGTTGAATAAGGGAGAAACTCCTTTATATGACTTAATTTAAAGGGCGACACACAGGGAGGTACTAGTAGTTATTTATTCATATTGAAAGGGTAGGAATGACAGTAATAATTCTTTAAGTCTTTGTCCCCTAGAGGTGTCAACCTATCCTTATAACAAGGCATCTCATACAGATCTACCAATTCCCCGACGAGGGGATAAAGACGTACTTATCTATTCCGTATTTCCTAAAATTTTCGTATATGAAGTGGGTATTTTTATGGGACTATAGTCATTACTCATTAAGTCTCTTTGAATTTACATATAATCTATTACTTTAAATTCTACTACATATGACATTAGTCTCAGTGTGTCATGTAAAGTCCTTTCATCTATACTTAACTATCCAAACTCACCAAAGATTAAACAAAAATGTTATATTAGTATATTTGAGTTCCAACGTTTGTTGAAATTCGTAATAGATCTTTAGAGAACATTTGATCGAGTAACACTAATGGACTCTTGTAGTTGATACTGTCGTCACCCGATTCCTCTTATATTTTCCTTACGTTTAACGTAATGTTACATTTCATAGGATTAAAAAAAGAAATGGACCAATTGAATCCTTAACGTCGTAAAGACCTGTTAAAGTTTTATGTGAGTCGAAGAATTCACTCTAGGATGTCCTTGGTCGTCAATACGGTCTCAGGCTGAATGTCTACTCAGTGCGACAACTCTTCTCGTCTGTCGAGAGATGAGTAAAGGACCACAGTGACATTGTTTAGTCGGGTGCATACCGTTGAAAATTTAGGTCCTCAAACGACAGTCTTCAAAATTTACCCAAATTGACTCGAGTCGTCCACACTTAAGAAGACCTCCGGGATCGTACTCAGGTACAGAAACAAACAAGGTCGAAGATCTTCGACGGGTGCAAAGAACCGAACACTGGGGAACGTGGTCAACGTCTTGGTCGACACATCACAGAAGTTTGAAAAGATTAAAGACGAAGATGTCAGTGGAGAGAGAAAGACTGAGACTGAGAGAACTAGGGAACATAAGGAGTCTTCCTGAGAATACTAATACAACTCAGGTGGACGTATTAGTCCTATTAGAGGGTTAGAGTTCTAGTAATTAAATTAGTGTAACCCTTTTAGGGAGAACGGTACATCCCATTGTATTGAACAGGTGCGATCCTACACTTACAGAAACCTGGGTAATAAGTCCGAAAGGTTATTTTGACACTACGACCGATAGAGAAACGAGATTTTTACACCTCACGACTTCAACGACACTAACAAGTCTAGCCTTTTGTTCCTATTAGGAATATGAAGTATCGATATTTACGTTCTCCTATCATACCTTGAATCTTTCTACTCTCTCCTGATCCCTTTCCCCTATAGTCTCTGTTGACACGTTCTTCTTAGACACTCTCTCTCGATCGTTTTGTTTTCGCCACCTTCTTCCCTATCCTTTTCTATTTGACTCGATTGTGGGTTAATTGACTTCTTAAGGTAAAAATTCTCCTCACGTAAATATCCTCGGTGTTAAGTCGACTCCACAATGAACATAAATTGTTAAAGTGTCTCCGGGAGGTACATCTTCTTGATATCGTTATCTCTCACAGTCTCGACTTTTTCCGGAAGTCAGAAAGACCATATTGAAATGTTTCTTATATAACTCCAGACGTCGACGTTTTGTAATTCTTTTCAAAGTCAAGGAACCATGATTTACCTCTTAAATTTGGGTTTATAGGACTAAATTTCAAACACTGAGAACGGTGTAAGAGGAGATTCTTAAGAAAAGAGAGAGTCATCCTTTATTTTGAAAGGAAAGGAATTCTTTAACTTTTTTTTAACACATTATTTTTTAAAAAGACCGTGAAAAGAAAGACTCAACATATCTTTTTAGTAGAAAGAAGTAAATGTGTCTTCGAACTCGATCTAAACCGGTACTAAAAGTATAGTGTATTATAGTAGAACATGAACAGATAACCTCTTCCTTTACCGTTGGGTGAGGTCATGAGAATGGACCTCTTAGGGTCCCTGCCGCCTCGGACCACCCGACGGCAGATACCCCAACGTGTCTCAGTCTGTGCTGACTTCGCTGAATCGTCGTATGAACAGATAGTGACACCCAAACTTGTATGAAACTGTAAAGTGTATTATAACGGGAACAAAGATTCTTACTATGACACTCCGAAAATCCATCTTGTCCCTCAAAACATACATGTTTCTGTTCGAGTAACCTTCTTCTCAGTCCCGGTCTGTGGTCCAGAAGACCACGAAAAAACCCAAAACACTAAAATCAACTTAGAGAGTTGGTTAACCATATTATCACAAGAGTAAACACCATGTCACCGTTACGAAAAACAGGATGGTTCATCCCTTTCATATTCTTATTTTACATAGTGTACCCTTGTGGTAAATTATTTTTCCAATGTAGGAAACATTGTTTACGTTACACGACTGTCAAGATCATGAATATTGTACTCCTTCTGTATTACGACCACCCAATATGATCTACTGACTTGTGTTAAATGTTGACCCAATTCAACATTTAAAGAACACACGTAAATCTCTTTTTACGTAGTTAAGAATTTTTTAAGTTTCATTGTTTGAAGTAGATCACAAATGACTCAAAAAGGAAAAAGGTCCGGTACACGGATGGTTATATACGAACAAGAACTAGTGATTTACGATTTACTAGTTTAGACTAGAAACTATTTGGTCCAGATACACTGTGTTTTTGGTTATTCAAGTTAATTATAACACGTTCCTTCTTACACCGTCTGGTTCACCAGACCATGTACCACTCGAAAGGGGTGGGGCGACCGGACGTCGGTCAAAACAAACGAACAAGAGACACTTTGACAAAGTTACTATTTGGTCCTTCTCGTCAATCGACTTCTGACAACCGATTTATTTACACCACAACTGATTTCGTAACCGAAGGTAAAGTTATAAACCCGAATAAAAGGGTCTGACTCAGGATTTTAAGGACTGGCATAATCACCGACTCCTCTACTTCGAGGTATACTTGTGATGAGACACAATCCGAGATACGACTTCTAAAGTTTTATAATGAAGGATTATAGAAATGTCACGAAGAGACTGTATCCATGATAATAATAGGAGTAAATGGACCACACCCATTACTTCGAACCACCCTAAATCCCAGAACGACTCCCAGTGAGTCGACCATCCGTATCTCGAGTGTATCAGACTGAAGTATCGACCTGTACGAATCAGTACCTCATAGAGATGACCACTGTACACGGGAATTCTACATAATCCCCTTGCTCACGGTTGATTTGGTGTTTATCAATAGAGTATGTAACGGTATACACTGTAAATTTGAGGTCCTACAGAAGAAAGAAATCTAAAACGTTCAATAAAGAGACTTAGAATATGAGTTACTCAAAGTTTAATTTTAGGTGTCTCACTCAACAGTGGTAGTAATAATAACAATGATAAAAATATTCGTAATAATCTACAAAATTTTCCTTTTTTTTGTTGTTCAAAATATGAACTAAGTACTTCGTCGTACTTTAACGATAACATCGGTATACCTTTATCTTTTTTTATTGTCTATGACAAAAAGTTTACCGAAATTAGAGACAGGTTCGAGATAAAAAGTTGTTATAATGGGTAATGACAGTAGTGAAAATCTTAAACTAAAAATTAATCCTAAATTATACTGTATTATATAACTAATAAGTCAAGGAAGAAACTGTGAGTTTTTATATCGAGTCAAGAGGGTTGTAAACTCAACTTCGAAAGTGTTTTGGTTATCCATGTCCCTGAAATCTTTTTTTTTAAGACATTCTACGGTTTCTTTGTCCACTAAAAGTTTTAATATCTCGACAATCCATTTTGATGAAAGTTATAGTTATGTACTTTCGATAATCTTTCATATGGTTCATATTCAATAGAAGAAATGTGTCGAACTTTACACCCTAGTCTACTAACTTATAGAAAGAAAATATCGTTTCAGTAAAGAATGATAAAACTCCAACGCTTTGAAACTAAAAAGTCCTTATTGTTGGTCTACTATTTACTTCTATGGTTTTTTCATTATCACTATTACTATATTTGAAGTTAGATCTTTGTATCGAACTTTTACTCTTTAAAATAGGAACTGTATTATTTAACCTTTTTATTCTAGATGATGTGTTTAGAGTTAAACAATTGTTACTTTTTGACCTTAACCAAGTTCCAAGTCCCTAGTGTAGAGACCTTTTCATTTGAAATTTAGGTCCGGAACTTATTCAGTAATGTCATTTCAAGATTTCTTATATTTAAGTAATAGTTTCTAGTGAACAATGTATTTCTTTTTCTACTATTCTCATTCTCAGTAAATTTAGTATGGAGTCGTTATAGACGTCTAGGACTTTAAAATCAGTCCTTTATTTCTTAGTACAAATCATATAAATTTCTTTACTTCCTTATATAATTATCGATTTTTGGTTCTACGATATTTTTAACTTTCCCATATAAAAATTTGCTTGGTTCTCTTAAAACTCTTAAATGGTCTCTACGTTATGCGATCTACAACAAGTCCGCGATTCAGTACAGGATGAGAAACGTTGAGGTACCTGACGACGTACGGTCCCGAGGGACAGGGAGTGATAGGGGACCTCAAACGGGTTCAAGTAGAGGTAACTTAATCGCTACGATAGGTTGGTAGAGTAGGAGGAGAAGACGGCAGAAGAGGAAAACGGAAGTCAGAAAGGGTCGTAGTCCCAGAAAAGGTCACTCAGTCGAGAAACATAGTCCGCCAGTTTCTTAACCCCAAAGTCGAAACCGTAGTCAGGAAGGGTACTCATTAGTCCTAACTAAAAGTAATCCTTACTGACCGAAACGGAGGAACGACAGGTTCTCTGAGAGTTTTCAGAAGTGGTGTTAAGTTTTCGTAGTTAGGAAGTCGTGAGTCAGAACAAGGACCAGGTTGAGAGTGTAGGTATATACTGATGAACTTTTTGGTATCTGTCAAACTGATATACCTGGAAACATCCATTTCACTACAGAAACAAAAAAATTATGTGCCAGATCCAAACAGTATCGAAAGGAAGGTTCTTCGTTCACAGAAGATTAAAGTACCGACGTCAGTACGATCTACCGACATCATATACGGTCTATTTATCATTAATTTGCAACCATCTTACTCTTAATCATTTCACCATCTGTATTTGTATCTTAAATTTAGTGTCTCATTTGCTATCCACCTTTAATACTTTCTGTTACTCTACCTTTCTCTAATAAATCATATGTTGGTAAATCTCAAAACCTTCCTCCTTTTAGTACATTTTTATATCTTACAGATGGACATCATAGATATCGATATCTGTATGTTTGACCTAAATAGTGTTTAGACTTTTTCGTAAAATAATAATCTTTTGGAAACAAGAAGTGATGTCGTTATCTGATTTTATCTTTTCTCTTTTCTTTTTTTGTGTGCTAATAGTGTCTTCTGTGGTTCATAAGTGAGATTATTGTTACTGCCATATATAAAAAATTATTTGAACATTGTGATTTACTGTATTGACACCGTCTTCGTTTGGTCCCAATAACATTAGTATAATTTTTGAGATCTTCAATGTCAACAACCGAAACCGAGTCAACAGGTTTTGACAACCCTATCCATAGAAACGTTCAAATCTGCAAGGGAATACACACTTTCCGTCACAGAGGTTGAGGTCCCTCAACTCTCCCCGCCTCAATTTCCAATTTTTCTACGCTCTAGAAGGAAAAACCGATTGACGTTCGAAGAAAGAATGTGTCTCTGTTTGACTCTCCCTCCCCTTCGGTTTTGAAAATTAATTTAAAACCGAAACTATTATTGTGAACTGATCTGTAAAATGTGTCTCTTAACTTTGACACTGAATGTCGGAAGAATCAAAGGTAATTCAGTATCGTAGATAGCCTTAAAAAGGTATAAGAAAGAATCTTTCACTTCAGTTAGTCAGCATAGACTGAGAAACGCTGGGGCACCTGACATCGGGCGGTCCGAGGAGACAGGTACCCTAAGAGGTCTGTTCTTATGACCTCACCCAACGGTAAAGGTAAAGGAAAAGGTCCCCTAGAAGGGTTGGGTCCCTAGTTTGGGTTGAGAGGGCGTAACGTCCGTCTACGAAATTAGAGACTCGGTGGTCCCTTCGGGGTATAACAGAGAACCCTTCATCATTTTGGTGTGTCTTCTAAATTTCACTGTACCTTTCTGTCTTTACTCCACTGAAACACAAATACAGGTGACGAGTACGTACAAGTTGTATTACTAATATGGTGTCTCGTCACGTTTAGTCACTTGGTTTTAGTGTACACAGATGTATTTACTTGAGCACTTGTACTATTACAGTTCGTTTTTTCTTTTTTTTCTCCTTCTTACTTTTTATCCATGTTACGATCTTAAGGTCCTTATCTATGTTAATTTGGATCTAGTCCTTTCGTCATAAATGAACCTTATATAACATACACTTACTTGTCAATTGTTTGACCCTCAAAAGTTTGGGGTTTGACTACACTTCGAGTCTCCATACTGTAATATCTTACCGAAGATTTCACTTTTACTCTTTCAACAAAATCGAAATGTTACTAACCAATTAAGTCACCTCAAAGATCTATCGTCCCCCAATCAATTTTCATTAATAGAATGTGATAGAAGTCTTCTACAGAATTTAAATAAAATATTAATAGTCTCCGTAAACGTTTTTAATTGGAAAAACAGAAGAAGTACTCTATTTGATCTGAACCAACACGAATGTACCCAATTTATTAAAAAAAAGACGAGCACCTTAAAAGTTCAAACCAGAGATAAAACATAAAATAAAATTGTTTTCATACTATCCAAAAATTTTATAAAATACCATAGTTCTTGATATTATGTAAACGAAACTACAGATATATATGTACCCTTTTCATATCTTGATACTTATTCTCAGTACTTGTAGTTTAAACCTTGTCTAATGTACTCAGTGATGCCTACATGGTCCTCTTTCATGTACTCCTGAAAATATAAAATATATTTGAAGAGAATTTGACTCGTCACTCATGAACTCATGAGTATCTTAATAAGAAAAACAAATAAATAAAAAACAAAGTATGTAGAAGATGTTCTCGTCCTTTATTTAAAGGTTGAACTTTCTTAACTCTCTAATGTAGAAAATTTTTGCTTAACCTCCTCTTGTTCTACAGTCTCCTCAACCACTTACACCTCATGTAGAGAGGGGTACCTATGCAGTCCCTATATGGAAGTCTGTGTCTTCACGTACGTCTTGTGGTCGACTCTCACCTGTCCTCATGGACTGGTCACCTTTTCATATATCTTGGTACGTTTTGAGGTATCCTATTTCCTTAATCGCCCACCCCCCCCCGCCCCCCCCTGTCCTCACAATCCTCCTGACCGAGACGGGAACCACCCACCCCCTTGACTTCGTCCCCAGGTTAGGGGTGTGGTCCCGTTTACAGACTCAGTCTCCTCTTTGTAAATTCCGACTCTCACTTTGTCGACTATACCCCGTCAGATTTACCTTACTCTTAGTCTGTCAGGAACGACGTTGGTATGTATGGGGTCTGTCCTTGTGACCAGGTGTCCTCGACCCTCGACCTAAAACCCCTAACACCTCGTCAGGGTCCCACTCCCGACGACAACTGACGTCTCTCTGCCCAACTCCCCTACACTCCCTCCTCTAGTATCACCCTTTACGGATACCTCCTTTCGGTCCGTCGGCACCTTCGTTCCACTATGACGACTCAACGCACATCACCCACCTTGGTAGTGGTATCGAAGAGAGAGGGGTGTACGGTCGTAACCGTCGACTTGTTATCTCTCCGACCGGGTAGTTCACGGGTTACGTGACTTGATGTCTCATCCTGGGGTCGATCCCCCCTGGGGGGAGATACATGGACTGTACGACTTATTATCTCTTTCTGGGGTTCGTTCCTTCGGGAGATTCACGGACTTGTCCGTTTCGATGTCTCTTTCTGACCGGTTTCTCCGGAAGACTCACGGTCGATGTTCTCCGAACTTTTTTCTGAGACTATCCAGGTATTGAGGACATCGTTTCCGTCAGACACAGGGACGTGTAAACCACGGTGTCCCAGCGGTGTTCGGTTCGTCGACGAGGTGTAAGTACGAATTGAGAGTGACCCCGTCTCGACGGTGTCCGTTTTCTTTAGAATGCAGATACGTTAATCCTAACGAAGTCAGTACAGGTTGAGAGACACCGGGACATCTGACACCGGACGGTCCGAAGAGACAGTCCCTCCCCCGAGAGGTCCGTTCTTATGACCCCGTATAACCGGTTATTACCAACGGTATGGGAAGATCTCGTGACATAAAGGACGACAGGATCGGGGGTTTGGGGACTCATGGACCACGACGGTCTTGGGGACACTGGGTTCGTCGACATGGTGGAGGTGTGGACCGGGAGTGTCCCCGTTTGGGTTCAGGAGGTCCCGTCGGAGTCCTCGTTTGGGGACACCTACTGGGTGTACATCCCCACCTTTATTTTGGTGTTAACTTTTGGTCCCCGTCATACCGATTCCTTCTTCTGGGTTTTGGAAGGGTGGTCGACGTGTTGAACGTCTAATTTAGGTGTACTAGTCGATCCGTCTGAGACACAGATACCTTATATATTTTCCAGTAACTCTCGAGAGTGTTTTCTTTTGTGTGATCAAAACTCTCGACACCTGTAACCTCCGTTCTTTTGTGTCCTCATCCTGGTCTAATCATAGACTCGACGGGGGTGTCATCCAGGTCTCTAGTCGTATCACAACCTCCCGTAGTATCCCTCCATTCCACCTGACACTGAGAGTCGCTCCCTTTCCTGAGACTGTCGACACTGAGTTATTTTTGTAAATAATAAGAACAAAAAACTAAACAAGACATCTAATAAAACATAAAAAAAAGAAAAAAGGAGGGAACAAAAAAGGGGAAGACAACATCAACAACTAAAATAACCGTGATTCTTTAGGTTAATTCGAAAACTCTTAAAAACAAATAAAAAAAGAGTCAGTGTAAAAAATAACAACAATATTTGGAGACGGAGATGCAACCCGAAAACGTCAAGACACTTCAAAAGGAAAAAAGAAAGAGGACAAAAAAAAAAAAAAAAGAAAAGAGACAGAACATTAAAATTAACAATTAAAAAATTTGGATAACATAAAAAAGATATAAATAAGGAAACAAAAGGAAAGGATGACAAGAAAAGGTGAACGTCAATTAGAAATTACATATATTTAGAAGAAGTAGATGGAGCTAAATTGAAACTTATAGATAAGAAAAAAAATTTTAAAGGAAAGGAGAGTTGTACAAAGAATCAAAACAAAAGTAACGAATAAGGGGTGAATCGTGAAACGAAATCAATAAAAAAAGGTCAAACACGAAGTCAATCAAAACAAGAATTGACCATTTATATTAAAAGTCAAAGGAAACAAGTGACCCAGTTAGATGACATGAAATAAAAACAACCTGACAAATCTGTCACATCTACATATAAAACATATAAACAAATAAATTAATAATAAACGTACTAAAACATTGACGGTAAACAGACCCCAACTAGAAGCCCAAGAGTAAAAACCTATAAACAAAATTAGAGTGAATTACGGTATTGTCTGGTGAACACTTTAGAAACAAGGACTGGTCTCTAGCACGGGACTCGGAAACCTCATCTTCGTGACTGAGGTTCTGGGATCTGATGGTCTCTTGGTTGGGATCCCTCATAGTTTGTCACTCTTGAGTGTGTTCCCTTTGGTGAACTTATGTTTTGGACCGTAGTGGGTTGGTGGTCATCGTGGGACACGTCCTACGAAGTAGATTTACTATTTGTTTTCTTTTTATGTTTGGTTTAGTAATCGTCTGTCCTAATGGTTGTGTGAGTCGGAACGGGTAGTCTCCCTTTTGTTTGTTTGTTTGTTTGTTTCTGAGTCGTATCTAGAATGGGATATACTTTGAATGTGTTTGGTGACCTGGTTAGAATCCTCCCGTCTTTGGTTTTCCTTCTTTCTTAAGTTGGAAGAAGTTCCTTTCTTAAGTTGAAAGGAATTTCGGACCCTTTTCCTCTGGAGTTTTTGTTAATTCGAACTTTTTTAATTAATTTTCCGTCTCTTTATGATGTGTTTACTTCCTTGTTTGATCTTTGTGTCTTCAGGTTTATTTACTTCTCCTTTATCGGTGTGATGGACTTTTTCTTAAGACTTATCACTATCATTTTTAGTTTTGGGAACTTTTGTTTTACCTCTTTTACGTTCTTAGTTAATTGTTTCTGGATCTTCTCAATTTCTTGTTTGTGTGTCCCTGTTTGTTGTGTTAATGACGTTAATTTTTATAAGACTTCACTTCACTTTACTTAAGCGAGTCAACACAGGCTGCGAAACGCTGGGACAGCTGACATCGGATGGTGCAAAGAGTCAGGTACCTTAAAAAGTCCGTTCTCATGACCTCACCCAACGGTAAAGGAAGAGGTCCCTTAGAAGGACTGGGTCCCTAACTTGGGTCCAGAGGGTGTGACGTCCGGCTGCGAAATGGTAGGCTCGGTGGTCCCTTCGGGTTTTTATGAGAGTCAAGTCAAGTCAGCGAGTCAGCACGGGCTGAGAAACGTTGGGGTATTTGACGTCGTGCGGTCCGGAGGGACAGGTAGTGGTAGAGGGTCTCAAGTGAGTCTGAGTGCAAGTACCTCAGGTACTACGGTAGGTCGGTAGAGTAGGAGTCATCAGGGGAAGAGGAGGACGGGGGTTAGGGAGGGTCGTAGTCTCAGAAAATTCACTCAGTTGAGAGACGTACTCCACCGGTTTCATGACCTCGAAGTCGAAGTTGTAGTAAGGAAGGTTTCTTTAGGGCCCCGACTAGAGGAAGTCTTACCTGACCAACCTAGAGGAACGTCAGGTTCTCTGAGAGTTCTCAGAAGAGGTTGTGGTGTCAAGTTTTCGTAGTTAAAAAGTCGTAAGTCGGAAGAAGTGTCAGGTTGAGAGTGTAGGTATGTACTGGTGTCCTTTTTGGTATCGAAACTGATCTACCTGGAATCAACCGTTTCATTACAGAGACGAGAACTTATATGATAGATCCAACCAGTATTGAAAAGAAGGTTACTCATTCGCAGAAAATTAAAGTACCGACGTCAGTGGTAGACGTCACTAAAACCTCGGGTTTTATGAGACCTTCCTTAGTTAATCGTCTCATGAACTTTGTCTTCTTACTTAGTCACTAGACCTTCTATTTTCTCACCCTTATTGAAGACTTCTCGTCTTATTTCATTTTTCTTACTTTTCTTGACTCCGGTCAGAGTCTCTGGAGACCCTGTTATAGTTTACGTGGTTGTAAACTTAATTCCCCAGGGTCTTCTTCTTCTCTTTTTCTTTCCCATACTCTTTTAAAAACTTGTCTACTATCAACTTTTAAAGGGGTTGTACCTTTTCCTTTAACAGTTAGTTCAGGTTCTCCACGTTTCTCAGGGTAATCCTATTTAGGTTCCACTTTGTACGGTTCTGTTTATAATTACTTGGATTTTTTCTGATTTGTCTTTCTTCCTTATAATTTTCGTAGTTTCCTCTTCGTTGTTCATTGTATGTTCCCTTTGGGGTATATGAATTGTCGACTAGAAAGTCGTCTTTGAGACATCCGGTCTTCCTTTACCGTCCTTTTTAAATCCCTCCCCTTTTAGATGTTGGTTCTAATGACATGGACTGTTCCTAGAGTAATTTTAAACTACCTCTTTATTTTTCGAAAAGTCTGTTCGTTTTTTCTCTTAAGTCATGGTGGTTTGGTCGAAATGTTGTTTACAATTTCCCTGAATATATCAGTTCTCTTTATGTTCTCTACTTCTTTCTAGATGTTTCAGTTGAGGTTTATTAATTCTTTTGTCGTTATCCTTGTATATATAGTTATTAATGAAATCTACATTTACCTAATTTACGAGGTTGGTTTTCTGTGTCTGACCGACTTACCTATGTTTTTGTCCTGTGCATATATACGACAGATGTTCTTTGGGTGAAGACTAGAGTTCTGTATATATCTGACTTTTATTTTCCCACCTTTTTATATAAGGTACGTTTACCTTTCGTTTTCTTTCGACCTCACCGCTAGAAGCATAGTCTGTTTTATCTGGAATTTTATCTCTTATAATGTTCTCTATTCCTTCCTGTTATGTAATACTAGTTCCCTAGTTAGGTTTTTCTTCTGTATTGTCAACATTTATAGATACGTGGGTTGTATCTTCGTGGAGTTATGCATTCCGTTTGTGATTGTCTGTATTTTCCTCTTTAACGGTCATTGTGTTTATTATCACCCTCTACGGCCCTCGGTCACACTCCTTAGGGCGGGTACCGTTTCCAGTACTCCTTCCTCCGAACTGTAATGCGTTTCCACCCTTGTTCGGAGTCCCCAGGGGGACCTCTAAGAGTTCGTAGATGGGGGTTTTGGTCTCAGACGGACGAAATGACACAATACGAAAGGTGGATGAGAAGACTGCAATTGTCCCCCGACAGGGGGTGGTGGAAAAAGACCTTTTTCAATTAAATCTCGAAAATCTATTATTCAGAGGACCCGCATTATTCCCACAAAGTTAGGTTTTTGGGGAGACTACCGAAAGGTCGGACGGACGACCTGAGAATGTCGACGCGTACACCAACAAACGTCGGAGGACTGACACTCTCCGTATACTTCGAATTTTGTAGAATCCTTACATCCCCTAAGACTCCTCAGTTTTAGTAAATCTAATCCCGACTAATTCCCAAAGTAAACAACTCGGTTATAAACGACGGTTTAAAAGTATAGAAAATAAACATCTATATCAACCATATATCTTTTTTGTCCATCATCTGGACCGTAATCGTTGTAATCTAGAAACTCAATTCATCAAAGAAACAATATTGGGTGACGTGGAAACAAGATGTCCTTACATTGAAATAAATCATGAAACTCCCACTACGTCTAATTTCTTTTTTGTGGGGTTCCCTTTTACTCAAAAGACCAACTATCTGTAAATAGATCCTTCTCTCGGTATTTTTACAATTGTCCGGGGGACTGGTCTTCTACTACATTTTGGTGGACCCTGGAAAACATATGCCCTTCCATACGTTTTTCTTTCGGACCAGAGTTATTCCCAGTCCTGACGACGGGGACGTATTGAGACGTATAAGGTAATAAAGAAACACATGTTGAACCCCATATATTCGACGAAAACTTTTATTTCAACACCCAGACCGTGGTTACGAACCGAGGGGGTACAGCAAGAAAAGAGGGAAAAGACCGACTTAAGGGTAGACCTCGCACCTCCGAGTGGCACAGATGAATAAACGGGACCGAAGATTCTGGGTGCACCCTCCCTCGGGTTCCACCCGGTGGGAGGCGATAAGTTCACCCGCGGCCACCGGATACATCTACCTCGTTCAAGGAACAGAACCTTGAAATAACCAAGAGGTACATTTGGTTCAATAAGTCGGAGAAAAGAGATGATTAAAAGGATGATGTGATAAGAAAGGATTAGAGAGCAATACAGAGATTATTTATTCAGAGAGGAGCGGCTGAGGCAGGGGCGAAGTTTAAGGGACCTAGGTGATCCCGACCTGGGGCTGTCCCTCTGAAATTGTAGGATGAGTGTGATTACCTGTCTAGTAGATTTGTCTTTTAATTATTCCTTTGTGTTCAGAATTTACTACGTAATCTACTCTACTAAGAATAACTATAGAAGTCCTGTAAGGTAGGTTTAAGTCTTCCTATGTGAAAGAAGAGTTCTTTGTAACTCTTCGTGTACCTTGTAAGAGGTCCGAGCTGGTGTAGAACCCAGTGTTTAGTTTGGAGTCATTTAAATTCTTTTAATTTTAACACAGTTCGTAGAAGAGGTTGTCGTAGAGATACTCTTATCTATAGTTAATGTTCTTTTTTTTGGACATTTTTTGTTTGTGTACCTCTAATTTGTTATGTAAAGATTTATTAGTTGTCCAATGACTTCTTCAGTTTTCCCTTTATTATTGTAAGATCTTTGTTTACTGTTATTTTTGTGTTCTTGAGTTTTGGATCCCCTACGTCGTTTCGCTAGGACTCTCTTCGTTATGTTAGGATGGAGATCTTTGTTCTTTTTGTAGTTTATCTGTTGGATTGAAATATGGATTTTGTTGACCTTTTCCTTTTTTTTTTAATCATCCTCCTTTCTTAAGTGTTTCTAGGTTCGTCTTTATTTACTTTTTCGTTCCTTTCTTTGTTATCATTTCTAGTTATCCTGATTTTCGACCAAGAAACTCTTCCAGTTGTCTTGGTTGTTTGGAAATCGGTCTGAGTAGTTCTTTTTTACTCTCTTCTTCGTTCAGTTGTTTTAATCTTTACTTTTTCCTCACCAATATTCCCTGGTAGGTCTTTATGTTCCCTAATATTCTCTGATAATACTTGTTGATGTACCGTTATTTTATCCATTAGGTCCTCTTTACCCGTCTCAGAATCTTTTCAAGTTAGAAGGTTCTGACTTGTTCCTTCTTTATCTTTAATACTTGTTGGGTTAGTATTCGTGACTTTAACTTCGACACTAGTTTTTCGAGGGTATTTTCTTTTCGGGTCCTGGTCTACCGAAGTGTCCTCTTCAGATAGTTTGTAGATCTCTTCTCGATTCCGGATAGGAAGATTTTGAGAAAGTTTTTTATCGTCTCCTTCCTTGTGAAGGTTTGAGTAAGATATTCCGGTGGTAATACGATTATGGTTTTGGTCTGTTTCTGTCGTGTTTTTTTCTTTTTAAGTCCGTTTATAGTGACTACCCGTATCTACGTTTTTAGGAGTTGTCTTAAGTCGTTTTGTAGTTTTTCGAGTATATGGTACTAGTTCAACCTAAATAATGTCCCTGTCCTTAAGAAGTTATATGTGTTTAAGTCAAGTCAAGTCAAGTCAGTGAGTCAGCACAGTCGGTGAAACACTGGGGTACTTGACGTCGTGTGGTCCGGAGTAACAGGTAGTGGTTTAGGTCCTAAAATGGGTTTGAGTACAGGTAAATCAACTACTACGGTAGGTTGGTAAAGAAGGAGACAGTAGGGGAAGAGGAGGACGGGAGTTGGAAAGGGTCGTAGTCCCAGAAAAGGTTACTCAGTCAGGAAACGTAGTCCACTAGTTTCATAACGTCAAAGTCGAAGTTGTAGTCAGGGAGGTTACTTGTGGGTCCTGACTAGAGGAAATACTTCCTGACCAACCTAGAGGAAAGTCAGGTCCACTGAGAGTTCTCAGAAGAGATTGTGGTGTCAAGTTTTCGTAGTTGAGAAGTTACGAGTCGGAAGAAATACCAGGTTGAGAGTGTAGGTATGTACTGATGACCTTTTTGGTATCGGAACTGATCTGCCTGGAAACAACCGTTTCATTACAGAGACGAAAAGTTATACGATAGATCAAACCAGTATTGAAAGGAAGATTCCTCATTCGTAGAAAATTAAAAATTAAAGTACCGACGTTAGTGGTAGACGTCACTAAAACCTCGAGTTTTTTTATTTCAGTCGGTGACAAAGGGGTAGATAAAGGGTACTTCACTACCCTGACCTACGGTACTAGAATCAAAAGACTTACAACTCGAAATTCGGTTGAAAAAGTGAGAGGCGAAAGTGAAAGTAGTTCTCCGAAAAATCAAGGAGAAATGAAAGACGGTATTCCCACCACAGTAGACGTATAGACGTATAGAATAACTATAAAGAGGACCGTTAGAACTAAGGTCGAACAGTCACACTATACGGTATAATTGTTTAATTTTCTATTTTTGGTATACTATTAGAGTTATCTACGTCTTTTTCGGAAACTGTTTCAAGTGTGGTTAATACTAATTTTGAGAAGTTTTATACCCCTATCTTCCTTGGATGGAGTTGTATCATTTCCGGTATATAATATTCGGATGTCGTTAGTAATAAGAGTTACAATTTTTGACTTTTGTAATCTTGACATGTGTCTTTTAATATTCTGTGATTACTTTCTTTAGTTTCTACTGCATTTGTTTACCTCTCTATAAGGTGCAAGGACCCATCCTTCTTAGTTATGACACTTTTACTGATATGATAGTTTACGTTAGATATCTAAGTTTCTCTAGGGATAGTTTATTGGTTACCGTATAAAGTGTCTTGATCTTGTTTTTAAAGTACCAAGGATCCCTTTGTCTTTTCTGGGGTTTGCCGGTTTCGTCAGAACTCTTTTTTCTTACCTCAACCTCCTTAGTTGTAAGGATTTAAGTTTCAATCCTTGAAAGATTGATGTTTCGGTGTCAGTAGTTCTGTCATACCATGACCGTGTTTTTGTCCTTTTATCTGGTTATCTTTTTCTATCTTTCGGGTCTTTATCGGGTATGTGGATACCCATGGAAAAAAAAAAATTGTTTCTTCCGTTCTTACATGTTACCCCGTTTCCGTCGAAGAAGTTATTTACCACGATAATTTTGATCTATCGATATACACTTTCTTACTTTAATCTTATGAAGGATTGTGGTATGTCTTTGTATTTGAGTTTTACCAAATTTCTGTTTTTACATTTTGGTGTTTGATATTTTGAGAATCTCCTTTTGTATACGTCTTGTGAACTACTGTATTTAGTTTCGTTCTAGGGGATACTGGGTGGAGGTTCTCATTACCTTTATTTCTGTTTTTATTTGTTCACCTTGGACTATTTTGAATTTTCGAAAACGTGTCGTTTCCTTTGATATTCGTTCCACTTTTCCGCTGGGAGTCTTACCCTCTTTTATTATTGTTTATTGTGTTGACTCTTTCCTAATTAAAGGTTTTATATGTTCGTCGAGTATGTTGAGTTATAGTCTTTTTGTTTGTTGGGTTAGTTTTTAACTCTTTTCTGTATTTGTCTGTAAAGAGGTTTCTGTTGTATGTCTACCGATTGTTTGTGTACTTTTCTACGAGTTGTAATGAGTAATAATCTCTTTAAGTTTAATTTTGATGTTACTCTATAGTAGAGTGTGGTCAACCTTACCGGTAGTAGTTTTTCGTTTTCTCTGTGCCTACATTTCTTATATGAAAACTTGAGATACCCTCTCCCTCTCCCACCCTACTAAACCCTCTTACCATAACTTTGTACATATGATAGTACATTCTTTGTTTAGTGATCAGATCCAAGCTATGTCCTATGTCCTACGAACCCCGATGACGTGACCCTACTGGGTCTCTCTACTATACCCCTCCCACTACCCTCCCCTCAAGTCCCAACCCTTGAGTACATGTGGACACCACCTAAGTACAGTTACATACCGTTTTGGTTATGTCATAACATTTCACCTTTTTTTTTAAATTTCTTTCTTTTTTCAGATATTTGTTATTTACGACCTCTCCTACACTTCTTTTCCCTTGTGAGAACGTGAAAAACAACCACCCTTATACTTAATTATGTCGGTGACACCTTCTACTATTTCTCTAAGGAATTTTTGGACCCTTACCCTGGTGGTATACTGGGTCGTTAGGGTGAGGACCCGTATATTGGACTCCTTTGGTTTGAACTTTCTCTGTGTACATGGGGTAACAAGTAACGTCGTGATAAATGTTATCGATCTTGTACCTTCGTTGGATCTACAGGTAGTTGTCTACTTACCTATTTCTTCAACAACATGTATATGTGTTACCCTATAATGAGTCGGTATTTTCCTTACATAAACTTAGATCCAAGTGCACCTACTTGGATCTTAGCTAATATGTCTCACTTCATTCAGTCTTTCTCTTTCTATTTATAGTATAAGATTCCGTATGTATACCTTAAATCTTTTTACCATGACTTCTTAAATAAATGTCCCGTTGTTACCTCTTTATCTGTATCTCTTATCCGAATACCTGTACCCTTTTTCCCTCCTCTCCCACTCTACATACCTTTCTCATTGTACCTTTAAATATGATGGTGTACATTTTATCTACCGGTTGCCCTTAAACGACATACCGAGTCCTTTGAGTTAGCCTCCGAGACCTAGTTGGATCTCCCTACCCTAACCCTCCCTATGCCCTTTCCCCAAGTTTTCCCTCCCCTAAATACATATGGATACCGACTGAGTACAACTCCAAACTGTCTTTCGTCGTTTTAAGATATTTCGTTAATCGGAAATTATTTTTTTTTAAATTTTTTACTCAACTCTCTTTTAAACGTAAATACCTTCCTTTAATCACTATTAATCCACTTTTTTAGTCTTTTACGTCTTTACCTCTGTAAAAATTGAGGTCCCCTTGTTTTGTTGTATGTCCTGTCCTTTATCTGAAGATCTTTTGAAGTACGGAGTAGACACTCATTACAAATTTATTATTAGTATTACATTTATAACTTGTGAAGAAACTGATCTTATTGTTGTATTAGAGTAAATTTCTACTTACCTCCTCTTCACTCACCCTCGTTTCAAACCTTCTTGATATAAGAGTAGAAGATATTATCTTCCAGTTATCCTTTATATCTTTTACCTTTCTTTAATATCAAATTGTTATATTCGTGAAATGAATTCTTAATACCCCGTTTAGAGACAGATTTATCGATTCTCATCTTTTACAAATGACGTACTACATCCCACCCCTCTTATTTTCGTGTCCTGAAGACGAAAAATTGTTTTAGAATATCCGAATAGACTGTAAAATTTAATGTATGTGTGCATTGATTTTTTGGTTTGTTTGATTTTGTAAGTTGTCTAACTTAGAACGTGTAAAACGAACTTGTATCTTATAATATAAAAAGTCCAGAAGTGGTAACATCTTTATCGGACCTAGTCTGTATGACATATGTGGAAGATGGATAACATTTGACAATTATTACGACAAGAGATCTAGTTCTGAACCTCATTGAAATATCTTATTTGGAGTCCTGGTAACTACTACGATAGTAGTTACTAAGATGTAATATAGTGTGACGAAGTTAAGTTCGTCCTTTTGATTTAATGGTGCATCACCGTTAAGGGTCCTTTTATATAGGTCAATCTTGTAAATGAAACTCGAAACGGTTTCTGACTAATTTTACTGACATCTCAGACGGACAATCACTACCGAAGACTAACGTCCCTGAACGGTGGTCGACAGGGGTCATCGTATTCTGGGTCACCGGTCGAGTCGTCCTCGTGACTCGAGTAACTACTCGCGAGAGGATTTGAGACTCGTGGAGGAAGGACAGGAGGGAGTCGTAGATTTTCAACCATCTTACACCTACACTATAGGTTGACAATTATATGTGATGTCACTTCGTAAATGACTTTTTAATAAACCAGAGGATCTCGAGATGTAACGTAAACCCTCCCTTTTTCTTTTTTTTTCTTTTTTTGAAAACATAAAATTGTCAACGTACAGTGTAAAATCTTGTAAAAAAAAAAAAAAAGTCACGTCCCGTGGTCTACAGACTTTTTATCCTTCCTTTACATCTTTTACTTCGTTCCTCCAAGTGTTTATGAGTGGATATCCTTGACTGGTCAAGACACCTCTTTCTTCCTAATCTTAGGGTCATGAATCTCCGTCCGGTGGTAAGTCTCTAAGACTCCTATTGCGTCGTACTTTAGAGGGTTAGAAAGAGGGTTTAATCCTTGTCCTTTACATCCGGTGAGTGACCGGTAACGCCCACCATTCCTCCACTCCACCTCTCTCTCTCTCTCTCTACACGGTCTTTTCAGTGACGCTCTCCCTTAGTCCATTACCGATTAAAGTCTTTCGTTTACTGGGAAAAATAATTTCTCCATTACTTAGAGACGTAACAAATGTTGTTGTAGTATAGAAACATGATGTATAAGTACCTCACGTTACGTCACTTCTTCAAACAATTTTATGTTTGAGTTGGTATGTTTATCCGTCGTCAGATGAAGGAAAGGTGAAAAACCTTTTAGTTTAATGATTTCTTCAGCTAGGTTACTTTAGACCGTGTAGAGTCTTAATAAAATTTACGTGGTCTCAAGATTTGGAGTATAAAGGATCCCGTTTATCCATGAACTTATAATTTTGTAACTCTTCTCTTCGACTACCAGTTGAGAGATTCTTACTAAAGTGGAGGTGTAATAAAATCTTTCAAGTGATATTAAATATACACGAAAACGATTCGTAATTAAATCTCCATATTATAGTGAAGAAACCAATTCATAGACAGTATTAAAGGTAATTTTATGTAAAAAAAGATCCGATTATAAATTGTTCTTTAAATTCTCATGAAAATTTAAATTATTGTCACTATGTATTTAAATTTGTGTAAAACGACTTGTTATATAAATTTGTGACTATTTTACATTAAAGGTTTATGAACGAAAAAAAACACTTTTAATTCAAACGATGTAACTATTTGTTTTGTACTGTAATAGGTTTCCTCTCTTAATTGATATCATTGTCTTATTGAATAAAGTCAATTATGGGTTCCTATAAAACATCAAACTTAGAACTCGTATCGTTTAACACCATATCATTATTCATGATCAACAACGACAAGTCAACGATTCAACACAGACTAAGAAACCCTGGGGTACCTGACGTCGTACGGTCCGGAAGGATAGGGAGTGATAGATGGTCACAGACGGGTTCAAGTACAGGTTATTCACGGTCCTTCGACGAGTTTAGAGATACGTCGAGAAAATCGGATTCTGACCTTGTAAAAATATGATTGTTCATTGTAAGTCCAAGTAAATAAAAGTACATAAACGGTAACATAAATACTATGCTAAATTCAGGAATTCTTATTGGGGTAGTAAATTTAAGGTTCATTCGTCTTTATTAATGGTAAATTTCTTTATAGTAAAATAAATATACCCCTAAAATTATCTCGTCCTTGTGAATACTACCGAGTACGAACACTTTATAACGGACTTATAAAATCCACTTATGTTAAGAGTACTTATCAAATCCAGATTCAAGACAGTTGTGTTATTTTATATGGGTACGACATATGTGTACGTCCGTGTGTATACCTTTTATGGAAAAACGTATTAAGTTAATTTGTAAACCGTCAAGAGACGTTGTGATAATAAAACTTCTTCTTTAGTTCCGTACGGACGTAAGTAATAAGTATTTGATAAATGACCTGTCATTAGTCAATGATATCATCCACTCTATGATATGTTACTAAGACGAAATTACTTCATGCCATAGATCATTCTTCTCTATAGAATCGTCCAAATCAGATTGTCCCTAGGGTTCTATAGAGGGTTCTTCCTACATGAAAGAAAAGGACGACGACGACGACGACGATTCAGCGAAGTCAGGACAGACTGAGACACGTTGGGGTATCTGCCGTCGGGTGGTCTGAGACGACAGGGACCCTAAGAGGTCCTATCTTGTGACCTCACCCAACGGTAAAGAAAGAGGTCACTTACTTTCACTTTTCACTTTCACTTCAGTGAAGTCAACACAGACTGAGACACGCAGGGGTATCTGTCGTCGGGTGGTCCGAGGAGACAGGTACCCTAAAAAGTTCGTTCTCATGACCTCACCCCACGGTAACGGAAGAGGTAAAGAAAAGGAGTCAAGTCAAGTCAGTGAGTCAGGACAGACTGAGAAACGTTGGGGTACTTAACGTCGTACGGTCCGGAGAGACAGATAGTGGTTGAGGGTCTCAACCGAGTTTGAGTCCAGGCAACTCAGTCACTACGGTAGGTCGGTAAAGTAGGAGACAACAGGGGAAGAGAAGGACGGGGGTTAGGGAGGGTTGTAGTCTCAGAAAAGGTTACTCAGTCGAGAAGGGTACTCCACCGGTTTCATGCCCTCAAAGTCGAAATCGTAGTAAGGAAGGTTTCTTGTGGGTCCTGACTAGAGAAAATCTTACCCGACTAACCTAGAGGAACGTCAGGTTCCCTGAGGGTTCTCTGAAGAGGTTGTGGTGTCAAGTTTTCGTAGTTAAGAAGCCGTGAGTCGAAAGAAGTGTCAGGTTGAGAGTGTAGGTATATACTGATGACCTTTTTGGTATCGGAACTGATCTGTCTGGAAACATCCGTTTCATTACAGAGACTAAAAATTATCCGATAGATCCAACCAGTATTGAAAAGAAGGTTCTTCATCCTCAGAAAATTAAAGTACCGACGTTAGTGGTAGACGTCACTAAAACCTCGGGTTTTTTACTTCAGACTGTGACAAAGGTGACAAAGGGGTAGATAAAGGGTACTTCACTACCCTGGTCCACGGTACTAAAATCAAAAGACTTACAACTCGAAATTCGGTTACAAAAGTGAGAGGAAAAAGTGAAAGTAGTTCTCCGAAAAA
Source organism: Capra ibex (assembly GCA_006410555.1). Classification (NCBI taxonomy): domain Eukaryota; kingdom Metazoa; phylum Chordata; class Mammalia; order Artiodactyla; family Bovidae; genus Capra; species Capra ibex. The sequence continues at coordinate 32,182,349 of SJYO01026388.1, forward strand.
TCAAGGAGAAGTGAAAGACGGTATTCCCACCACAGTAGACGTATAAACTCCAATAACTAGAAAGAGGGTCGTTAGAAGTAAGGTCGAACACAAAGAAGGTCAGGTCGTAAAGAGTATTACATGAGTCGTATCTTCAAGTTATTAGTCCCACTGTTATGTGTCGGAACTGCATGAGGAAAAGGATAAACCTTGGTCAGACAACAAGGTACAGGTCAAGATTGATAACGAAGGAATGGACGTATATCTAAAGAGTTCTCCGTCCAGTCCACCAGACCATAAGGGTAGAGAAAGGTTTAAAAGGTGTCAAATAACACTAGGTGTGTCAGTTTCTAGTTTCCGAAACCGTATCAGTTATTTCGTCTTTATCTACCTTGATAAAAAGACCTTGAGAGAACGAAAAAGGTACTAGGTCGTCTACAACCGTTAAACTAGAGACCAAGGAGACGGAAAAGATTTTGGTCGAATTTGTAATCCTTCAAGTACCAAGTGCATAACGACTTCGGACCGAACCTCTTAAAACTCATAATGAAATGATCGTACATTACGAGTTTTAAGAGGTTCGGTCGGAAGTCGTTATGTACTTGACACTTGAAATGATCGTACAGCCTCTTCCGTTACCGTGGGGTGAGGTTATAAGAACGGACCTTTTAGGGTACCCGTCTCCCCGGACCATCCGACGTCAAGTACCCTAGCGCTTCTCAGTCTGTTCTGACTCACTGAAGTGAAACTGAAAAGTGAAAGTACGTAACTTCTTCCTTTACCGTTGGGTGAGGTCATAAGAACGGACCTCTTAGGGTCCCTACCCCCTCGGACCACCCGACAGCAGATACCCCAGCGTGTCACAACCTATGCTGACTTCGCTGAATCGTCGTCGTTGTCAATGATCGTACACTTTACTCATGTTGACACACCATCAAACTCGTAAGAAACCGTAACGGAAAGAAACCCTAACCTTACTGAGAGTCGTCAGAATACAGGTGACTACTCAAAAGGTTTAAACGACCGTATAACTCACGTTGTGAAAGTGTCGTAGTAGAAAATTCTAAACCGTATCCATGGTGGTTTTCTTTCATTTTCTCTCTCTCTTCAGTCGTATGTGTTAACTATGTGATACACAAACATACCGATGTTTCAAAAAAAAAAAAAAGGGGTTTTAGGTACAGGACTTCGCTAAAGGTCACCACGGGACATTGGTTCCAGGGATAGTCCCTCTTTCAGTCTTTAAAAGACGATGGGTCGTTGGTTATTAAAGTTTGAGATAACATTACTATAACTTGTTGAAATATGATAAATTTTAAATAATTGTAAACCTGAAAAACATTTAAATACAATTGAAGTAGATCTCGTGAACTCCAGCATCGTTAGGAGGATACAAAAAAGAGGAAAAAAAAAAGGAAAGTAGAGGAAAGAAAGGTGATTTACTATATGGAGATCGTGCACCTTTAGTGTAAAACGAGTCTACATGTCGAGTTTATATAACGGCTCGAGAATTGTGAACGAGACACAATGACAAAGAGATAAACAACCTAAGACTAACCGGTGTGAAGCATACTGAAATATAGACATCCCAGCAACCTTCGGAACGAAGTCCATGCGTTGAGTCTTAAACTAGGACCGTTGATTCAAGGAGTGAACCGTCACGGAGTTCGGACCCCTTTGTCGGACTTACTACAGATGAGTCCAGTAGTCGTTTCGACAAACTGATTTTACCTAAGACCTTCCTCCCAACCTACACATGTGACACATTCTGTAAAGAGGAGAATAGTACTATTTCTAAAACAAATTTTCGTTAAATTAATAGTAACTCGACGTCTTTTACAAGTTAATATCAATTAGTTGAAACCCCTTAGCATGATTTTATATCTGTACCTGATATGTACTATTTTTAATAAACGTTATCCTTACATTGTCTTCTATGACTTGCCATAAAAGAACCCTAGGTTTTAGGGACGACTACCACTGACGTCCGCACTTTAATTTTCTGAGAACAAGAAACCTTCTTTTCGCTACTGTTTGGATCTATCGTATAATATTTTTCTCTGTAATAAAAGGGTTGTTTCCAGGTGTATCAGTTTCAATGCCAAAAAGGTCATCAGCGTATACTAATACTCTCAACCTGGTATTTCTTCCGACTCGTAGTTTCTCAACTACGAAAACTTGACACCACAACCTCTTCTGAGAACTCTCAGGGAACCTGACGTTCCTCTAGGCTGATTAGTTAGGATTCCTTTAGTGACTTATAAGTGACCTTCCTGATCACTTTCAGCAAGTCAGTACAGGTTGAGAAACACTGGGGTACCTGATATATCAAGTACCTTAAGAGGTCCGATCCGGTCTTATGACCTATCCATCCGCAAAGGAAGAGGTCCCCTAGTTTGGGTCTAGAGGACGTAACGTCCTCCTAAGAAATGGTCAACTCGGTGGTCCCTTCGGACGACTACGACTTCGACTTCGAGATTATGAAACCGGTCGACTACGTTTGTCGACTGAGTAATCTTTTCTGGGGCTATGACCCTTGCTAACTTCCATCCTCTTCTTTCCCTGCTGTAGTACTCTACCAACCTATCATAGTGGTTGAGTTACCCGTACTCAAACTCACTCGAGATCCTCTACCACTTCCTGTTCCTTCGGACTGTACGACGTCAGGTACGTCAACGTTTCTCAGTCTGTACTGACTCGTTGACTTGTTGTTGTCATTTACCATTACTTTCATAATCCATTTAATTCTCTGTCGTTTTGATACGATAAATGTAAACTAATATTCGTGTTATTTTTAATTTTTTTTTGTACTTTATACGAGCTCTATCGTGATTTACTGATTCTACGAGTGTGTCTTTCGGTAAATTATCTTGGTCGGGAGGGTTCCACCACCACGAATTGAAAAGGTGTGAATCCTTGAACGACTACTATATTTATGAGAGAGGATTTGTGTTTCGGAAACTGATACACCTAGTGTTATTTGACACCTTTTAAACCTTTCTCTACCCTTATGGTCTGGTGGACTGGACGGAGAACTCTTTAGACATACGTCCAGTCCTTCGTTGTCAATCTTGACCTGTACCTTGTTGTCTGACCAAGGTTTATCCTTTTCCTCATGCAGTTCCGACATATAACAGTGGGACGAATAAATTGAACATACGTCTCATGTAGTACTCTGTGCGACCCGACCTTCTTTGTGTTCGACCTTACTTCTAACGACTCTCTTTATAGTTAGTGGAGTCTATACGTCTACTGTGGTGGGAATACCGTCTTTCACTTCTCCTCGATTTTTNTCTGACCAAGGTTTATCCTTTTCCTCATGCAGTTCCGACATATAACAGTGGGACGAATAAATTGAATATACGTCTCATGTAGTACTCTGTGCGACCCGACCTTCTTTGTGTTCGACCTTAGTTCTAACGACCCTCTTTCTAGTTATTGGAGTCTATACGTCTACTGTGGTGGGAATACCGTCTTTCACTTCTCCTCGATTTTTCGGAGAACTACTTTCACTTTCTCCTCTCACTTTTTCAACCGAATTTCGAGTTGTAAGTCTTTTGATTTTAGTACCGTAGACCAGGGTAGTGAAGTACCCTTTATCTACACCTTTGTCACCGTCTATAATAAAACCCCCCGAGGTTTTAGTGACGTCTACCACTAACGTCGGTACTTTAATTTTCTGTGAATGAGGAACCTTCTTTTCAATAGTCGTTGGATCTGTCGTATAACTTTTCGTCTCTGTAATGAAACGACTGATTCCAGGCAGATCAGTTCCGATACCAAGAAGGTGATCGGTACACACCTACACTCTCAACCTGACACTTCTTCCGACTCACGGTTTCTTAATTACACAAACTTGACACCACAACCTCTTCTGAGGACTCTCAGAGAACCTGACGTTCCTCTAGGTTGGTCAGGTAAGACTTCCTCTAGTCGGGACCCTAAAGAAACCTTCCTTACTACGATTTCGACTTTGAGGTCATGAAACCGGTGGAGTACGCTTCTCAACTGAGTAACCTTTTCTGAGACTACGACCCTCCCTAACCCCGTCCTTCTCTTCCCTTGTTGTCTCCTACTCTACCGACCTACCGT
>SJYO01026388.1:32186439-32273811 GCA_006410555.1 Capra ibex
CAAACTTGACACCACAACCTCTTCTGAGGACTCTCAGAGAACCTGACGTTCCTCTAGGTTGGTCAGGTAAGACTTCCTCTAGTCGGCACCCTAAAGAAACCTTCCTTACTACGATTTCGACTTTGAGGTCATGAAACCGGTGGAGTACGCTTCTCAACTGAGTAACCTTTTCTGAGACTACGACCCTCCCTAACCCCGTCCTTCTCTTCCCCTGTTGTCTCCTACTCTACCGACCTACCGTAGCGCCTGAGCTACCTGCACTCAGACTCACTTGACCCCCTCAACCACTACCGGTCCCTCCCGACCGCACGACGCTAAGTACCCCAGCGTTTCTCAGCTTGTTCTGACTCGATGACTTGACTTGACTTGACTCCCTAGACTACCGAAAACCACCCCCTCCTCAGAGGACCCCCGGTCTTCAATATTTAAGGTCAAATTCTTATACCTCCACGAATTAAAATAGATAAAGAGTCCGAGTAGACATAAAATCTTTACCTATCGATTTGGTACTAATGACATTTACTGACGGAGTACTTTTCCGATGTCTATAGTCTGACACAGAATAAGAGGAAGGTCTGTTATTTGTATCACCGTTTAGGACCTCTTTGTACCTCCCTTTAAAGAAGTATCGAACGGGTCTTATATCATCTCGACGAAGATGAATTGGACCCTCAAGACTAGTGTGGACAGAGACTTCCGACTTAACTCGAGTTAAAATCTCTTTTTAACTGTGAAATTTTTAAAATGTATTATAAACAAATTGTGTACCGTCGTAGAGAGTCCTCTTAGAGTTATGTACATCCACTAATTACTCGGAGCTCGGATTGTCCTCAGTGTACACCCATTCGAAAGTTAGACCGTTGTGATTAATCATAGTTTTGTTAGAAATAGAGAACTATAAACTAGAGATAAAGAATGGTTGGGTCGTGTGAACTAAACACTAGATATTTACGGTTTTACGTTTATTTGTTAGTCTAAAAAGAACTTATAATTATAATTATTTAAATTAGAATTTCTATATTACCAAAAACGTTCAACCCACATTGATTTATGTCACAAGATTATAAGACGACTGTCTACGACTGACGTGAACCTTTCCCCCCCGCCCCAAGTAGAGGACCAGAAGGTTCTTAGTGTCTCGGACACCCTAATCCTATCCTAATGGATTACTCTAGGGACTGAGGTCTTTCAAGTAAATGATGTAAAGTCTGTTTCTCATAAACAGAACATTCCTAATTGTCCATCCTCTAAGACTTGATATTGTTATAATTAGGAAACCTCTTGAACATTAGAAAAAAAACAACAAGGAGTAAAATTTCGTCAAGTACTAGAGTATTCAGCAAAAATGATGACACGTGCAAAACATTATACGTTATGGAACATTTAATAGTACGTATCAGTGGGTAAATCTTATTTTCTGGAGTTTTATGTTAAGTCACCTCTTTCATATCATAAAAGTTATATTTACGACCCCGTTATTGTATACGTGTACGTTTTGTTACTTAAAGTTAGTTATGGAACATGGAATCTACTGTCTGAAGAGTTTTGTGTAGTATCTGGTTTCACTTAGTGGATTTTCATATTTTAAAGATTTCTTTTATGTCCTCTTTTACAAACACAGGAACTTAATCCGTTCCGGACAAAGAATCTTTGTACTATGTGTTCACTCTTGTGTACTATATATTTACTTTTACAGATTTAATCAAAAGTCGTTTTAAATCTTGGAGACGTCAATCTTGCCACCCCCAAAGATTACAGAACTCTTGTAACAATTTCTAACTTTTCGTTCGGTGTAAATATTTAGTGCATAAGCTATTTTTAGAATCTCCTATATATTTCTTCTTTTTTCGGGTTAATTCCATCCACTCTATTATCTATAAGGTTTTCTTCTATATATCTACCGTTTATTTATTTATTGCCCGAAGGGAGTATCGAGTCAACCATTTCTTAGACGGACGTTACGTCCTCTGGACCCAAGTCAGGGACACAACCCTTCTAGGAGACCTCTTCCTTTACCGTTGGGTGAGGTCATAATAGACCTCTCGGAGTACCTGTCTCCTCGGACCGTCCGATCAGATACCCCAGTGTTCTCAACCTGTACTGAATGACAGATCTGGTGGTGGTTTATGCACTATTTTGATGAGTTGTAGTAATCAATAACTCCTTTACACTTAATTTAGGTGTTACTTTATGGGATGTGTGGTTAATATTAAAATACTAAAGTCACCAGTGTAAGAAGTGTAGGTAAGTACCCTGTTAATGTTTTTAACTGGTTCATTGTCCGGTATTTATTTAAGAATTGTTTTATAGTTTCTGAACCGAATTGTATCCGAAGGGACTATCGAGTTACCCATTTCTTAAGAGGACGCTACGTCCTCTGTGTCCTCTACACCCAAACTAGAGACCCAGTCCTTCTAGGGGACCTCTTCCTTTACCGTTGGGTGAGGTCATAAGAACAGATCTTTTGAGGTACCTGTTTACTAGGACTGTAGACACACACACGAGTCAGTACGGCTGAGAAACGATTGGATACCCAACATCGGACGGTCCCAGGAGACAGGTGTCCTAAAAGATCAGTTCTTAAGACCTCATCCAACGGTAAAGGAGGAAATCCCCTAGAAGGGTGGGGTCCCAAACTTTGGCGCAAAGGACACAGAGGACGTGACATCCTCCTGGGAAATAGTGAACTCAGTAGTCCCTTCGGGAATTATATCCGTATCACAATCACAATTATTTTAATTCCCAGTTAAAATTTCTATTGAATTTTGTTTACAGAAGATTTATCAGATTACTAGTTTATTTAGTCTTACCCTTTCCCTTGTACAAACCCTGACTCACTGGTTACATCTTAATCTATTGCTTTTGAACCTCCAATGATCTCTTCAATGATCAATGATTTTACCATTGATCTCTTCTTAAATAATGTAATTTTTATAAATGTTCCTTGCTTATTTCTGAATTTTAATTACTCGGTTCGTAGATGTAAAACTTCAATCTTTTCTTCTGTTTTACTCCGTTTTATGTTACTCCTGATAAACACACACGTATATACACATATTTAATATTTCTTTAAGTACTCTTACTATACATGGTTTAATTACCGACACTAATGTACACGATCGTCTCTCTACTTTGTACAAAACCGTTCCATAACTGTATATGTCAAAGTGGACATGACGTATAAAAAAATTTACCCAACATGTACACACACATGAACATAAACAGATCCTGTCCCTCCGGACCACACGACGCTAAGTACCTCAGCGTTTCTCAACCTGTGCTGACTCGCTGACTTGACTTGACTTGCGAAAAATATATAGACTTTACAGAGGATTGTTGTAAAATTTTTGAAACGATTATAAGAGGGACTTAGTGAGTAATGATTAAATTAAAGTTTTTATAAAAAAATTTAAATTTTTACAGTAAATGGGCTTAATCATAAGACTCATAAAAGAATAACAATATTGACTGAAAGTTTCCTATAGTTGAAACAAGAAATCATGGTTTAGAACTTTTATATACTCTCCTTTACAATATTAAAATTCTTTATTTATAGGTCAAGTTCCAGAATTTCATTGGAAAGAATAAGAAAATTAGATGAAAAAAAAAGACAACATAGACGAGATCTAGTGAAGAAGATCAGAAATAAAAAAATTTACATCGAAAAATTTCCCTTACGAAGAATCGTTGACATTCTGTGTATTTCGTGTTCATTCACGTATATTAACTGTAACTTTCTAACGTTATTTACCGACATATTTTAGGGAAAACGGTATGTAAAACATATTACACTGTATTCGATAAGAAAACGAAGAAAAGGAGGAAAAACCTGAAATTAAAAGTCAATCAGTAACCGAATGTAGAATAGAGAGTGGTATTACCATCTTTAATTACCTTATTTTCCTCAGATAAGTTTCTGTTTAATAGTAAACTGACTAGACAAAGTCATTCACGTTTAAGGGAGACGTGGATAATTTTCCAAATCTTGTCACTTTTTTTTCACAATTTATTTTAACACAAAGGAAAGAATCTGGTATTTTGGAAGCAAATAAAGTAGACAATTTGGGAAACCATTTATGTCATTAAAACTTCGAAAGGTTATAACACACTATGTATAAAACCGTATCATCGATAAGACCTAAAGAAGGTACCATGAAATTAAAACACCAAGTCACTCGTTTTGATTCTAAAGAGGTCCTCCTAAACATGAATTTTGTCAGTCCCCACATGACGGACTACTCTGTAAGTTAGAAAAGGGAACTACTCTCACAGACCAGTCTTTTCGGGAAAACAAAAACTTGAGTCTTTTCCAAAATTTCTTTTAATGGTGGGTTTATCATTTTGTGTTGGTTCCAAAAGAGTCATGATACGTGATATGTTGTATGTTAGATTATATTCAAATTATTTCCAAAGGTCTCCGACAATAAACAATACTATTTTATATGGAGAGACAAAAGAAGTAAATTGGAGAATTGGAGTCTCATCACAAGTCTTTAAGGTACGGTCGCTCATTCAATTGTTACTGTATAAAATATAATAATTTCGGAGTTTTGTTAGTTTACTTCATCCAGAATCATTTACAGTAGACGTCTCCTCTTTCCTCACGATCTTTTTAATCGATTATAGGGGTTACGGTTTATCTACTACTTACTACGGAGACCCTTAGTCTCGGTACATAAAAACTATGGGTTTGGAGTCTATTCAGTTTATAAGATTATTTTATTCTATTAAATCTTAAGTTAATTAGTGTTTATAAATAACTCACTGAACTACCGAGTCACCCTTTCTTAGATGGACGTTACGTCCTCTGTATCCAAGTTAGGGACCCAGTCCTTCTAGGGGACCTCTTCCTTTACTGTTGGGTGAAGTCATAAGATCGGACCCTTTAGGGTACCTGTCTCTTCGGACCACCCGATGTCAGGTACCTCAGTATTTTCTTGGTATGAATCGTTCGTTTTTTGTTGTTATAAATTATAACAGTAGATAACGTCTCAAAGACCAGTTACTGAAATAGTTTGGGATGGAAGGGAGGTCCAAGAGTATTGTACCTATACAGAATATGGGAACTCATATACTTCGGTCCAAAGATACCCAGTATCTCGTGGGGAGGAGGAGAACGTTCAAAACCAGGTGAAGTCAAGATTGCGAGAGAGAGAAACATAGGAATAGACAAGATAAGTCAACTCCTCGAAGAGTTTAGGACATAGAGTAGAACTTTCTGAGAAGAGAAGGATTCACAGACTCTTTGGACGTATGACTCCTGACGAAGACCGATCTTCTGTCGTAGTACCTGGTTGGGACCCAAATTGAAGATTAAAGGGTGACAATCCCCCTCCTTTCAAAGGAGAGGGGGATAACCAAGAAGACCGACCAACTTCTTAATTTAACTGTTCTCTGTCAATTTCGTAATGTCTTTTCAAATTATTGTTCATATGTACCCCCTGGACCTCTTCTTTACTGTTGGGAGAGTTCATAAGAACGGACCCTATAGGTTACCTGTCTCTTCCGACTACCTGATGTCAGGTATCCCGACGTTTGTCAGTTTAACCACTGATTTTTCGTCGTTATGTACCCCCTGTGGGTCCTTTTAACTCATTGAGTGGTTTTACCGACTCAAGGCAAGTCAAGTAAACGAGTCAACACAGACTGAGAGACGTTGGGGTACCTGACGTCGTACGGTCCGGAGGGACTAGTAGTGGTAGAGGACCTGGAATGAGTTTGAGTACAGGTGACTCAGACACTACGGTAGGTTGTTAGAGTAGGAGACAGTAGGGGAAGAGGATGACGGAAGTTAGAAAGGGTCGTAGTCCCAGAAAAGGTTGTTCAGTCAAGAAGGGTAGTCTACCGGTTTTATAACGTCAAAGTCTAAGTCGTAGTAAGGTAGTTTACTTATAAGTCCTGACTAAAGGACATCCTACTTGACCAACCTAGAGGAACGTCAGGTTCCCTGAGAGTTCTCAGAAGAGGTTATGGTATCAAATTTTCGTAGTTAAGAAACCACGAGTCGAAAGAAATATAATGTTGAGAGTGTAGGTATGTACTGGTGACCTTTTTGGTATCGAAACTGATCTGTCTGGTAAGGACCACTTCATTACAGAGACGAAAAATTACTATCCAACCAGTATTACAAAGAAGGTTCCTCGTTCGCCGAAAATTAAAGTACCGACGGTAATGGTAGACGTCACTAAAACCTCGGGTTCCTTTATTTCAGTCGATGACAAAGGTGACAAAGGGGTAGATAAACGGTACTTCTCTACTCTGGTCTACGGTACTAGAATCAAAGGACTTATAACTCAAATTCGGTTGAAAAAGTGAGAGGAGAAAGTGAAAGTAGTTCTCCGAGAAATCAAGAAGTGAATGACGGTATTCCGACCAAAGTAGACGTATATACTCCAATAACTAGAAAGAGGGCCGTTAGAACTAAGGTCGAACAGGAAGTAGATCGGGTCGCAAAGAGTACTACATGAGACTTATATTCAATTTATTCGTCCCACTACTATATGTCGGAACTACATGACGAAAGGGACAAACCTTGGTCGGACAACAAGGTACAGGTGAATATTGACAAGGAAGAACTGGACGTATGTCTAAAGAGTTTTCCGGCCAGTCCACCAGACTATTAGGGTAGAGAACTTCTTAAAAGGTGTTAAATAACACTAGGTGCGTTAGTTTCGGAAACCGTATCTGTAATTTGTCTTCATCTACAAAAAGACCTTGAGAGAAAGAAGAAACTACTAGGTTACCTACAACTGTAAAACTAGAGACAAAGGAGACGGAAAAGATTTAGGTGGAACTTGTAGACCTTCAAGTGTCACGTGTATGATAACGACGGACCGAACCTCTTAAAACTCGTAATGAAACGATCGCACACTCTACTCACGTTAGTACACCCTCAAACTCGTAAGAAACCGTAACGGAAAGAAACCCTAACCTTACTTTTGACTAGACAAAGTCAAGACACCGGTGACGACTCAAAAGGTTTACACGACCGTATAACTCACGTTGTGAAAGTGTCGTAGTAGGAAATCCTAAACTTTATCGAGTTGACTTTAATGTAGGGGAGGAGATCGAAACAAACATCACTACGAAGGATTCCAGGTGAACTGAAGTGTAAGGTCCTACAGACTGATTCACTCACTAGTGTGGAAGTACTAATAGACCCAGTATTTCTAGAAAAAACTTGTCAAGAAGACACATAAGAACGGTGGAGAAGAATTATAGAAGACGAATAATCCAAGTATTATAAAGACAGGAAATAACACGGGTAGAAACGTACTGCACAAGGGAACCATAGAGACTAAAAGAACTTCTCTAGAGATCAGAAATGTAAGATAACAAAAGGAGATAAAGAAACGTAAAAGTGACTCCTTCCGAAAGAATAGAGAGGAACGATAGGAAACTTTGAGACGTAAGTTTACCCATATAGAAAGGAAAAGAGAAAACGGAAAGAAAAGAGAAGAAAAGTGTCGATAAACTTTCCGGAGAAGTATGTCGATAAAATGGAAAAACGTAAATAAAAAGAACTCCTACCGGAACTAAGGACGGGGGGACACAGTACTTGGAGACAGGTATCAAGAAATCCGTGAGACACATAGTCTATGTTAGGGAACTTAGATAAACAGTGAAAATGACATTGTTTCTTAAACTAAATCCAGTATGAACTTACCAGATCACCAAAAGGGATGAAAGAAATTAAATTCAGACTTAAACCGTTATTCCGAAAGTACTAGACTCGGTGTCAGTCGAGGCCCAGAACAAAAACGACTGACACATCTAGAAGACGGAGAAACCGACGTTTCTTATATTAGTTAGACTAAAACCATAACTGGGAGAAAACTACAGGTACACATCTCAGAAGAGAACACAACAATAGTCAAGTCAAGTCAAGTCAAGTCAACGAATCAGCACAGGCTGAGAAACGCTGGGGTACTTAGCGTCGTGTGGTCCGGAGGGACAGGTAGTGGTAGAGGGCCTCAAGTGAGTCTGAGTGCAAGTAGCTCAGGCACTACGGTAGGTCGGTAGAGTAGGAGACAGCAGGGGAAGAGGAGGACGGGGGTTAGAGAGGGTCGTAGTCTCAGAAAAGGTTACTCAGTTGAGAAGCGTACTCCACAGGTTTCATGACTTCGAAGTCGAAATCGTAGTTAGGAAGGTTTCTTTAGGTTCCCAACTAGAGGAACCCCACAAATAATACTGGTCACGTAAGAGAATCGTTATTAGAATCGAAAACGGGACAAATTAACACATGAGGTTCCGGTTTAAACGGGAAATAAGGTCCATAAAGAACTGAAGGATGAAAATACAAGGTCAGGACATATTACTTTTCCTATAGAAAAAACCCACAATCAAGATTTTCCAGAACATCCAGAAGTATCTTGATAAGTCGAAGTCGAAGAAGTCGTAATGACCAACCCCGGATCTGAACCTAATGACACTACAACTTACCAAATGGAACCTTTACTTGTCTCCAGTAAGACAGTAAAAACTCTAACGAAGGTTCATGACGTAAAACCTGAGAAAACAACTAGTACTACCGATGAGGTAAAGAAGATTCCGTAAGAACGGGTGTCATCATCTATATCACTAGGAAATTCAATTTAAGTGGGTAAGGTCAGGTGAAATCAAGTGACTAAGGATTTTAGAACTGCAAGTGAGAACGGTAGAGGACAAACTGGTGAGGGACAAACTGGTTTTACCGACTTCGGGAGTGGAATTGATGGTAAAAGTAGACTCTTGTCTTCTCCTACAACCTCTATCACCGAAACCTTCAAGTTACCCCTCCTTCCGTTAACTGTACGTCTTCCTTTTCGTGTACAAACTACTTGGACACAAACGACCGGGACGTCTCTGTTACCCCGTGTCTCACCTACGACTAGAAATCCTGAACATATCTTGAAAGGGGTGGTGTGACCGGGAATAAGAAACGTCTATGGAGACCACTATAGAGATAAGACCTTTGTCCAAGAGACATGTTAAAAAAATCCCGATAATTACTCCTCCAGATTTACAGAAGGACTTAGAAAACCCAGAATTAACGAAAGTCAAACCTTATAATACGTACCGTATCTTTAAACCCTTACAGTTCAAAACGGAGAGACATAGTGTTTAGGGGTCAAGTCAAAGTATAGGAAGAAAAGGGAATATATTCTGATTCGGTTAATACCTGTAAAGATCCCTTAGTGCACAAACAACAGTCAATTTTTCACTTACACATCTAGTCCTTAGTAAAGTTCTTTTTTTTTTTTTCGATATTATGAAGACTTGAGTGGATGACAACTGACTTCCTGAAACATTAAACAGGATAAATGAATTAATTGGGACTTCAAAGGACTAACCGATACTCTTTTCGTCCTTCTTTTAGTCACCCCTTTCACAAACGAATGATTATCGATTTTTAGTTTCTCCTTTGTTAAAAGATAAATAAACGGTCTGATCTCTTTTAGTAAGATTAAACCCCTTATTCGGGAATAATGGATTAATTGTCTAGGATGAGATTTTTCCAAATCCGTGTCTTATTTATCTTTTCGAATTGACTTCTCTTTTATATCTTCGTCTGAGTCTTCAGGAAATTATGAAAACTCGTAGACAAACAAAGTGGTAGATGTTTTAATTACCTAACCTATTACAGTAAAGATTTTATGGGAAGATGAATTTACTAAATATTAGATGTGAGACTGGTCACTTTAGAGACTGTTGACCCGAGAGTCCTCCTAGTAACATTTCTGTATAAATTCTCTTACACAAATACATCTAATTATAAGTAATTGACCTTTAAAAAACAGATAGAAACACAGATACAGATATAACAGTTGTCTTTCTTTTTGTGAGTTATACTCTCCACGCTCAAAGTCAAAATAAACCCCTGGTATGACTCCTGATGTCGGGTCTTCCTTCGAAAGTCTTAGACAAGGTTTGACACAGGATATACACACACACACATATATCTCTCTTAAAACTGGTTTTTTATGTGTGCCAGTTCGTATGTAGATCTATCTTCCAATAACGATCAGTATTCTTTGTCTATAGAGTCAATTACTGAAATCACGAAAAGATACATATCCTTCTACGTCTGTTGACCCAAATATTAAAAAAAAAGAACTTTATATTGATTCTTACACAAAAGAGTTTCGAGTCTCACAGTATAGGATAAGAAGTGGGACTTAAGAAAAATCCCATACGATATCCAGTCAGTGACGTCACCGATTTCTGAACTAGGAATATCTTGACCAACCACACGTTCTTACGAAACAAAATGATGGTGGTTAACCTAAAACACAAATAAGAGTTGTAAATAGGTACCCTTTTATAAATGACAGATGAAGTTTTCTATGATTTATTTATCTTAATCACCTTCACAATCAGAGATCGACATAGGCTCAGAAACACTGGAGCCGAGAAGACAGATACCTTAAGAGGTCCGTTCTAATAACCTCAACAATCGACAAGGAAAGAGATCCCCTAGAAGGACTGGGTCCCTAGTTTGGACCCAGAGGACGTAACATCCGTCTAAGAAATGATAGACTCGGTGGTCCCTTCGTGGGACAGACTAGAAAAATACCCATGTACACAACACCGACTTCTCCACCTTTAAAATAAATTGGGTGATAAAAACAGACTCTTCCATCCGGTGATTACCCTACCTTACGTTATAGTCACATAAGCCTTTTCTCTTCAAAAAAAAATAAACAAACAAATAAAAGACCGATGTTTCTTCTCCTACAATTTGAGTCGTATATCAACATAAAGACGTCAACCTACTTATTACTTTTTCAGGTCTTCCTCTATTCCCAACCTCGTTTCTGGGTCACCGATTGTCGTTCCCCATATAAGTTTGTCCGAGTCACCATTTCCTAGGAGAACGGTTACGTCCTCTGTATCCTCTGTGTCCAAGTCAGGGATCCCTCCCTCACAGGGGACTTCCTCCTTTACCGTTGGGTGAGGTCATAAGTATAGACTTTTTTTAGGACACCCGTCTCTTCGGACCGTGTGATATCAGGTACCCCAACGTTTCTCAGTCTGTGTTGACTCGTTGACTCGTGTACGTATAAACTTTCTCCAATTTTTCCCGAGTTAAACTGACGGGAATTTTTTACTTCCCGTCTTATACTCGGACTTACAGTCTAGTATAACTTCCTTACTAGTTAAAATCAAATAAAACCAACAGTGACCCTACGTTAACTTTCTAAAATTCCTAAATACGTCAATTTTATACTCAATCTCTACTTGACCTTTTTCTCGACTAATCTTCACTTTTTTCTGAAAATCTTTGATAACAATAGTAACTTATTTGATAAGTTTAGTACAGACTTCTCTCTTTCCCTTTTAGTGAATCTGGATCACTGATTGACGTATTGTCTCCCATCCCTTTTATTTTGTACTAAAACTTTACCAGAATCCTTCTCACCCGGAAACTTACTTTATCCCCTCTGTCCTTTAAGACGTCAGACTGTTCGTCTAACAACATGAACGTTCAGATCTATTTCTCTAAAACGGATCTTTATAAAATCTAAGTAAACGTTTTCTTTATTTATAACTTAATCCATAAGGAAGAAAAATCGAACGTTATAATACACTCTATTTTTATTAAAGTAAAAATTTACACCTTTGACTTTGAGTCCATCCAATGTACCGGACAAGTTTCGGTGAGTGACCCCTAAGGGGTCCCCAGGTCACCAATCCTGAGATGAAAGTGACGGTTCCCGGGACCAAACTAGGGACCAGTCCCTTGATCCTAGTGTATTCGTCGTCGTACCTGTTTTTCTCAGTATTAGTAAGTTGTTAACACGACTCTATGTATGAGACAAAGTTGAAAAAAGACTCTCAAAACCACTCTTTCTCTTTAACTTTCTCGTCATGAGATTTCTAGAACCAAACATATAAACAGGATTACATCTTCATCCTTTTCTGTCACAATTTACTTTTATCAAAGTAGACGACTACTGAAGTCCAAAACCTTCTCTGTTACTCTTTACCTTGGTTTCATGTTCGATTGAATCCCTTCCTCTCCCTGATAAAAAGGAAATTCTGTCCTCACTTCAGTCTCTTTACCTTAGTACCTCCACACTTAGTTCTTTGACCCCACGAAACCTCTACGTATACTTTACAAATACCTTATTATTCTACTTTATCTACTTAAAGACTCTTTTTTTTTTTCTACTCTTTATATTTTACTAATATATTACTATAGTTGGTAGTCAAAGGTACTGAAAGATTTTGTTACTTATTCCCGGTCTTCCGGGACAACTGTGTTACTTATAGAGAATTCAATTCAAAACAATACAATGGATATTTAATTTTAGTTATATGAGTCCAGTTTGTATTAAAATAAAACGTCTCATTGTGTAACAAAGGTCTCTCGATCAATTTTGACAGTAAAGAGACGTCGAAGAAGGTCTAAGAGTAACGAATGTCTGACGGTCGAGACTTCGAATGGTCTACCACTACAAAAGTTTTCACTAGAGAGATTTACTCGGTGTGTGTAGAAATGAAGAGAAGTAATTGATATATTGTTATGTTATTCATCTGTTTACTGGTTGAATGTGTGAATATTACCTATGACCTCACCCAACGGTAAAGGAAGAGGTCCCTTAGAAGACCTGGGTTCCTAGTTTGAGTGCAGAGAAAGTAACCGTTCGTCAAAGAAAATGGGTACTCGGTGTTCTCTTCGGGCACAACTTAATACGAAAAGTATTTTACACTCGAAAGAAGTAGTGATTTACCACTAATGTATATGTCTTCTCGGGTTCTTGTTTCATACTCTCCATTCCGAATGACTTAACATTTAGTGTCTTTCCTATTCAGTGTAATTCGATACCATCAGTCCCTTCTACTGAACCTCAGTAGAACTACTGAACTTTCAGTTCCTCCTACACTCTACTTTAACTGGAAAGTTAATAGAAACTTAAATCTTTATACTTCGTATATCCTATTCCTTAATACTTGTTTCATCCTCACCTCTCAATACGAAGACCTTGTTTCTTATTTTATTAAACTACTAAAATATACTCAATTTACCTATAACGACCTTTTTATCTGACCGTAATCTACCATCTCCCAATATAATAAATACTTTATTTCTTCTATTTAAAATTCGTTACAGATTCCATAAGGTCCATCCCTGAATCTTCTAATCAAACCTTACCCTTCTTTTGTCTCCTTTTCTTTTATCTACCTTTTACACTACTAGATGGATATGTACTTCAGGTAACTGGACCGGTCCGGGTACCATCTCTTTAAAATTTTTTTGTGGTTTTTCATAGTGCACTTTCTCCAAATTTTCTCTTTCTCTACAAGACGAGTATTTTTCTATATTATGTCTTACCATACCCTCTTAATTTCACTAACTATATAAGTCTGTTCCTAACACTATATTTATTTCATATTCTCTTCACTCAACTTTACTTCAACCTTTTCCATTAGTCTCGATTCTACGTTTTCTAGTAAAAAAATTTTTTTGTTGAACTGTAAATGGAACGTATCTTACCCCTGAGTCTTTTCAATAAAACTTGTTTTTTTGAGGATGTGACAACCACCCTTACGTTTGATCATGTCGGTGATACCTCTTGTCACACCTCTAAGGAATTTTTTAACGTTTATCTTGATGGAATACTGGGTCGTTAGGGTGAAGACCCGTATGTGTGGCTCCTTTGGTCTTAACTTTCTCTGTGTACATGGGGTTACAAGTAGCGTCGTGACAAATATTATCGGTCCTGTACCTTTGTTGGATCTACAGGTAGTCGTCTACTTACCTATTCTTTCGACACCATGTATATGTGTTACCTCATAATAAGTCGGCAATTTTTCTTAAGTAAACTTAGTCAAGACTACTCTACCCACTTTGACCTCGGTTAATATGTCTCACTTCATTCGGTCTTTCTTTTTGTGGTTATGTCATATGATTGTGTATATATACCTTAAATCCTTCTACCGTTACTGCTGGGACATACGTTCTGTCCTTTTTTCTGTGTCTACACATATGGTCTGAAAACCTGAGTCTCCCTCTCCCTCTCCCACCCTACTAAACCCTCTTACCCTTAAGATTGTACATATGACAGTACATTCTTAACTTAGCGGTCAGGTACAGACTGCATCCCACGTCGAACGAACCCCGACCACGTACCCCTACTGGGTCTCTCTACAACACCCCTCCCTCCACTCTCCCCCCAAGTACAAACCCTTGCGTACATTCTTAATTTCTAAAATTTTAATTTTTTTTTATTTTTTAATTTTTTTTTTATCTGTATTCTTATTTCGCTTCAAAACAAACCAACGAACAACATTCCCCCACTATCCAGTTTAGACTCGAATAAACCCGAAGGGACTACCGAGTGGACCATTTCTTAGGCGGACGTTACGTCCTCTGGACCAAAGTTAGGGACCCAACCCTTCCAGCGGACCTCTTCCCTTGCCGATGGGTGAGGTCATAAGACCGGACCTTTTAAGACACCTCACATATCAGGTACCCCAGCGTTTCTCAGTCTGAGCTGACTCTTTGAAAGTGAACAAACCCACTTCTTCGTCGTCGTCGTCACCTCGTCTTTTGATTTTCATGTTTCGAGCTAGTCATCAACGCTCTCGTACGACTTACCACTTGAGTTCTCCTGTCTCCCTACTGTTCCAACAGTATATTTTCTTACACTAATCTCTCAATTTACAACAGTATATTTTCTTACACTAATCTCTCAATTTATATTTGTAATTTAATACATTTCCGTCTTCGTTCTAGGTCTAATACAGGTAGACTTTGTAATATGTTTATATATCTTAACTTTCGGAGACCACGTCTTATTCAAATCACTTTCAGTGGGTCAGTACAGACTGAGAAACTCTGGGACACCGCATATGTCAGGTACCTTAAGAGATCCGGTCTTATGACCTCGTCCATCCGGAAAAGGAAGAGATCTCCTAGAAGGGTTGGGTCCTTAGTTTGGGTCCAGAGGATGTAACGTCCGCCTAAGAAACGGTCCACTCGGTGTTTCCTTTGGGAACAATTCTTATCCAATTCCTTAATATTTTAGGTCGAGTAGTAACATAAATAAAAAACAATGGATGATAAGATTGTACCTACTTACATAGAGACACCTAACACTTGTCTTACCAACTTTTCCCATCGTATCTGTTGACCTAAAGTGTCTGGTTTTCTATTTACTAATTTCCTTTAAACCTTTTCTTACCCGATGTCAACCGTTGTCCCTTGGTTCTCTTACAACCTAACATATGTATCTCCCATCCTTTTCCTCCTAGAAGAGAACATTTTCCAAATCCTTTCACTATAGTCTTTATACAATCCTTCACCTGTTTCTTAAGATCGTCTACTGATTTGTACATCTCTTTAAAGAACTGTTGTGTGTTATACTTTTGTGATTCACGATACTTAGGAAATGGGTAATTTTTTGTGTAAGTTTTTGTTAAAGTCCTACAAGTACCTAAGAGACTTGTGGTAGGTACCTGAAATCCTCCTTCGAGTCGTCCACTTCCCGACTCGATTAAGTCCTATCATCATGTTCTTCTCATTCCACAATCTCTTACGTTCCTGTTTAAGTTTAAGTTTTCTTCTCCGAATTAAGAGGTATAACTTTTATACCTTTCTAAAGAGAGGGGAGAAAAAAGACTTTAATAAAGGAAATCTTTTAAACATGAAAGAGGACAGAAGTTTTACATATATTTAGGTAAACTTCTTAACGATCCGGAAAACAGTCTTTCAAACCTTACAGAAAAGTAACCCTTACTGAGAGACCCTCCATCCTTGGTGTAAGAGTTTTAAAATTATAACCTCTATCGGGGGTGTAGAGGGTGAAAGACATCTTCTCCCCGTGAAACGAATGGAGTGTTTTAATAGAGAACAATATTTCTACATTCTTCAATCAAAAGGGAGACCTCTTACGATCAGTTGATTGTGTCTACCAGTGAGGTTGACGGTCCGTTTCAATCTTTTTCGTCACGCACTGTTTACCATAACACTTCAGGAGAATGAACTCCGATTAACAACAGAGAGAACTTTTGAACACACAGTTCTCAAATACCCCCTCCCTTTTATTTAGAGGGGGATGAGAAGATCTAATAACGGACTGTGGGGAGGAGATTAGTTTCTGTCTAATTGTCCCCTTTTTTTTTTTGTTAAATAATTGTACAGATCGAGGTCATACATACCCTCTATGGGTCTTTCTAACTCTGTGAAGAGTTTTACCGGGTTCGGTGGTGGAATTTATGGTAGAGATCGATTTCTCTTTTCTACTACAACTCCCTTTCCTCTTCGATGAAGACTTTACAATGATCCCTCTTATGTTATTAGTTCCCATACAAAAAAAAAAAATTAAAATAACTTCACATCAACTAATTCCCACGACTGAATTTTTTTACATGCTGTACTATCCACACTCAATTCAAAATACGTCCAGTTATACTTCTGACGTCGGGTCCTCTTTCGTGGAGTCTATCGAGACTCTTTGATAAGGTTTCTCCACCTCCCTTCCTGTCATATATAAACTAAAACCATTTGTCCCTTACGTACGTCAATTCACGTAAATACAAAAGTCTTTCAAAGACGATCAGAACACTTCGAAGACAATCAGTACTCTTTGTCAACAGCGGTACTTCCTAGAACCACGAAAAGATCTATACTCCTCTGTGTTCTTAACCCGAGTATTTTAGTCTAGGACTCTTATAAATTGACAGACTTCTGTACGAGACAGGGTCTCGTGTCGTACGGAGTAAAGACGAGAGGTGGGACTCGAGGACCTCTCCCACAAACTCCAGTCGTTGACGTCGTTGTTTTCTAAATTGGGAACATCTCCATATACGTTCTTTTCCGTCACCGCGGGGTGAGGTCCTGAGAACGGACCTTTTAGGGTACCTGTCTCCTCGGACCATCCGACGTCAGGTACCCCATCGATTCTCAGCCTGTGTTGACTCGTTGAAGTGAAAGTGAAAAGTGAAAGTACGTAACCTCTACCTTTACCGTTGGGTGAGGTCACAAGAACGGACCTCTTAGGGTCCCTGCCCCCTCGGACCGCCCGACGGTAGATACCCCAGCGTGTCTCAGTCTGTGCTGACTTTACTGAATCGTCGTCGTCGTCGTCGTCTCCACCTACCGTTCGTGAGTACTGTTCACGGTTAAACACCAACTGTTCCCATACCAAAATTACGTCCAAATTCAGGTACGGAAGAGATAACTATTCTAAAAGATCTCCAAATATGTAGGAAAAGAAGTTCCATGTCTCCCTCTGTGGGAATGTTTACTTCTAGACGGAATATTCACATTTACAGATAATATTTGAAGAACCAAAAGTCTCGAGAAAGAAACGACAAAGAATTTTTATTAGTCGGATTTGAGAAAGACGGTTTCTCTATATAAAACCCCCGTATAAGACGAGGGAACTTTAGTTCGATGTAGATGTACCGATGAATCTTCCATCTCTAAAGAATGACAAAAACGTTAGAGAATCGTTTAGTGGACGTTACACGTAGTATAATACTAAATTACGAAAAAGTTATTATTTTCACAAAAAAGAGAGTCGATGGAAACACCTCTACTAAAGACTCGATCCCTATCTAAAATAAAAGTTAATATAAAGGGCAGGTTCCCAACCCACCCCTAACGTATAGACTCTCTCAAATTGTTTTCAGTTGAAAGATTAATGTTAAACTCCGTTTTGATAATGTCCTTCAGATAGTGAGTATTCACAGTCGTCAACTAACACTGTGGACGTCGAATTCGGATCTCTCGACTTGTTCCACTAAGTCTTAAAGGAAAAATCGAGTTCCAGATACTGAAAGAGTAGGACTAAAAGAAGTACCTGATGTTATCGAACTGAGTTAATTGAAGAGAGTAAAGTAAGTACTTATGTAAAATACCATCACTAAGTAAATAATGAAAACACAGTTATGTATGATGGAAGTATATCATTGTTAAAATCAGAGATTAAATATAGTTCCTAATATGTCCACTACAAAGTGACACGCACACGGCCTGTAGTTTATATCTCCTGTCAAGACTTTAAACGTTAAACCAATGCTAATTTGGGAGAGAGTTTATAAGTAGTAACGAATACGACTAAATTTCCTTTTGTGTGGTGTATTTTCAACTCTCGAATTTAAAATCAGTCCCCGGAATGACTCCTGATATCAGGTTCTCTGGTGGAGAATCTTGGAGACTCTGACAAGATTTCCCCATCCCCTCTTCGGTCATATACATATTAAAAACCGTTCTTTCATACACATTGGTTCATACGTAGAACCATTTACTAGTCACAATCAGTGTTTCTTGTCTATAGAGTTCAATTACTAAAATCACGAAGAGGTACATACCCTTCTGCGTCCTTAGACCCAAGTATTTTGGGAAGGACTGTATATGTAGATTGATTGATTCCCCTGACAAAAAGGTTTCGTGACTCACGGAGTAACACAAAAAGTAGGAGTCAGTCATACAGTTACTGCTGTTCCCGATTACTGAATTAAGAACGTCTTGACCACCCACTCTTGTAAGAAACAAAATCTTGATAAAATAGAAAGGAATGTCATAAAGGACAAAAGGAAGAAAAGAGGACCTCAGAAAGGTAGGAGACGATTAAACAATGGACGGTCTTCTAACAAACATAAAGAATATACGTGTCAAGAAACCTTTAAGTGTGACCACAGAAGTAAAAGAGAACTAATCCCAAAGTCAAAGAAACATTGGTGATACCGGAGACCGAAGCAAGTGAAAAGAATCCTCAGGGTGTCATACGGACGATTATAATACCGTTTATGTAAAGAAGAGAAAAACAGGTCTTCGTATCAAAGACATAATCCCGAAGGACCCACACAATAGGAAACGTCGTTATAAACTATTCGACCGTGACACCTTTCGGACACGGAACTGATTTCTAAAGGTTCAAAGTGATCGTAGGATGGGTCTACCTGGTAGTAACTTAGAAGTAAACAAGAACCCGACTGTCATGATTTGTTTTTCGAGGACGAAGTACTTCATCGAAATTTTTTTTTAGTAAAATTAACTGAGGAAAACTATAATGTGTCACCAATGTAGGAGGTCTGTTTCATGACCTCTATGCCACTAATGTTATTCTTACCTTGTTCGTTATACTTGCATTACTTACTCCATACCCTCCCTGGGACTTTCCGAAAATCCAGTCGAGAAAAAAAGAGAGTTTTTCTAAAGTACAAGTAATAGTTGGAGACGAAATTCCTCCGTTTCTTTGTTACCGGAGAATTGTCACAAACACTCCACTGGAAAAGACAGAAGACACAGACTTGTCTTTTGATATTGAGGGACCTCGATCGTAGTTTCTATGGAACACCTTTTTTCGTCGTTTCGGGGGTCCGTCGAGTCCGGAACCAGGTAATAAAGGTCTTTTTTTTTACATATATATATATATTTGTCTTCAAAGTCTTTATTGTATTTAAGTCTGAAGTACTTGATAAGTAGTATAGACTAAATTACCCTAGTAATATTGATCGTAAGTCGTACACTATTATCGTAGATTGTGTATCTAAAAAAAAACTGACAACTTACTTATTACTAGGTACTAAACTCAAAAGGATTACCGAGGAATTATAGTTGAGAAACCCGTTCTTTTTGATCATCTTACATACTGTAAATAAAATATAATCGTCGTCCCTTTTTACACGGACAAACATTAGTTCCATCCAAAAATGTAGCGTCGAGATTACTAAAGAGTACTTTTTCCCCTACCAATGGTCCTTACGTAGAGGTCACACTCATAGTTTACCGTCGCATAATCGATCGTTACCTTCTTTTTCATGTCTGTGTTCCTGTGATGACGACTAAATATTTCGTTCGTTTTAGACCACGAGAAGCTTCTTAAGTAGTGAATTACCTTTGAGAGTGTTCGTTGTTTAACTACCCGATCCCAAAAGGAAGAGACGCGATCTTTAATAAATCTCGTCTCTCTTCTGTAAGAAAAAAAGGGGGTAAGAATGGGTACTGAGAGGGATTTTGACGTGAGAGACATGAAAAACCACACTACATCCCTTTCCTGTGATAAAGAAAACCGTAGATCGGAATTCCTGTAAAAATATACTCGTTATTACAAAAACACAGGAAAGGACATCTCAAAAAGACTCAGAGAATTATAACCTAGTATAATTAATCTACTGAGATAAACAACGACCGTAGTCTCCTTTGGAGTAGACGTCCTCCCGAGTCTCACACTGCTGTTTGATAGTTGGATTAGGTTCTGTTCCTGACCGTGAATCTGTGCCACATATCACAAATTTATCGAACCCCAATCAACATAAGGTGAGAGGTCGAGTCTAATACTTTATACTATTGGAAACAAAAATCGACAAAGTCAATTTACGAAACCTGAGGGTATAGGGTATGATGGAGACCATTCTCCACAAAAANACCATTCTCCAAAAAAAAAAAAAAAAAAACAGTAGTAAAGAGAATGTTAGAACTCAAATGCTGAAGTAAAACCTAAATAATACATTTAAGTATATGAGAACGAGGGATTATCAACACTAAGGCACAAAATTATAGAAGAAAGTCTCTTTTTCTTATGATGTAATCGTAAAAGGATAACCTTTCTTGTTCCAAAAAAGGAGGAACAGAGAAAGGACAGTTTTGGAAGGTGTACAAAGGACGACGGAGGAAAAAAGGTCGAGAGTAAAAGTGATCATCATCGGTCCTCTGTATATATGAAAAATTCACTTTGGAAGGGTCGGGGTCTCATTTCGATTAAGGTACTAATGTTTCGGAAAGTGAAGGACGGGTGGACGTTACTGGTACGGTTGTTTCAGTATGTCTCGGCCCGAAAACAAGTCGCAACGTTAATACTAGTAATTGTGATTAAAATTAGAGAGGACAAATAAAGAGGACGGACACTTTTTTAATAATTACTAAGAAGAGTTCACGTGTACTCGTTTACCTCCCTTCTTTATAACTTTAAATGAGTTACCACGAGTTTTAATGCACTCCCTATATCAATGGACACCTCAAAAAATCTTTCATGACACCCTTGAGTCCATAAACACAAAAATTGTTTACGTAGTCAAAGAAGTTCACGTGACCAATGGTTTCAATGTAAACCCTTGGAGATAGTTTGTTGTTTTAACCAATATTGGTGTCTCTGATACAATAGGTATAATAAAAAATTAAGTGAAATTACTAATGAGACAATGTCAAGTTTTAACCGAAACTTAGTTCTTGTTGTAAAGATAAAAGTCTTCACAATTTTACTCTTTAAAAAGGAATTCCGTTAAAAAAAAAGTAGATTTTTTTATTCATATTGTCGTAGGAACATCAGTACCACCAAAATTAAAAAAAACCTTCCAAACAAAGGAGTACGGTCCAAAGAAATGTATAAAGTTTAAAACTATGGTCTTCGGTCCACAGTATATTATATGTTAAGACAGGTACTGACTTAATTTAACGAGAAATTGAAGTCCCCTTAGTGACAATGAAGACTCACTTTCTTTATTGTCGTTAAAAAATTTTTAATCAAAAATAATCTCATATCAACTAAACGTTAGAACACGTTTAAACACGACATATCGTGTCACTATATTTAATACGGTATATATATTATATGTAAAATATATATATATTGGTGAAAAAGTCTAAGATAACTCCTCTCAAGGGAATCGATCCGTCATTCAAGAATAATCAATAGACAAAGTATATCTCATCACATATATACACTTAGGGTTAGAGGATTAAATAGGGGAGGAACCATTGGTATTCGAACAACAGACGTAAACACTGAGATAAAGACAAAACATTTGTCGAGTAAACATGGTAAAAACCTGAGGTGTACATTCACTATAGTATATAAACGGAAACAGACTGAATACAGGTGAGTTATACTGTTAGAGGTCTAGATAGGTACAGTACCGTTTGCCGTAGTAAAACAAGAAAAATACCGACTCATTATGCGGTAATATTATACACACACACACACACATATGCACACACACACACATATTTGAGGTGTAGAAGAAATAGGTAAGAAGGTAGTCATCTGTAAATCCAACGAAGGTCCAAGACCAATAACATTTATCACGACGTTACTTATAACCCCATGTACATACAAAATTTTAATACCAAAAGAAATCTATAGACAGGTCCTTATACTAACAACTTAGTATACTATTGAGATAAAAATCTCAAGATTCCTTGGAGGTACGACAAGAGGTATACCATGGTATAACCATGTCACCGACATGGTTAAATATAAGGGTGATTCACATCCTCCCAAGGGAAAAGAGGTGTGGGAGAGATCGTAAATAACAAATATCTAAAAAACTACTGCCATTAAGACTGAGTACACCATACTCCACTATGAAGTGACATCAAAACTAAACGTAAAGAGATTATTAATCACGAAAATATGTCAAGTGTTACAAGAGTCCCGTGCATATGACCCCACCACACGACAAGGGAGGAGGTCACCTAGTGTAAAACAGTCTTGAGAGACGATACTGGACAGACATAACCCACCGGGATGTACCGCACCGAGTATCTAAGTAACCCAATACGTTCGGGGAAACGGTACTGTTCCCCGAACCTACTGTTCCTGTACTTGAACCCGTTTGAAACCCTCCACCACTCCTTATCCCTCCGGACCACACGGAGTCAGGTACCCCAACGTTTTTCAGTCTGTACTGACCCGTTGACTTGTTGATGTTGTTTATTAATCACTACTCGTAGAAAAGTACACCGGACAACCGGTAGACATACAGAAGAAACCTCTGTACAGATAAAACTTGAAGACCGGTAAAAGACTCCCCTAACAAAAATAAAAAATAAAAAAACTATAACACGAAATTCTCGACAAACATATTAAATCTCTAATTAGGGAACAGTAAACGAAGTAAACGTTTATAAAAGAGGGTAAGACACCCAACAGAAAAGTAAAACAAATACCAAAGGAAACGACACGTTTTCGAAAGTTCAAATTAATCCAGAGTAAACATATAAAAATAAAAATAATGACATCCTTTATCTAGTTTTTTCTAGAACGATATTAAATACAGTCTCTCACAAGACGGATACTAACGGAGATTCTCAAAATACCATAGATCAGAATTTAAATCCAGTAATTAGGTAAAAACTCATACAAAAACACACATCTCATTGTGGTTAAGAGTAGGATCACCTATACTTACGATTATGATCTCACTCTGCCCAATTAATATGAAGCATGTGAAACTACTTATAAATAATTATGAATTTCTTGTTTAAAATTAGACTAACTTTTATAAAAGAGGAATGTTTTGATACATAATTATTCTTGTAATTAAGTAAACTCGTTAGTGTAGTGGGGTGTGTGAAAAAACTTCCTCTTCATATGTATACATCAGATACTTCGTTTACGTCTTTCAAAAAATTTTATATAATAAATACTCTTCTACAGTTATTATTCGTTTAATAGACCTCCTCTAATGAGTTGAAAGAAGGAGAGACAAAAGAAACAATAGTTCAACGAAGGGTTCCCCGTTCCGTTTTTGGTAGGGACACAAAGGACTCAAAATAATGGACTTATTCGGTAATTCCCTTTAACCTGTCCGAAATTCTCTTAAGAGACGTTTCAACTCATGTCACAAGATTTCTCCTATTTATATGTTGTTATACCTCTAGTCATATTTATCTAAACCCGGTTTTGAATTGTAAAGTTTTTAAAAATATCTCGTTGGTATATTATCTCTTACGACTGAATATGTGAGTCTCATTTACAATTCAAGTTGGTCACAACGTTGTTATCGTAAATAAAACGACTGTAATATAACCTAATATAATAGACTACCGTTTAGTCCCTAAGACAGATTACGATAATCAGCCAAGAACGATTCCAAATTTTTTTTTTTTTATCGGGTCATCGTTCCGTCCTTATCAAGAATCACTAATCCAGACTGGAACTACTTACGGAACTCCTATAATCGGTTTCTCGATTCCAATGTCACACCTAAAACACTTCAACCCAAAAGCAGGAAATATTTTCCTTCCTATAAACGAGATTATATTTACAGGATTAATTAAATAGTATTTTCACTTAAACCAATCCTCAGACTTGATATTAGGTTCCAACGGATTACACACGTAACAATAATCCTTTCACTCTCAGTTAGTCCCCACACACACACACGTACTCACATGTTTTGGACACAAACATTTCGTGACTTACTTTCACGACTACTTTTCAATATTAACGATCCTTACTCATTCTTGTCGACCTTAATGAAGATAGTGACGATGGGTTCTCTTTTTACTGGTATTGTTAAATGTCTTCCCTTCCACTATTTCTCTTTGTGGTAAGATCCTATTTTATTAATAGAGGTTTTCGATGATCAATGGTCTTCCCCGAAGTAGTACCACCTGTGAGACACCCAAATGGTATAAAGTCTCAGACAAAGGACATAAATGTTTTATTTTTCGAACAAATAAACGACAAATTAAGCGACCGTTAACTAATTCAATACAACTTAAACAAGTTGGTTCGACGTTTGAGAATTATCAGATGTATTATGTACTTAATAACATGACTAGATTAATAAATGTCGATCTTTTACATTGAATTCTCCTTGTCGTACTTTAGTATCGTTCCGATAAGACACATGAGAACCGCCTATCATAGTAACTCGAGCCTATCAGACACGGTAGGTAGAGGTAAAGTCTCTACCGATGGGACCTGGGGACTAACAAATACAGTAGGGGAGAGGATTTTTTCCCTAATACTTTCTCACTGAGAATCCGTAGAGGAAAAGATCAAAAGAATACATAGTAGACGAAAAGAATTCTTCTAGAATATCACATTACGTTATATAACATTGACTACTCAGAAGGTATATTACGTAATATATTATATTGGACTACTTTCACTTCAGTGAGTCAGTACAGGTTGAAAAACACTGGGGTGCCTGATATCGGATGGTTCCGAGGAGACAGGTACCCTAAAAGGTCCGTTCTTATGACCTCACCCAACGGTAAAGGAAGAGGTCCTCTGGAAGGGTTTGGTCCCTAACTTGGACCAAGAGGGAGTGACATCCGTCTGTGAAATGGTAGACTCGGTGGTCCCACTCACGGTTAAATTTTACAGTTATATGAGTACAGGTAGTATCCCGAAAACAGTAAACACATATACATAGGTCACAGTAGGATGATTTCTTCTCCTTTGTACATTAGATGATGATATAATTGAATTATAAATAATGAGAAATAATATAAAAAAAATTTTTCGTTTAAAAGTAAGTATCTAAAACCATAACAACTAATTAATCAATTGACACGTCTAATTTTAGTCTAATGACCCTAAACTTAGGTCAACAACAAGGTGAAACCCGTTTAATGAAGTGAAGGGATTCGGAATGAAAAGAGTAGATAATTATATTTTAATCTGAGTATAGATGAAGTATCCTAACAAATATTTTTGATCCGTTTTATGAACCGGGCCTTTTTCACAAGTTATATAGGATCGATGATTATGGTAAATTCCACTGAAAAAAAATATCTACTACTTAGAGTAGACAATGTACAAGCGAACGTAATTGAACTAGTTTAAAAGTTACCTTTTTGAATTGAAGTTTAAAAGACCTATTGAAAGGGAGGACGGGATGAGGATGATACCGTTCCTTATGGAGGTTCTTCGTGTAACTTTTGGTTGATAGAACAAATCTTTATAACCAGTTCTACTTAACCAACGTTTCGAAGTTGTTTTCGATAGATTTTAGTTCTGTCCAATCATAATTTACCATTTTACGACTCTACATCAAGAAAAATTGTTTATGAATAATTCTTGATTGGTCTACGACTAATCACACGATCTTTTTCTTCCTTTATTAACGTAAATAACTAACGGAACAAATTCAGGGGAACACGACCTATGTCGTATATAGTAGGATAAATTCAAGAGTGTTAATACGACACCTCCTCCATAAGAAAATATCCATTGTCAAGTCCAATTAGGTACGAAAATGGTTTCGATTTGGAGTAACAATCCGTGACACTTCTTTTAAATTACTTTCTTCCCTTCCGAATTTTTTTTTTGACAGATTATACGTTATTACATTGTGGTCCGTTAGACAAAGGTTTGTAATTTGAGATCGTCTCCCTGTGAGATCACTTTATTTCAGGGTATATATTTTTCTTTGACCACTTACGACGAAACCAACTTCAAGCCAATCACCTGAAGTTTTGGTGAACTACATATGCAGAGGAAAATGAAGTGGTACCCTTCGGGAAATAAGAGAAAACGTGTCTGACGACCCCTAAGTTCCTGATCTAAGTTTTACAACAGATCAGTGATTCAGTACAGGTCGAGAAACTCTGGGGTACTTGACATCTGGTGGTTCAAGGAGACAAGTACCCTAAAAGGTCCGTTCTTATTTCTTCACCCAACGGTAAAGGATAAGGTTCCGTAGAAAGACTGGGTCCCTAACTTGGGTGTAGAGAACATGGAAGACGGAACCGTCCACCTATGAAATGATAATTACAGAGATGTTCGTCTCTCATTCGTTGTTGAATGATGACCTCATTCGTCGACAAGATAGAGGACTAATTAATATAAAAAGATCCATTTACCTGCAACACCAGTTCCTTAAAGTTAAGGTAAGACCCAGATCCCGTACAAAGCACCGTCGTTCATTAATACAACTGGTCAAAGAGTCTACACCGTACATATTGTAAATATATGTCTCGTGTAAAATAAACCTATTTTATTACACGAACTTTTAAAATTAAGTACTTCAGATATTTGATAATATAGTAGTATTCATTGTCATATGGTGTTTCTTACCCCCCGTCTCAAATGTACCGGAAGTGTTAGAGTAACTCTACTGACCTAGTCCGTCCCTAATCATTCTCCCCTATACAGTCGTGTTTGTTTAAAATATCTTTCAAACTCTGTCTCCACAACAGGTCGGACCATTTTCATAATTAATGTATGTCTGAACGACGACAACTCAGTCATTCAGTACAGACTGAGAAACGTTGGGTACCTGACATCAAACGGTCCGAGGGGACAACAAGTGATTGAGGGCATCGAACGAGTTTAAGTACACGTAACTCAACCCCTACAATAAATTGGTAGAATAGGAGACGACGGGGAAGAAGAAAACGGAAGTTAGAAAGGGTCGTAGACCCAAAAAAGGTTACTCAGCCGAGATACGTAGTCCACCGGTTTCATGACCTCGAAGAGACAATCAGGAAGGTTACTTATAAGTCTCAACTAAAGGAAATCCTAACTGACCAAACTAGAAGAATCTCAGGTTTCCTGAGAGTTCTCAGAAGAGGGTTGTGGTGTCAAGTTTTCGTAGTTAAGAAGTCCCGAGTCAGAGAAATACCAGGTTGAGAGCGTAGGTATGGATACGGTAGGTACGGATATGGATATGGATGGGTAGGTAGAGTGTAGGTTTCGATACCTTTTTGGTATCGAAACTGATATACCTGCAAACAACCGTTTTAATACAGAGACGAAAAATTATACGATGGATCCAAACAGTATCAAAAGGAAAATTCCTTGTTCTCAGAAAATTACAGATCCGACGTCAGTGGCAGACGTCACTCAAACTTCGGATTCTTTTATTTTAGACAGTGACGGAGGTGAAAAAGGGAAAGATAGACGGTACTTCACTACCCTGGTCTACGGTACTAGAATCAACAAAAATTACAACTCACGGGTCGGTCGAAAAAGTGAGGGGAGAAAGTGGGAGTAGTTCTTTGAGAAATCAAGGAGAAGTGAAAGATGGTAATCTCCCCATAGTAGACGTATAAACTCCGACAACTATAAAGAGGACCGTTAGAACTAAGGTCGAACACTAATTAGGACGGACCGTAAAGTGTAGTATATGAGACGTATATTCAATTTATTCGTCCCACTGTTATCTGTGGGAACAGTATGAGGAAAAGGTATAAAACTTGGTCAGTCAACAAGGTACAGGTCAAGACAACGAAGAACTGGACGTATGTCTAAAGAGTCCTCCGTCCATTACAACAGACCGTAAGGGTAGAGAAATTCTTAAAGGGTGGATAATAATATACTATATTAGTTCTCGCTATTTGTTTATGATATGATACAAAAAGTAACACATTTTATTAGGTTTCTCTCTACGTCATTTAGTTTACCAAAGGATAACACAACGTGTCTTACTGGATACTTAAAAAGATAACACAAGCCGTTATATAGGGTCAACTTTACTTATGAAAAATTTATATCGAGGTTTTAGTATGTGATTCCAAAGTAAATACATTATCGTTTTAGACTCATTTACCGTTTAAAAGTCAACGGCCGTTTTTACTTCACTTTTACGTCAGTTAAAATTTAGAGAGAAAACTTGTATTTCTAAGTGGAGTACCTTATCACACTTTAATTACTTCAGTTATTTTCCATATAAAAAGAAAGTTATCTTTTCTCTGTTTTATAACCAGTTTGGAGTCGTTTGTATTATTTCATAGAACGGATAAATGAGACTTCTCCTGTCATAAGTTTTGATGAAAAAAACACACCATCTCCAGGACATTGTCGTATCTAGAATCCCTGATGAATGGTATCGAAACAGACCAAGTTATCTAATCTTTACTTCTTTATTTTAAGAGGAAAAGAACCTCAAGATAGATTCGAAAGTAAAGGTACCGGTTATGTTTCGTACAAACTACCCCTGTCAGAAACCAACCTTACACTACGAACCAGACCAGTATCTTTCTGCCTACTGCATTTCTTAAGATCGGATTGTCTTATGAACACAGACCTGTGGTCATCGAACATTCGGACAAACAGGAAACAATTTTGAAGTTTCTCTAAGAGAAAACAGTTTTATACGATGAAAGACTACTGTCTAAAATTGTTTTAGTATCAGATCATACATACGTGGTCCTAAATGTGAATCTCAGAGACTTGGAATATATTTGAAAGGTCAATACCTTTCGTTGTCAGTCACGTCTTATGGTCCTACTAAACTGTTAGTAACATTGTGTTTTTCTCCTCTATAACCTATAACTGATTAGTTTTAAATCGACTAAAAACAGACCTTAAAACTATCTGTTGAGTTTGAAAGTCACCGTTTCACTCTTATGAAAGAGTAACATTAACACAAAGTGATAGGGTAAACAATATCAAAAAGGTAGAAAGTTAGATGAAAGAGAGGAATGGAAAAAGAAAGGGTTTGACTGTGACACATTTCGGTAGTTACATGAAGGTAGAGAGTGTTCTTTCTTCACTTTCACTTCACTTTGACAGTCAACGAGTCAGTACAGACTGAGAAACACTGGAGTACCTGACATCGGGTGGTCCGAGAAGACAGGTACCTTAAGAGGTCCGTTCATATGACCTCACCGAACAGTAAGGGAAGAGGTCCCCTAGAAACGTTGGGTCCCTG
The DNA here is from genome assembly GCA_006410555.1 of Capra ibex. Lineage (NCBI taxonomy): Eukaryota > Metazoa > Chordata > Mammalia > Artiodactyla > Bovidae > Capra > Capra ibex. The sequence goes on from SJYO01026388.1 coordinate 32,215,765, forward strand.
ACTTGGACCTAGAGGACGTTACGTCCGTCTAAGGAATGGTAACTCAGTAGTCCCTTTGGGGTATTCCATTTTCAGTTTACTGACAAGAAAGGTAGGATACCGGGAACACAGAGTACCAGAACCAAAGAGAGAGAAAAAATTGGGAGTAGAGGTTAGTATCCACTATTTCAGTTCGGTAACGTTCGGCGATCCCTAACGGTCTCGTCTGGGATGAAAGACTGTGAAGACAGGGTAATGTGTACGACTAGAGAGAGGGACCTAACACAGAAATGGAAACGTAAAAGTCCTTTGAGGATAAATATGAACTTGTGTGTCAAGACTCCTGTAGGAGTTACGGTGTGACAGAGAAGAGACAGACCTTGACTAAAGAAGTAAAATCAAGTCAAGTCAACGAGTCAACACAGACTGAGAAACACTGAGGTACCTGACGTCGTGTGGTCCGAAGGGATAGTGGTAACTTAGTCACTACGGTAGGTCGACAACCAGTACAGGTAGCTCAGTCACAGGTTGGTAGAGTAGGAGGCAACAGGGGAAGAGGAGGACGGAAGTTAGAGAGGGTTGTAGTCCCTAAATTAAATCCAGTATGACCAAAAGGGATGAAATTCATACTTAAAACGTTATTCCTCAAGTACAAGACTCGGTGTCAGTTGAGGGTCAGAATAAACTGACATATCTAGAAGAGGTAGTAGCCGACGTTTCTTATATTAGTCAGACTAAAACCATAACTGGTACACCACTATAGGTACACATCTCAGAAGAGGACACAACAACCTTCTCCCACAAACCATACTGGTCACGCAAGAGAACCGTTTTGAGACAACCGGAAACGGGACGAAGTAAAACATGAGGTTCCGGTTTAAACGGACAATGAGGTCCATAAAGAACTGAAGGATGAAAACGTAAGGTCAGGGGACATTACTTTTCCTGTAGAAAAAACCCATAATCAAGATCTTCCTGAAAATCCAGAAGTATCTTACAAGTCGAAGTCGAAGAAACCGTAATCACCAACCCCGTATATGAACCTAATGACACTATAACTTACCAAACGGAACCTTTACTTGTCTCTAGTAAGACAGTAAAAACTCTAACTTGGCTTCTTGACGGAAAGTCTGAGAAAACAACTGAGATTACCCATGAGATAGAGAAGATTCCCTAAGAACGGTGTCACCATCTATAGTACCGGTAGACTTAATTTAACGGGTAAGGTGAAGGAAAATCAAGTGACTAAGGATTTTACAGCTTCAAGTAAGACCGGTAGAGGATAAACTGGTGAAGGTTAAATGGAACTAAGTACCTGGATTGTAAGGTCCAAATATACGTTATAACAAGAAATATCGTAACCCGAAATGAAGGTAGTGGTGAGTGTAGGTGTTGATCCGCAACAAAAGTGAAACCGAGTCGGAGAGGTAAGAAAGACCTCGATAAAGATAAATGTTAGAAAAATTACGAGGTAGTAAAAGAAAGGAAAAGAGGATTCAACATTTTGATGTAATCAACGTTTCGTCACAGAGGGGTCATATTTAAGTCTATAAAATTTTCTACAGGATGACTTTATTTGGACTTGTGGTCCTCTATGAAAATTTTCTGGTAGTAACTGATGTTTACAATGGGTTTCAGGTAAACGTTAGGATGATTTGTGACCAACACTTTATCAATTCCTCATTTTATAGACACGATAACACCCGTGACACATTATATAATTATCATGGGTAAAGAGATGGATCATAAATATCGTAATTACGTTAAAGTTTCATATAAAATACGAAAGATTTTTACATGTTGTATGGAAGGTGACCGTGTCACACTAGTCTTGTGACTCCGTTGACTGGTCCCTTTTATATCCTATGTCTAATCTTTCCTCTTTCTTTCGGTATCCGGTCGTTTTATGTCTCTTAGTTAAAGGACTATGATCTATTGGTCATCGAAGATCGTATATCTCCTAATATTTCAAAGAAGAGAACATACGTTAACTAATTGGTTCACATAAATTTTATGCGAAGTTTGAGTACTCGGTTCTAAATCATAAAAAAGTTTGTCATTATTCCTGGGTCTCCATTTATTAGTAAAAAGATCGTTTCCTTTTGTATAGTACTTTGTGTATCCTTTACGATTAGTACCGTTTTGTTTTTCTTATCTAGTCCCAGTGTCTGTTATATAAACTGAGTCTCGAAAGTAGTTAAAATTTAACACTTAACCTTTAAACATAGTATTAATAGGATGTATCTGAAGTGTCGAATACGTAAACAAAATGACTATCTTCTCAAGGAGTTCATTGACACAAGATTGGTCAAAACATGAACCAAATGAACGAATAATATCTACCATATCTTGTTCAGGATTCCACTTTGTTTGTTGTTTTTTTCGTCTGGGACTTTAATTAATTTTTTGGTTGTTATTTGTTTTGTTTTGTACGTCAAATATCTGAAACGTATATCTCCGTTCATACAACTGTATGGACCTACACAAGACTTCCATGGTGACGTTTGTTGTACCCGAAAAATTCACAAAAATTAACTTCATGTCAACTAAATTTTACAGCACAATTAAAGAAGACATGTCGTTTCATTAAGTCAATATGTATATACATGTATGAAAAATTATAAAAAAGGTAATACCACATAATGTCTTATGACTTGTAACAAGGGACATGATATGTCAGTCTGAAACAAATAGGTAGGATACATAAAACCAAACGTAGACGATTAATGTTTGAGGATTAGGTAGGAAGAGGATGGAAGGGAGGTGAAACCGTTGGTGTTCAGACGAGACAGACAGATACTCGGACAAAACATTTATTCAAGTAAACATAGTATAAAATCTAAGGTACATCTTCACTATAGTATAGTCAGTCAAGTCAGTGAGTCAGTACAAGTTGAGAAACGTTGGGGTACCTGACGTCGTACGGTCCGAAGGGACAGGTAGTTATCGAGAGTCTCGAACGAGTTTGAGTACAGGTGACTCAGCCACTACGGTAGATTAGTAGAGTAGGAGACAACAAGGGAAGAGGATGACGAAAGTTAGAAAGGGTCGTAGTCTCAGAAAAGGTCACTCAGTCAAGAAGTGTAGTCCACCGGTTTCATAACCTTAAAGTCGAAATCGTAGTCAAGAAGGTATCTTATAAGTCCTGACTAAGGAAAACCCAACTGAGGAACCCAGAGGAACTTCAGGTTCACTGAGACTTCTCAGAAGAGGTTGTGGTGTCAAGTTTTCGTAGGTAACAAGCCGAACGTCGAAAGGAATATCAAGTTGAGAGCGTAGGTATGTACTGGTGACCTTTTTGTTAACGAAACTGATCTGCTTGGAATCAACCGTTTCATTACAGAGACGAAAACTTATACGACAGATCCAACCAGTATTGAAAAGAAGGTTTCTCGTTCGCAGAAAATTAAAGTACCGACGTCAGTGGTAGACGTCACTAAAACCTCAGGAGGGGTTGGTTTTTTCAGAGAGTGACAAAGGTAACAAAGGGGTAGACGAACGGTACTTCACTAGCCTGGTCTACGGTAACTATATTATACCGAACAGAGAAAGAGCAAACTAAACGAAGTGAATGATGTTGTCAGAGATCCAAGTAGGTATGTTGTACCCCAAAAATACGTACACGGAGAGTAATTTGGACTCTGTGGTTGTTTCCAAGTTACATCACGTCGTTTTTCACTTTTATCATTAAATTTTTACCCTTCATAACATTGGAAGTATTTGTCTCCAATTTTATTTACTGATAAAACCACGAATGTGCTTGTTCGGTGGCATAGAAAGTTACAAAGATTTTCATAAAAGACATCTTGTAATCGGGTAATCTTATCTACCAGACGATTTTTTAGATTACCGATTTATAAACCCTTTACTACAACTTTAACAAACGTTTAGAAAGATCAAAACGAACACCTTAGATTTTTGGATTTGAATTAGGGAGTAAGTTTTTCGGGAGGTACTTCTCTCAGAAACCAAAGGAGACACAGTAAAATACAGAATATTTTTGACAAGTTGAAACTCAAGAGAAGAGGACACCAAAAACTCGAAAGACAAAATTACTTGGTAACCTTTTGAAGTCGATCAGTAAAAAGAAGAATTCATACAACTAATATATGTCACCGGAATTAATAGTGAAGTCACGCTTACCGATGTTTTATTTTTCATTTTTATCTTAGAAGATTTTGAAATTACTATAGTCAAATAAAGTATTTATTGACCTCGTGGTCCGTTTGAGATTAAATTGTGGAGATAGATACGGGATTAAGTGAAGATGACAAAGGAATTGAGGACTAAACGAACACAACAAAATATCAGACTCGTATCTCTATGTGAATCTCTTCGTAACCCTACTTTGTACCATTCTTTATTCAACGGTGCCATAACTGGTCGGGTTAGGGTCTTGTGGTATACTTTACGACTTTACATTAGAAACCTATTGGGACTGCTGTAATACTTAACTGGTGTTTGTATCATTATTCTCCAAAACAACATATGTAAGTCTTAGGCTTCCTATCTCGGTAGGAGACAAGACTTCGTCACCGGAAACAAGTAGTCACAGACACAATACCGCCTAAGCACTCAAACTACTCCACTCTGAGAAATTAAATTAAGACTTATATCATGTAACCTAGGATTACTCGGTCCAAAAGGGGTAACGGATTAAGTGAAACAGAAATCAATCTACGAATCCCTCCGATGATTTTCAGGTAATCTAACCTTACGTTTTTTTTACCCGGGGTACACTGGAGTCTCTCTATTATATGGAGTGAACACTTCAGTGTTAATTCAAAGACTGAATGACTTTCAATTTTACTATTTCTTCGTTATTCAGGAAGAAATAAATCGAAAAAGACTTGAATTGAAATCGACAAAAAATTTTAATACTTGTACTTATTTTACTATAAAGACAGGTAAACAGATAGTAACTTAGTTTGTATATGTCAGTTTACCTAAAAGTGGTTTAAGCCTCCAATGCCACTCTCATCGGATTAAAATTTATACACGACGTGCCACATGAGTCACGAACGTATTTCTACCGTCTTATCGTGTAGAAAACTTCCCGGGTCGTACATCATTCACGGGTCAAAGATGAGTCACACATACACACACAGACACACACACGTACGAGTCAGAACAAGTTGAGGAACGTTGGGGTAGATGCCATCGGCAGGTCTGAGAAGACAGATACCCTAAAAGGTCCGTTCTTATGACCTCACCCAACGTAAGAGGAGGAGGTCCCCTAGAAGGGAAGATGAGTCATTTACTGTCGATAAAGTATTGAAGGAGGGAAAAGTAAAGGGTGAATAAATGTCAAACGTTTCAGTTAGATTTAAGAAAAGAAATTTTTGATTGGTGAGTAACGGGGGGAAACGCTCTGTCGTTTTCTCTGTGTCTACACATCTCGCCTGAAAACCTGAGACTCCCTCTCCCTCTCCCACCCTACTAAACCCTCTTACCGTAACTTTGTACATATGATAGTACATTCTTTGCTTAACGGTCAGATACAAGCTACGTCTTATGTCCTACGAACCCCGACCACGTGCCCCTACTAGGTCTGTCTACTATACCCCACCCTCCACCCGCCCCCCAAGTACAAACCCTTGAGTACATGTGGGCACCACCTAAGTACAGTTACATACCGTTTTGGTTATGTCATAACATTTCATTTTATTTCATTGTTATTTTTATTTTATTTTTATTTTTGATTGGTGAGTAACGGGAGGAAAGGGTTAGAAAAAAACTTCAAAAAGGTTAACTCCTATATACACTCGTTTTAGAACGAATTGAAAATACTTTTTCAACAGAGGAAGTAAATATAAAACACGTATTCCTTCCTCGGAGTCCCGCCTCAATGACACTTCCTTTAACATTGTTGGTCAATAGAAAATTCAGAGTGACTGGTGTAACAAACATAGGAGTAACGGGTCGAACGTACGTAGCACTTGGACTAAACAGTCTTTCTTTAAGATTAAAACCGAATAAAGAACATTATTTTGTCTTTGGAGAACTAGTCTAAACATCATGTAACGAACACATTGAAAATGAATATACACAATTGAAGATAGAGTATTACTTGAGGACCGTGTCTCTGTCCTCCGTTGTACCGACACCGACTACTTTTTGAAGTATTGGAAATAATTGTAGATACATAGATATCTTACTTTTCAAGGTGGATAAGGTAGTCCGAAAAGACCCTGAAGAACAAGTTACGTACCCAATCTTGTAAATGATTAGGACACAATCTTGTATATTTCGAGATCGTCAAAAGAGATTGTACCAAGATCGGGGGAAATACAAAGTCTTTACAAGTGATAACAAAACCGAATTAGAAGGTTGTATTAAAAGGGTTATCAATATTATAAACATTTTTGAGACTAAAATATTAAAAACATTTTATTGTCTGAAGGGAAAAAATACCGGTCTAAAGAAAGACTACGTATTTATTTATACCACTCGTCTTTCGGAAAAGTACAAGGAGAACTGAAATCTTAATATGGTGTATATGACATGTTAAATGACCATAAAAAAACAATAACATCATCATTAAAAATATTAAATTATAATAAGTTTTAAAGTCACTGCAAGTAGTATGATTATCAAGTAGTGGGTCTTCTAGGTTACGACGGTCAAGATTTTAATAGGACTTTTATAGTAGTGGTGAGTCAGAGTATTTTCACTAATATTCAATTATTTCAGATATGTTGTATTTATCCCTCGTTAAGTCATTTCCCTTTGACTACCTTACCTTTAATGTACGGTTTTTGTCAAGATTAACTCTCGATGAATTTTTGTTGGTTAATCCATTCTCTCGAAGGGTAGACTCTTATCTTCGGTTCGTAAATATTTGAAAGAGTAGTTGATTTTTCCCTTTCCGGTAATGTCGTTATTCCTTCTTTGTGTAAATACCTTCACGAACTCCTAGTTATACATCTTCTTTACCAATTCCAATTAACGTAACTATTATAGTACGTCATCTGGGTTTCTAAAACATTGGGACATCATTTACGACAGAAACTTGACGAACATCAACCTTATTGGGTATTTAATTTAATTAAAAGAAAAAGAAAGTAGTAAAGAGAAAGAAAAGGAAGGAAGGAAGGAAAGTAAAAGTCAAACTTTTATATTGTTGGCAAACTATAGATAAATGATAAACTCGTGAACTATAAAATGAAGACGTCAACGGAAAATCTATGTTGAAAGTCCGTATGGTCGTTCTTTTGTATGGTGTGATTTAAACCGTAAGTTCTCGATAAGAATAGGTAGACAAACGAAATTTCAACATCTGAAAATTCTTTGACGTTGATTAAAATTGTAAAACTTTTACGTTAGAAAATTAATATGATGATCAATATAATCATATGACGTATACAAACGTCCCACAAAATCGTTTCAAAAGTTTAAGTAACGGAGTGAAGTAGAAGTGTTCTAGGGATACCCATTCGTCTTGTCCACAATAGTGTTTTCATTCCATGGTTCTCCTTTTAACAGAACGGACTTTTAAGTATTTTTTAATAAATAACCCTTCTGATATGAATCTTAGATGTAGAAGAAAAAAAAGGTCTTATCAATTGTAATAAGAAAGTATTAAAAAGTAGGAAATAATGAACATTAGTAAATAAAATAAGTTTTACTAAACATCTTTAACTCGTACACTTGTGTATAAGGTGGTAGTTTCTAAGTGTCACTTTAAAAAACGTTTAGTAAAATAATGACTTTAAATAAAGGAATTTTATATGATCTTGAGTCGTACACATACCCCGTACTATGATTCAATTAAAAACAGTACCATAAAAGAATTACACACTTGAAGTGTTTTCCTTCTTGAGACTAAAAAATACAGGGGAATATCATGGAACATAACTATAAATACTGAAGATTGGGTACCTTGTAATAAAGGATGAAATATCAAATAAAATATAAATAAAATGAAACTTGAGTATTTTACGAACTTCTTGGGTAGTATTTCCTTTGTAGTTTATCCTCGTTATTTTGAGTTCGGGTTTTTCCTTTGTACTTAAGATCCTTTCTTTCTTTATTACAACTGTCGTTGTGAGTCGCAAAAGACAAGATTCAACAAATGTATTCTCTGACGTATCAACGACACAGTTAATCTTAAATGTGTCCTAAAAGTATATCGGTTTAATTTTTCCTTTTTATTTTTTATTTTTCTTGTTTACTTTCTTTTTTTTTCCTTTCTTCCTTTCCCTCCCCACTCTCTTCCTTCTCTCTCTCTTTGTTTTACTCCGATAGTAAAGAGTGTCGGTGGTCACATGGTATGTATATGGTTCTAAGTATGCATTATTACATAACAGGGTTATTGGGACGACCCACTCAAGATAATTATTGGAATAAAATTTATCCTTTGTCTTACCACTTTATTGAACGATATCCTATATTTCGACATTCACAACTGCGACCCTAAGACTGAGTTCTTAGACCGAGGGCTTTGATGTCCTAACTGTTAAAGTTGTTCAACAGAGATATACTTTTTGAGAATAATAGTTTTCCATCTTTCGGTTGATTAAGGAGTCTCTTGTTAATAGGACCATGTTGTCTGAGTATGTAAGGAATTCACCCTGGAAACTTGTATACCTGTCTCAACAGTTATTATCAAATATGACTCACGTCTTTCTTATAAAACAAAGACAAAAAGTTTCAGTCTTTTACTTCTAGTACCGTAGGCCAGGGTAGTGAAGTACCTTTTATCTACCCCTTTGTCACCTTTGTGACAGACTGAAATAAAACCCCCCCCGAGGTTTTAGTGACGTCTACCACTGACGTCGGTACTTTAATTTTCTGTGAATGAGGAACCTTCTTTTCAATACTGGTTGGATCTATCGTATAAGTTTTCGTCTCTCTAATGAAACGACTGATTCCAGGCAGATCAGTTCCGATACCAAAAAGGTCATCAGTACATACCTACACTCTCAACCTGACACTTCTTCCGACTCGTGGCCTCTCAACTACGCAAACTTGACACCACAACCTCTTCTGAGAACTCTCAGGGAACCTGACGTTCCTCTAGGTTGGTCAGGTAAGACTTCCTCTAGTCGGGACCATAAAGAAACCTTCCTCACTACGATTTCGACTTTGAGGTCATGAAACCGGTGGAGTACGTTTCTCAACTGAGTAACCTTTTATGACACTACGACCCTTCCTAATCCCCGTCCTCCTCTTCCCCTGCTGTCTCCTACTCTACCGACCTACCGTAGTACCTGAGCTACATGCGCTCATACTCACTTGAGGTCCTCTACCACTACCTGTCCCTCCGGACCGCATGACGTTAAGTACCCCAGCGTTTCTCAGTCTGTACTGACTCGTTGACTTGACTTGACTTTTCGTAACTTTCAGTTTTAAGTTTATTTATAAGAAATCCAAATTAGTCTTTTTTTATTTTATTATTGAACCGAAGATCACGGGGAAGAAACTAGGTCACTTAATCTTTTTGTTTGCACATAACTACCACCTACACTCTGATCTCGGTAGTATGTCAAAATTAAACGACGGAGACTTGTGATTTGTCACACTCGTAGGTAATAACCGTGATATATATCTGACTCCAAGTTAAACTGGGGACTAAAAAAAAGGACCGTTCACATCTCTTAGGAAGTCTTACGTAATTCGAAGTCACATGACACGGTCGTATACAGTGGAGATCCGATCCCACGAACAGAAGGTGACCTATTAAAGAGGTGGAACTACTTAACTATATGATTCGTAACTAACCAATTAACTAACTAACTAACAACAACAACAACAAGTCAACGAGTCAGTTCTGACTGAGAAACTGGGGTACCTAACGTCGTACGGTCCGAAGGGACAGGAAGTGGTAGAGGGTCTCGAACGAGTTTGAGTAAAGGTAACTTAGCCAATACGGTAGGTCGGTAGAGTATGAGACAGTAGGGGAACACGAAGACGGAAGATAGAAAGGGTCGTAGTCCCAAAAAAGGTTACTTAGTAGAGAAACGTAGTCCAGTGGTTTCATACCTCGAAGTCGAAATCGTAGTCAGGAAGGTTGTTTACTAATCCCAACTAAAGTAAATCCTATCTGACCAACCTAGAAGAACGTCAGGTTCCCTGAGAGTTCCCAGAAGAGGTCGGGGTATCAAGTTTTCGTAGTTAAGAAACCGTGAGTCGGAAAAAATAACAGGTTGAGAGTGTAGGTATATATTGACTTTTTGGTATCGAAACTGATATACCTGAAAACGACCGTTTCATTACAGAGATATGAAAAATTATACGGCAGATCCAAACAGTATCCAAAAGAAGGTTCCTCGTTCACAGAAAATTAAAGTACCGATGTCAGTGACAGACGTCACTAAAACCTCGGGTTCTTTTATTTCAGAAAGTAACAAAGTTGATAAAGGGGTAGCTAAACGGTACACTCTGACCTTAGGTACTAGAATCAAAAGACTTACAACTTAAATTCGATCTAACTACCATCAATTCACCGATTGGTTCTTGTGGACTTGTAAGAGGGGTCGAACTGACTAAAATCTGTCTAAAGAAGGAATACTGTATACGAACTTCCTGAAGGGATCCCTGAGTCTACCATCATTTCTTGGACGGAATTACGTCCTCCGGGTCCAAGTTAAGGAGCAACCCCTCTGCTGAAATCTTTTAAATAACGTTAAATATTTAGAAAAGAGACGAGGAAACTCTACAGATAGAAGATTTCGGTTCCTTACAAAAGGGTTCCCGGACCTTCGATAGAGAGACTTGACATTAGTAGTTATTTTTATCACACCGACAGAGGGTGAGAAACACCTTCTCATCCCCAGTTTGAGGTTGACATAATTGATTATTTGTACCCATCGGGTTACCATAACTGGTTGGAACGGACATTACAGGAAGTCATGTAAAGGTAATCGAGTGAGTCACGAATTTTTGAGAAGACGAACAACAAAGTCCCTTAACTCGAGTTATAGAGAAGTAATACCGTTAACAGAACTTATTTGAGAAAGAACGGACAAATTAAGGTAGTCATTAATAGACAACTGTATCGAGTTAAAGAAAACTTTAACAACTCCGAGGAAAAAGGTAGAAGGACGTCTTTTGTGAGTCTCCTCGACATCGAGTCTTTATCTTTCCCGATTGATTCAGGTATGTTACCCCTGACCCGGTGGTGACTTACAAAGTTGGTCACGAAGTCTTTTTAGGTTCTGAACCTCTTTTGACCGGAAACAAAGAAATTTTTTACAATATTTACTTCAACCTGAAATTGTTGTGAAATGTTCATAAAACTCTTAAAAAAGTGTAAACACAAAATTTTTCTATATATATATATATATATAAAAAAAAGGGAATTGAGATCAAAAAGGGAGAAGATTGTCATATAACATGGGTATGATAAGACACCGTACATAAACTAAAGTTCCGATAAGGTACTATTATAGTCTTTCTTATTTTAATACCAAAATATTCTTACTTTAAAATAATATAGAAAATAACATTAAGTCCATTCCCTGTTACATTTTATTATAATCCTAAAAAAAATTCAAAGTTTTTAGAAGATGGGATTTACCTTTTGGTATTATTAATTAACGGTNCGATAAGGTACTATTATAGTCTTTCTTATTTTAATACCAAAATATTCTTACTTTAAAATAATATAGAAAATAACATTAAGTCCATTCCCTGTTACATTTTATTATAATCCTAAAAAAATTCAAAGTCTTTAGAAGATGGGATTTACCTTTTGGTATTATTAATTAACGGTTCTGATAGCGATACAGTTTATTGGAAGAGAGGAATTGACTAATATTTAAAACAAAATAGTGAAAAAAATAATGATGGTGATAATGACAACGATAGGAAATGATGACTAGTTACAAAGGACAGACAAAAATTTTTATCTTTCTACGTTTATAAATTTTTAGGGAGTTGAACTTCCTGTTTATTTTAGGTATTTCAATGGTTGTGGAAAGATACTGGATCGTGTATTCCGTGTCTTTCTTTTTATAACTTATTACACTTTATAAAGATCTATTATAAGATTTCATTCTATTATGTTATATCATTCGATGTCAGTGTACCAGTTCCCTGTAAGGTCACAAGACGAGTATGTTAGTATATGCACTAAAGGTGAGACCATGGTTCAAGATTCCTAAATAAAAGTACTAAATAAGGTAGACTTCGAATAGGAAGTCGATACCTCCGGAAAAGGGGTAGAGTCTATATGAAAAGGGGGTAGGTCCTAATAGTCAGTCGGTAGTAATCCGTGACAGGGGTGGTATCAGAGAGGAAGGGAGAAGTCGAGAAGTTACTACTTCAACGGGGTGACGTACCAGACACACTTGGTCTACCTCAACAACAACAAGTCAGTGGGTTAGTACAGATTGAGAAATACCTCAACTACTGGAACGATAATGATCGAAGGTAAGAAAAGAGGGGAGACCCGTTTATGATCGTCGGACTTTATCATAGGGTGTTCCGTCTCGTTCTTCCTCAATCCCGTCCCTATTAACCTCCTCTCTTACATCTCAAGTCCAATAGCTCCTTATCTTTTTTATTTGTAGAGGATTACGGGAGGGTCGTGAAGGAACACTAGTAGTTTAAAAGAAAGTCACTAAAATACCCCACGTATCTGAAGATGATATTTCGATAGTAAATAGATCGGTAATATAATAACAACCCGAATAGAGTAAAAATTTACACTACACCTATCTCAGTGATAACTATTTATAATTCCAAAAGGAATTAAAAGAAATTTTATATATTTTGTATGTCATTTACTCTACTTCACTAGTAATACGGACTTCACGAATAAAAATATGTGGGAATCTCTTTAAAACTGGTCGAGGGTATACTAACATAATACTTCGAGAATTATCTTTATGTAAACTGGGAACTTTTTAGATGACTTAAGGTAGAAATTTATTTTGGTAATTGATATAATCTTTCACTTTCACTTCAGCGAGTCAGTACAGGTTGAGAAACACTGGGCACCTGACATCGGGTGGTTCGAGGAGACAGGTACCCTAAGAGGTCCGTTCTTATGACTTCACCCAACGGTAAAGGAAGAGGTCCCCTAGAAGGACTGGGTCCCTAGCTTGGATCCAGAGGGTGTAACGTCCGTCTGCGAAATTGGAGATGGTTTATGTCTCGAAATTTCTAAGACCCTCTTCACACTCCAGAGAGTTGAAGTTAAAGTTCAAAAACGACTTTCATTCTTCGGGACATCGACTTTCTTCTGTGTATCCGATCAATTAAGAGAGAGACTCAACTAATTAAAGATGGGTCCTTCATGGAAAGTACGGGGATTCCTTAGTCTTTTTTCTTCCTTTTCCGTTTTATTGTGGTGATCGTCATCGTTTTCTGTTGACCTTTGAAAAAGTAAGACGAAGAGAGACAGAATCACAAAAAGTTGGAGAAAGACTAAATGAAAGAAAAGTATATAAGACAGAAGATTGTGTTTCTAATTTGACGGAATCAAAGAAGAACTTCATCTTTTGACTGTCTTCATCAAAACCTTTTTCAATTTTATAAAATTTTTTATCAAATACTTTTGAAATCTCCATCTTACTCCAACACATTCTGACCGAGTTGATACGGCACTCAAAATATAAAATGACTGTAAACTCCCTCTCTCATTTTTCGTAGTGTACTATAAGTCAGTCCGTTTATTTATAACTAGGTCTTAAAATTAGAAAAGTTGGTACTACAAACGACTAAACCTGTATACGAGAAAAATTGTTAAACCTTGTTACGTCAAGTGGATCGGTTAGATGACTTTTACGAAATCTATATATATACCAAATACTCTTATCATTAACGGAAACAACTACTATAAAGTTACTACCCGAGATTTAATGTATAGTAAGTTGAAAAGTTTTCATAAATTAAGTTAATACTGAATTACAGAAATTCGTGAACTGTCCGATGATTACCCTTCTAATAATTCGATCCTTGTCCGAGGTATAAACCACCGTATCTTTAACCGGTGTGTGTTTTTTCATCACAAATAGTTCTTTTCACAAGTCAAAAGATAAAATTTCGGACCCTACGTCTGTATCCTCTCAGTCACATTAATGTCGTCATGTTTACTAGAAGAGTAGAATGACTTGTGTGGGGTCTTATGTAGTCAAACCTTTTTTTTGTTCATGATTTTTCCACACAGTCATTATATATTACACAGTCTCTCATTCTTCTCTGTTTACGAGACGAGGTCCTCACCCATTTAGAAAAGACATTTCCCGATTTATCATTTGTCAAACCCGAAATATCCGGTACACCAGAGACATCGTCGATGAGAGGAGAGTATTGACATCACACTTCTGTAGAGGTCTGTCGTGTACTTGACTAACTACTCACTTAGACACAAGGGTAGTTCGAAATAAATACCTATGTGTCTAGACTTAAAGGGTACTAAAAGTGAACAGTGAAGGAAATTGAAAAAAGTTAGGAAAATTTTACGTTTTTTGTCAGAATCAAACACCCCGTATGTTTTTTCTTTCTTTCTTTGTTGTTGTTGTTGTTGTCGACTTCGGTCTAAACCGGTAACCGTATCAACGACTGGATAAGGTGTGTTACTTTAGTTTACTCAAACTACTTTATCTTACCTTAAGGGGTTTAATATTGTAAACGTCGTCAAAGTCAGGACATGAATTGAGATCCCTTGTGAAAGTTCATAAATTTAAATCTTAAAATTTGTAGTACCATAGACTTTATTTACCTTTAACGTAACTTTTCTTCGTTTGATCCTACTTTGTGGGTTAACATACTCACTAATAAAAACATTAATTCTTTACTGTTCTTGTTAATGAAGGAGAGAGTTCGTTGACCCTTAATTATGTGTACAGGGATTTGGATTTTAACAGATGGATATATTTCACCAATTTGTTCAATGAATAAACTAAATAAGTACATTTAGAGCGGAATACTCTGACTAGACCTTTTAAACCCGACACATCAAAAATTGGTAATAAATAGGTAAATGAAACATGTATAACTTTTAATTAACAACGTAAACGGAGATATAGACTTTTTACTTCATTACAGTCTTGTTAATCGGAAATTTTTTCTCCTTTTTTCAATGTTTTATAACTAAGTTATACGTAACAAACAAAACACGACACACGACAAGATTTATGACCCTAATCTTACCATTTATTGTGACTACCGTATTTAAAAATAAACTCGACACAATTGTCTGTAATTACATGCACTGTTATTGTTGTGACAAAACTTGAAGTCTTTTCTGAGTGTAATTAATTTTCCCAGGTGAACCTGTACTAACACAACAATCCAATCGATTATACTACTTGAATACGTCTACGTATTGTACTTAAAGTGTCATAAATATACTGTAACTTTTTTTTTAAGATGTATGAACCTCATACCCTTGTTAAACGAATGACTCAATATTTATCCTCCTACAAGACGATTGTAGGAAGACCTGTTTATTTACAACACAACTTCCCCGACTCTGGCCAAGGTATTTTTACGTAATTTTAAAATCACGGACGAACCCTGTACAAACTTAGACGGGACGTCATAAAGTCCTCCAGTATTTTTCTTTGAAAACTTTATGCTATATCTTCCGTTGTTTGCTTTAGTTTTTATTCGAATCTCGTAGTCAGTAGCTTTATTTTACTCGTTCCTTTTCCTAGTTTTAACTTTTAATAGAAAACCGGAAGAGATCCTCCTTTAAGTCCAAAAGGGTCCACCGTGTCTTCATATAATATAAATACAAAATTTAGGTATAAATTAAAATTCTACTAAAAGGTCCCTCTCTCTTTTCAGGATCGTAAAATTAAAGATCATTTACGAGGTTCATTTTTAATAGTAATTTATTGAAATCGAATAAAAACAGACGAACTAGAAAAATTCTTCTAAAAACAACCCCCAAAGGGTCCACCGTATCACCATTTCTTAGACACACGGTCATGTCCTCTGCGTCCTCTTCACCCAAGTTAAGAACCCAGTCCTTCTAGTGAACCTCTTCCTTTACCGTTGGGTGAGGTTATAAGAACGGGCCCTTTAGAGTACCTGTGGCCTCAGACTACCCGAAATCAGGTATGCCAGCGTTTCCCGACCTGTGTCAACACGTTGACTCGTACGTGGGTTCGTGTATGCCCCCGTTTTTGTTCCGGTCCATCCAAAAAAAAAAAAAATTTATCTATATTTATACCAGTATATAGTACATAGAGAATACAGGTGAATTTTACGAAAATTCATTGTAAATATGTAAAGGGTTTTAAGTGTAGTAAAATTTAAATGGGATTCCCGATTTGACCTATTATCGTTCTCTCTAATTTATTTTCGTACCTTTTTTTTTCAAACCGAAATGTAACATGAAATTTTAAAGACAAAACAAGGACGTTAACGTATATTGAAGTGAATGAGTCCTATAGAGTTACTCAGTTTTTCCCATAGACCTTTTCATTGATTGTGTTCGGTGTACCGTACACACACACACACACACACACACACACACGTATACGTCCGTACGTGTACGAATCGGCACAGGTTTAGAAACGTTGGGTTTAAGACGAGAAAAAACGGAACAAAATAATTTAAATTCTTCACTATGAGAACACTTTACTATGAGACACTTAACAAGTATATACTATGAATAAAGTTTAAACGTTCATCAGAACGATAGTTTTATAGTCTTCAGTAACTTCTTAGAGTACGACATTTATTGAAGGGTCTATCGTCCCACATTTCTCAAACTTTTATAAATGGATTAACTTTTTAAGTAGATTTTTCTGTTTAAACTGTTTAAGAGAACATTTCGTAAGACTTTTTATCCATAAAGGAAGACGAGAAAAAGTGTAGTTAAAAGGAGGAGAAGGACGGAAATAAGTGACACATTCCCTGTACTTATTTACACACAAAAGTTTTGATTAAAACAACTTTAAAAACCAGGTCCCGTAGGGGGTTTATTTATAGAGAATCGTCTCAATATAGAAAAGTGTAATTAATTCCCAACCAATATGGGGTTTGTTACTTTTAATACTGGAAAAAAAAGGTTTCTAATCGACGTTATACAGACATTGAAAGTCAACTATTTGGTTGACTAAATCTACTAAAATTTCTATTTTAAATTCACGGGAGAGGATATACGGGATCATTTGATACGTATTTCTCTCTAAATTATATGGTCTTTCAATTAAAATATGTAAATCCTTACTTATCCAATAACTTCTAATAGAAAAGTCCCAGGATGTCTAAACCGGTTAATAGTCTTTGATAACATCTCAAAATTTTAATACATAAGAGGTTTGGATCAAACCTAGATGACCTAGTTTTATATGAAAGTATTCTCAATTTAAAACATACAATGTTGTTTTAAGGGACCGGTAATATTCCTATTTGTCCCAAACCCTTAGTGACGATACTGTTTCGATAGTTGTTTCACGAGGAATGGCTAGATATGACTTGACTAGTCGAGTCTGGACCTCCCTTTACCACGTCTACTCTCGTCAGGTTTTCTTTTCGACAGGAAACTACCCTGAACTGAGGACCCAACCTAAAGTCATCCAGTGCCACTCACGACATTGATAACGACCTTGACTGACTCGTTGACCTCACACGGTCCGTAACACGTCTCGTCCACACTTAAGATAAATTCGGAGTGGTTCTTTATGACCCAAAGGGACCACCGAGTCGTCACTTCTTAGACGAACGGTCACATCCTCTACATCCAAGGTAACGACCCAGTCCTTATAGGGGACCTCTTCCTTTACCGTTGGGTGAGGTCATAAGAATGGACCTTTTTAGTGTACCTGTCTCCTCGGACCGTCCGATGTTAGGTACCTCAGAGATTCTCAGTCTGTCTTGACTTACTGATTTGTTTTTGGTGTTTCTTTATGACTCTATTCATGATAGCAATACGTATAATAAGAATACCTCTCCTAGTTTTTGAGGTAGATCTAGTCGTCAGAGGTTGGAGGTCAAGTCAAGTCAAATCAACGAGTCAGCACAGACTGAGAAACATTGGGGTACTTAGCGTCGTGAGGTCCGGAGGGACAGGTAGTGGTTGAAAGCCTCAAGTGAGTTTGAGTGTAGGTAGTTCAGCCACTACGGTAGGTCGGTAGAGTAGGAGTCAGCAGGGGAAGAGGAGGACGGGGATGAGGGAGGGTCGTAGTCTCAGAAAAGGTTACTCAGTTGAGAAGTGTACTCCACCGGTTTCATGACCTCAAAGTCGACCTCGTAGTAAGGAAGGTTTCTTGTGAGTCCCGACTAGAGGAAATCTTACCTGACCTACCTACCTAGAGGAACGTCAGGTTCCCTGAGAGTTCTCAGAACAGGTTGTGGTGTCAAGTTTTCGTAGTTAAGAAGCCGTGAGTCGAAAGAAGTGTCAGGTAGAGAGTGTAGGTATATACTGGTGACCTTTTTGGTTTCGGAACTGATCTACCTGGAAACAACCGTTTCATTACAGAGACGAAAACTTATACGATAGATCCAACCAGTATTGAAAAGAAGGTTCCTCATTCACAGAAAATTAAAGTACCGACATCAGTGGTACACGCCATTAAAACCTCGGGGGGTTTTATTTCAGTCTGTGACAAAGGTGACAAAGGGGTAGATAAAGGGTACTTCACTATCCTGGTCTCCGGTTTACGGATTACTAGACTCCACCTCGACTACATGGTTATTGTCTTTATTTCACGTGTTATTTATATTACACGAACATAGGAGGGGTTTGGTAGGGGAAGTTAGGACCAGGTATCCTTTTAACAGAAGTGTCTTTGACAGAGACCACCTTTTTTATGACAACCCACGACTAGATCGACTGTCTCGAACAGCGAGTATCGTTATGTTGGGTGTAACCAGGTCGTCATACGTCATGCGACTACCGTTTAAGATCTGAAATTCTGTTGAAGTACAAAGACAGTGAACAAGACAGGGAGTAAGAGGGTCCCCTTTCCCTGTTCCCATCCTTCGGGTGGGGTCCTTTATTTCCCCCGTCCTCGTTTAACACGAATCAGACTTCTGAAAGTGTAAATGTAAATTTCGACTTTTGTCTTACTTTCTTAATATTTACTTATCACATTCTATTTAACGTTTATTTATATTTTTATTTCGATCAGTAAAATTCTCTGTCTCCAGTCAGTTTTAGTCAATAAAATGACTTAATTGTTCTTTTTCTCCACGAAGATTTCTATTGAAAAAAACGTTGATCAAAGGATCTCAATCTAAAAGGATAAACCTTTTCTAAAAGGGAAAGTCATTATTTCGAACTAATCGCACAAAAACACACCCCTTACAACTCTCCTAAAAAAGAACCCCTTTTTTAAGAGTAGATTACAACAAAAGACGAGGGAAACAAGTAAATAAAAACTACAAGTTTTGATTAAAGAAGGAGTTGTCCGTTAAAAGTCGACCTTTATAGGGACAACTGGAGACAGAAGTCAAGACACAATTTTACAAACACACGGTAAAAAATTCAAGTGTTCAGATTAAAAGAGGGGTCTCCCACAAGTGTCAAAGAAGTTTCTGAAATCACGAATAGACAACAAACTCCAAACGAAATTGTCCCGAGTGTGTAAAACGGAAATTCCAGAGGGGACCAGTCGAGTTACTCCTTTTCTTCTGGGACTTATCCCAACGAGACTTGACTGACGATAATTAATCCTTCCAACCCTGTGACACGTAAAGTGAGATGACAAAAACGATGACTATCAAATGGGTTTTAGATTTAACCTTCGTCGTCCATGGACTAGACTTTTATTTATAAAAAGGAGAAAAACTAGAGTTGGAAAAATTGTCTCTCTACTATCATAATTTTTTTCGTTAAATAAAAAAGTACGTCAAAGATCTTACAATACCCGACACTATCCTGAAACGACTTACTTTAGTGTCTTCGGACCTAGGAGTGTTTATCCAAATTAAAAGGTCTAAAAATTAGGACTTTGTTAAAGTCGATTTAAAACATATCACGTCGGGGATCACTATAAGAAATATCTCATACCTACTAATCTTTTAGTGAAACTTTTATTTTGTTATTTTATCCTAAAGGTTTCGTGTCCACTCTGTGACTGAAGGTTACGTACGTAGGAACATTGAGTCCGGATAAGAACTTCGGTTTAGGACGGGGACATAGGGTTGTGGTTTAATTTAGAGTCTCTGTTCTCAAAACTCACTTCATCCCCCTTTTTTTTTTTTTTTTGGTTTCGTCGACATAACGAAACGGTCCGTTTCCTCCTACGTCACCCGATTGTGGGAGTTTTGACACACAGAACGGGACCTCCCACGACACTCTTCAAAATATCGTTACCAAGTTTCTCCCGTACTAGTTGAGTACCTGTAAGAAGACTAACCAACCGCCACTCCTTTAACCCTCAGTCGTAGTAGGCAAGGTTGGTTAGACTGTAGATTCACGAACACCCGTCTAATGTCAATTGAAGAGGGTGGACCAAACCCAAAGTCATAAGTACTTTGTCGAGTTTCTATAACAATACTTCCAGGAAAATTCCCCTTGGTCCTGGGATGGGGTTCCGACGTGATAACAAAGAACTGACAAGAAGGGAACAGAGGGTAGGGGAGAAGGTATTAATAGTTGACAAACTTGGACGGACAAGCTTAAGTCCCTCCGACTTACTTCGGATAAAGGACATTAGTTCTCTACTCCCTGTGTCTTTTCGTACACACGGGTCCTCGGGGTGAGAGACTCAGTACGAGACAAAGTGAGAGACGGAATCTTAAAGGTCCTGTTCAAAATGACACGGATAATAAGAATGGACCCAACAATAGATGGGTGATTTAACACAGGATGAGAAAACGTTGGGGTATCTGACATCGGGAGACAGGGGTACCTGTCCGAGGAGACAGGTACCCTAAAAGGTCTGTTCTTATTACCTCACCCACGGTAAAGGAAGAGGTCCCCTATAAGGGTTGGGTGTACACCTTAGATTGGACACAGAGGACGCTACTATCTGTCTAAGAAATGGTGACTCGGTGGTCCCTTCGCGAGAATGAATATATCCGGTGGTATAATAGAGAACACGTTGTCTGAGATTAGGGACGTCTCGAGAGACATTAAAAAACTTTGTGAGTGAAACGAAACTTTGTGAGATCGTTCAATAAGAGATATAGAGAGAGAAGACACTTTAAGGGAAGTGAAAAAACGAGAAGAAAGAAGTTTGAACCGAGAAGAGACTCCTGTAACGAAAGGACATAGGAGACCACCCACAAAATGATACAGAGAGAACATGGAGAACCGAATCTTCACCTTTCCCAACGAGGGTGATAAGGAGGTATTGTAGGTTCCTAAGAGGGAGTAACGAGAGAATTTCAGTAAACGTACTTCGAGAACAATGGTTTTAAAAGATGACAAAACGGTACAATGAGTAGTAGATAAATGGGAATGGGAATGACAGAGCTAGGTATAAAAATCAATGAAAAAAGTAAAGAATTTCTACAGTCAAACACTGACTCACCCTAATAACGACTGCGATAGATCCAGTAGTAAGACCTTTTATAGTTTTAAGCATATCTACCAAGAAGATTACGGGATGGGTGAACAAAGAACTAGCAAAAACGAAGACACTACAACGATAGGCGGCACGAGTCGTTGAGTGAAAGTACGGTGTAAGATCTACAAAGGTAATTGTCATTGATTTTGGAGAGACTTTAGAGCAACAGTTCACACGGTGAGTCCCCGGTCGTACAAGGCAGAAAGGTCAAGTAACGGAGATTATCGGGGTTACATCCAGAAGGAGAAAAATAGTAAATCAGTCGTATTTTCAGCACTGAATGTTACTAATATTAAAGCAAGAACGGTTGTCGAAGTTGTTGGAATGAAGTACAAGAAGAAAAGTGATTTGGTGGTCGAAATTAGCTATATTTTAGAAGAGTATGGGACTCGTACGTGGGTACGTTGACTTCTACCAACGTTTTTTTTTTTTTTTTTTTTTTTTTTTTTCGGCGTTTCGTTTTTTGTTCCGAATATGTGTCTATGTTTGACTAAACAATTTAAAATCGAAGTGTCAATACGATATAAATGGATTATGTTACTTGGAAGGATGAAAACAACATTAAAGTAAATAAATAACAGACACGACCCAGAAACAACGACAAGCCCGAAAAGAGAACAACGTCGCTCGTCCCCTGATAAGAGATCAACACCACGTACCCGAAGAGTAACGTCGCCGAAGAAAACAACGTCTCGTGTCCGACATCCAGTGTGTCCGAAGTCATCGACATCAAGGTTCCGAG
The DNA here is from genome assembly GCA_006410555.1 of Capra ibex. Taxonomy (NCBI): domain Eukaryota; kingdom Metazoa; phylum Chordata; class Mammalia; order Artiodactyla; family Bovidae; genus Capra; species Capra ibex. The sequence continues at coordinate 32,237,908 of SJYO01026388.1, forward strand.
ATCTCGTGTCCAAGTCATCAACACCACGTACCCGAATCAACGAGATACCGTACCCGTTAAGGACCTGGTCTCTAACTTGGGTTCAGAGGATGTGACCGTCCACCAAACAAATGGTGACTCGGTGGTCCCTTCGGGGACAGGGTGAGAATTTATTCCACTAAAGATTGGAAGAAGAGAACGTGTCTGGAGAATTTGATAAGGTAGTAGGAGTGAATGTCGACTACTTAAACTACAGATACAATACCTTTTTCATCTGTCTTCTATTGAAAGTAGATAGATCGGTGTAAATGGGTGACAACGAGTGACTGACAGGAAGGAGAGTAGTGACACCCACTTGAGAAACACCAGGAGGGATTCCAGTCGAAGAGTAAACACGTATTGTTATGAGGTCGGAGAGGTCACATGAGATCCTATGACTAGATCGTAAACAAAAAAAGAATAAGACGTTGAAAGGGGGAGGAATATAACTTACAGAGGGTAGTGAGACGTTCACGACAAATCAAGACGTCATATATCGTTGTTGTAGTCGTTTTATTTTATGTTTAGAGAGAACTTACAAGAAAAGGGGGTAAAAAAAAAGGAAATTGTATGGTCAAGGAAATTTCTCAGTGGGTCTTCAGAAGAGAATAAGGAGAAGACAATGACAAGAAACTTGGGGACATTGAGTTTATTAAAACATGGAGAAGTGACTTTGACAAGATTAGTTCAAGTGGTTTCAGGGCTATAGATGAATACTTAAGAATCTAGAGTAGAATACACTTTGTCGACGTGATAAACTATACCCACTAGTAAGGTAAGGTGGAACCAAAGATCCTGTCAAGTCAGGTGAGTCAAGTCAAGTGACACACGAAAAAGTGTAAGAGAAAATCAAGACGAAGGAGAAGGACTGGAAAATTGTACGAGTTCCCGAGTCAGTGACCTAGAGCAGAGAAAAGATAAAAGTAAATGAGGTGACGAATAAAGTTATAAAATTCATAGTACACATGTACCTAGTGACGATTTAAATATAGAGGTCAAGTTCGGTTTGTGTTTAAATTCTTAGTATATAAACTAATAGAAGTACCGTAGAGTTAAATATAAGAGTTGAGGGAATAAATATTGGGTGTATAGTTCGAACATAGGTTTCGATTTGAGAACTGTAGTAGTTGACATAGTAATGATAGATGAAATTTTGACAATAGTGGGGGTTTTATTCGACATATGAGAAATCGTTAGTAAGAAGTGAACGAGGACCGTCGACGACTAGATTAACAGAGATACCTAAGTGGACAAGACGTGTAAAGTGTATTTGCACTAATGTGTCACACACCGGAAGATAAAGACTGAAGAAACTGAATCGTCTTTCAAAGGTTCCAAGTAGGTACAACGTAGTCAAGAAATAAGAAAAAATACCGACATAACATAATTAAGGTAACATACCGGAACATGAGACGAAGTTCAATCGATTACTGTCGAGTCAGAAGGACCAACGATTAGGATGACCGAGATAGAACTTTTATAGTGTACTTAGATTTATTGAAATACGTGAAATACTGAAAATCAGTACTGTTAAAGAAATTAAAACATTTACCAGAAAAATGTAAACAGGAACCGGAGAAACACAAGTCAAGTCAAGTGAAGTCAGTGAGTCAACACACGTTGAGAAACACTGGGGTACTTGGAGTCGTACGGTCCGGAGGGACAGGTAGTGGTTGAGGTCATCAGATGGGTTTGGGTACAGGTAGTTCAACCACTACGGTAGGTTGGTAGAGTAGGCGACAGTAGGGGAAGAGGAAGGCGGAAGTTAGAAAGGGTCGTAGTCCCAGAAAGGGTTACTCAGTGGAGAAGTGTACTCCACCGGTTTTATAACCTTAAAGTCGAAATCGTAGTCAGGAAAGTTGATTGTGGGTCCCGACTAGAGGAAGTCTTACCTGACCAACCTAGACGAACGTCAGGTTCCCTGAGAGTTCTCAGAAGAGGTTGTGGCGTCAAGTTTTCGTAGTTAAGAAGTCACGAGTCGAAAGAAGTGTCAGGTCGAGAATGTAGGTATGTACTGATGACCTTTTTGGTATCGGAACTGTTCTACCTGGAAACAACCGTTTCATTACAGAGACGAAAACTTATACGACAGATCCAACCGGTATTGACCGAAGACACAGAGAAGTAACAGATGGGAAGGGGGTAATAATGACACACACTCACACAAAACTTGTAAAGGAGTAGAGAAACAAGATACACTAAGAGACCCGAGTAAAACATATAAAGAACGAGACCCCTTTATACTATGTGAGTTAGGATCGTAGTAAATAAAAAGGTTCCTCGGGACGAAGGAATATAACTTCTTTATAATCTTTAATTCTAGACCTACGATCCATACGAGTAACAATGACTCAAAATAACTAAGGTCCGGGAGAGTTGACTGTCCTTTTTAACATACACATTTATGATTGGGTATAAACATACATATAGATATTTATAAATATACACATTGGTAAGGATATTTGATTTGTACTTAAGTATAACTGCACAACTAGAGATAACGTTATAGTAAGCCGGTAAGGTCGGAGGAGAGGAACGGCTAGACGTTTGAGGGCAAGATCTCTTTGGATTGAAGGTGGTAGGTTATAAATGGATTTAGAATTTTAAGTTATATGCACATATTACAATAGTATCAAAAGGGATCACTCTTCGTTGAAGTAGTTGATCTGATGTCAAAATTCATATGAAAGAAAACAGTAATCAAAATGTCTGAGTGAAGGTAAATACATTTAGTCATCGAGGGGAGGTGGTGGGTTTAAGAAACTTCTCCAAGTCACTTCAAGACAGAATACAAACATTATGTCATTCTAACCAGTATAAAATGTAGAGTAGACTGGACAACCAAAAGAAAGAAAGCAACAAACATTACATGTAATTCTAAATGAGACACGATATTTCAGGTCTCCGAAAACTTTAAAAATAACAGTACACAGGAATTAATATCGTAATATAGTTTATCAAAGTGGTGAGATTTTATCAGTAGATACTAAGTGTATAAATTTTGAAGGAGGTGAAGAGAGAGGATCGTTGGTGAATAGAAAAAAATGATAAAGATATGAAAACGGAAAAGATATTATAGTACATTAACCTTACTATATTATATATATAAGAAAAGTCTAGTCGAAGAAAGTGAATTACTATACGTTAATCCTAAGTGGGTAAACAAAACGCTGAACTATAAAGTGAATAAAAACAGAAAATTTAATGAAAGTAATTTTACACATTTTAAGTGACGAATTTGGTAAATCCGGATTCCCAAAGAAAAGACTTACCAATAATTAACACCTAAGTTTAAGAAATTATCTAAACCCTGATAAGTCTAATGGATAAAGAGGAATTAACTTAAAGTCATGAAAGACAGAAAGTCCCTTAGTCAGGTAAAATACTTTACTAATTTAAACATCCTTTTCTCAACAAATATCATCAAATAAGAACAGGTAGTTTAAGGTGCCTGGAGAGAGAGTAAAGATTGTGAACTTTACACATAAAAGAGAAAAAAAGAAACGATCGGACTGATTTCTAAAAAGTCAAAATGACTAAAAAAAAAAATTCAAAAACCAAAACAATAAAAAGATCACAGAAAAACAAATATTAAAGAAACTAAAGACGGGACTAAAAATAATGTCGAAAACAAGATAAAGGAACTCCGGATTTAATGACGAGAAAATCTAGAAAGAAGAAAAGATTATATTCGTAGAGTACTTTATTTAAACAGAATTTCGTGACGAATTTTCTCTTCGTAATATAAAAGTAAAGAGAAATAAAGTTTTATATAAAAATAAAGAACTCAAAAAGAAAGCCGGCCATACAACAAATCTTCTCCTTACAAAACAAAGATTAAAAACTTTGATAACAAGGTAATCAAGGGGGAATCAAGTCAACAAAAGATCAAATTAAGGTCTATCAGAGTCTTGTATGAAACACACTAAATATGATAAAATTTAAACAATTTCATAATAAACACCTAGTCCTACACCTCATAGTACCACTTTCAAGTCTCTCCTTATACACGAGTCGACGAAAACCTACCTGATCGGATATTTATAGTCAATTTAGTTCAACTAACCATGAGAAAACTACTTGATATGTGACATGATTATCTCTACAAAAGTTAGGAAGTTAATATTATCATATATACAGATCTAGAGGAGAGACAACATAGTCATAAACGGAGTGTATAAAACTGTGAGACCAAAATTCAAGTATGTACAAATCCTAACAATACCGAAGAATCTCTTAACTGGGTTAGTGGTAATACATCATGAACTTAAATAAAGACTATCAAAAGAAACAAAACTTCAGAAAAACAGATTTTAATTATACCCTTGAGGTATAAATAAAACTAAACACAATATGTCATATTGAAAGAACTGAGGAAATAAAAATTGTATAGATTCGGAAATAAAAATTTCACTCAAAGGAAATCGATTGTATATCACTTGAAAAAGGAACAAACAAAATAAGTGAGACTGTCAGAGACAGAAAATTAAAATATAAATCTGGTAAGTGAAAATTTCCCTAAAAACTATATGAACCTAATTGTAGATGGTACAAACGTTGACGAAAGACAAACAATTGTCCCGAATAAAATGACAAAGAAAAATCAACTCAGAAAATACTTTGAAGTAGAATAGGGGAGGAAATCATATAATTAACATAAAGAAATTTATTAACAAAATCAAAAAAAGAATAAAGGAGAAGAGACGACAGAAAAAGAAGATGACTATCAGGTGAATTGGTATACAATGTGGAAACTGTGAAGATTATCCATGACCCAGAAAAGAAGCCGAAAGTCAAACCGTACAAAGATAATTGAGTAGAAGTTCAAGTAACTAGAAAAGAGACGACGCAACACAAATGATCACTCTGTGAGTCTCTGTAAAAAAGACAATGTCACAAAAATAAACATCGTAAAGTAACATTAAGAAAGAATAGAGAGACAAATACATCGGTGAACAGAAACGTCTAATAGGTTCAAAAAGTAATCTAAGGAATTATATAATCACTAAAATTTAAGGTAAACAACTAAGATAGATAGATTTAGTCCAAGACCACTAATGAAACAAAGGGATCTATTAGAAAGAACGGAAATTGCACAGGATATGAAAAAAAACAACTTTACACTTGTTCTATCCTATGTGATCTCTATTGACTCTGAGAAGACACTCTTAAAAAAAAAGTACGGTAGTCCTAGTTCTCAAAATTTTTTAAAATAACCTTATATCAACTAAAAGATACAATAATCAAAGTCACATGTTATTTCACTAAGTCAATATGTATATGTATTACATAACAAAAGTTTAACAAAGGGGTATATCCAATGGTGTCTTATGACACTTCCCAGGGGACACGAGATGTCTCTCAAGAACAAACAATAGATTGAGTATAGAATTACACACATACAATTAGGGTTTAAGGACTAAATAAGGAGAGGGGGTGTAAAGGGAAAACTATTGACATACAAACAAAAACTATAGACATTCAGACAAAGACAAAACATTTATTTAGACAGTAAAAAATTTTTGATTTCAGATATATACTCACTATTGTACTATAACATAAAGAAACTCTTACATATAATTAGATTACAAAAGATATCGAGATCCATCGAGACACGGATCTCCATGAAAGACACGGAGACTACAAGAACAAAAACAAAGAGTACGAGTGACCCCGAAACATTCAGAAGAAGGAGTCTCTCTCAACACAAAACATGTACAAAACTGTCACTAGGTGATAATAAGAAAACTTCGGGACAACCACGTCACCATTTAATACTTCTCCACCCTGTCAACTAATAGAAGGACAATTTAGAGGAAGAGATTCATCCGGACATAGACACCTGTCCCTGTAACACCCTCTACATGAAAAATAATGAAAGGAGAGGAGGGTAGGGAAAAATACTATACTAAGATCAATACATACTATGGAGTTTAGGAAACACCTTACTTTACACCACATTTAAGTGTACATTTTATTTCTCTATGTATGGAAAAAACTTTATAAGTTCAGTAGTTACAAACACATTAAAGGTTCCTTACACTCACAGTATTCCCTTAAAAAGTCGGAAAGAGTCCAAAATTCAAAGAGTCTTCATTTATAGAAATATGATCCTACAATGTCAGTCTAACTGTAAAGGAACACGTTGAAATAAAACCTTAGTATTTTGTAGAGATATTATCTTAAATCTAACAAAAATAAGGATTGAGACTACGACCAGACGAAAACTGTCCAACGGTTTAGGGAAACATGGACACAACGAGACACAGACTTTCATCTCATTATTTTATACGGCTGAGGGAAGGAGAATTCCTCCCACTGAAATATATATTTTCTAAATTCTTAGAACTTTGTCTTAGTAATTAGGGTGAAGTATAACAAACGGAGGACGTATGATTGAACTCACAGGGACCCCACCGTAAGACTCTTACGTGGTTCTTTTTCAATTCTACAAGTATTAAGTTAGTTACCTGTACAATACTGACACTGACAGATATTGGCATCGAGAAATTTCAATGATCTCGTAGACACACTCCTTGTCGAGCACCCTAGACTTAAACCAATCCGGTCACATAATCTCGCACCGTTAACATGTCTGACGTCAGGGTGATCCAAATGAGACGTTTCACAAAAATACAACGAGAACTGGAACCGGTCGACGGACAACCTAGGAATAATAACCACAAGGTCTCCTCGGGTAAAAGTTATGGAGGTCACCGAATTTTTGAGGTTCTCGTCAGTTGACTATCAGAGTTAAATAACCACTTTTGTATCCCACCTCTCCTGGGAGTCTTATTTACCAAATCTCGTCCTTACATTGGTACACACACTACGTATACATGTCTAACGAATAGGAATACAATAATTTATTCACCTTCTTTTAAATCTTTAGTAATCTTAAATAGAAAGAGAGTACTTACTCTTTAGGTTCCGTGTTTTAAAATGTGATTCAAGTATTTCTTAATCACCTTTTGATTCTTTATCTTGAGTTCAAGGGTTATGGGTTTATTCACGAAAAAATTACAAATGTTGTATGAACAAAGAGAATGTTTCAATAACGGTGTAAGGTTCAAAAGTACCAAACTAGAAAAGTAAGGTTGTAAGAAAAACTAAGAATTCTCAGAAACTTTTACTTCAAAGTGGGTCACTATTATGGAAACGAGTACCTTAGATTGATCTCTTCTTTACGATGACTAAAGAATTCTTCTCCTTTTCCAAAATAAAGATTTAAAGACAACATATCGAGGAAATTATATAAGGATTAAGTATAAATTTAGTAGGGTTAAGTCGAGATACTCTTGTAAACCTTTTCGTTATACTGAACTTGTTATATCTCGAAACGTATAGTGTTTGTCAGTTATTACTACAAAAACTCACTCACCTGTCGACTTACTTCTTTTGATCCTAATTTAATATTTAATCTAATGGTCTAAAGAACCGTCAAACAATATTATCAAATAGAACTTTCCTTTGAATTCTTATAACGTTCCCCACTATAAACCTTATCATCGAAAACACAAAGTGTCACCAAAAATATGTAAAATCTGTCATAAATGAACGTGTCTGACTTTAATAAAGTCTTAACAAGTAATGAAGTCTCCTGGTGGAAAAATTACTTTAAACAAACGACGGTTTGTCGTATAAACCTGTACAATCAGAAAAGAGGTCGACAAACACAGAACGCGAAATATCTCCGTGGTAAAAGGACATAGATTAGTACTGTAAAAAATATCATAAGTTCAAAACCAAAGTCTGTATTTTAAGACTTTTCACTGTAAAGGGGATTGAATTAATACGTAAGACTACTTGGTTATAAATAAAGACGATACATTAATCAAAGACTAAAAAGAGACCACAAATCTTTAGTTTGAAAACGATAATTAATCAAACATAAAGCCTCTTCAGTTACCGTTGGGTGAGGACATGAGAACGGACCTTTTAGGGTACCTGCCTCTTCGGACCATCCGACGTCAGGTACCCCAGCGATTCTAAGTCTGTACTTACTCGCTGAAGTCAAAAGTGAAAGTACACGACCTCTTCCTTTACCGTTGGGTGAGGTCATAAGAACGGACCTCTTAGGATCCCTGTCGTCTCGGACCACCCGACGGTAGACACCCCAGCGTGTCTCAGCCTGTGCTGACTTCGTTGAATCGTCGTCGTCATCGTCGTCGTCGTCGTCGTCGTCGTTGTCAGATATAAATAGATTTAAACTTTTCTAAAAGAGTGTTGATTATTATGGACGGAAAGAAAACCATAAAAGACTATTCACTCTCCATTTTGATTAGAACAATCGAAATATAAGTCTTTGGTATTTGATTAAATTTAAAGTAAGATTTGAAAATGATACTCACGAATACAATATTTTTACGTATACGAACCAATGATATTATTGTGGTGTTTATCGTGAAGAACTTTTTTATACAGAAAAAAAAAAAAAAAAATAGACAATCCACTATCTGACTTACATTAATCAGATCCCGACTCTACTCTTCAGTGACCACGGTTCCTGGGTCCAAAAATATTTAACAAACGATATACTAGGAATCACATTACGGAGGTAAGTCGGTCATTTATCCCATTTCTTTTCTCTTGAGAGGGACAATTTTCGTACTGGACTTTTAGTGTCCACGTAAAAGAGTTTAGGGTGACTGAGAGAAACCGGCGTACTATGACAATCTGAATCGTGTCCGACTATTAAGTCAGAGATGGTTCGTAGATGTCAGAGTAATAATAAAGGTACTAGTAAAGTCTTCTCTTTCCTTTGATCGTCATAGACGGACCCCAAATCTAGGAAACTATAATGGGATGTTGGGGACCCATCTGTGAAGATAAAACAAAAACAAAGGTGAGTAATAAGGAGATAAATAAAATGAAACCTTTAAAAGACAACTGGACAAAAAGTCAAGTGGTTAAAACAGAAGAACATACAGGATACGTGACTATTTCTTGATAAGTAGAGTTAAAATGGTGGAAGATATCAAAGTCAGAACGACGACTTTAAGACCCCACTGATAAGAACGTACAACAGGAAACGTGATACAGGAAATTATACAATTACCGTTAATTTAGAAACTATCAAAGTCATAGATTTAGTAGAGTGGTAGGTAAAGACAACAGACGAAATAGTGAACTGTTTATAAGTAAAATAAGGAGATGAAATAAAACATATACACACACACTATAAAAAAAAATGGTTCAAGACCTTAATACACATTTTCTTGTCATCTGAAAAGTCATTTTCTTGTCATTTTCTTGTTTTCTGACTTCGTTTATTGTGGATACCGATCTTTTCGCATACGGAGAAGAAAACAACCCAATGATATCACCTCTCAACTCAGTTTGATCTCTCATGAACTAGACTCAAACTGATGATACGGAAATCACGAAGTGTCCGAAGTTTAAGGGGTTATCACCCTACGACGATATAAACCAACTCACACCTCGGATCCCACAACCCTTGTAAAAATATGTAAGACTAAGGTACGATTCGAAAGTTGTCTGACGCGTTGACTTGTTACCTTCCTTAGTAAAGGTACGATAAAGGGAAGACATTACCATGACGAATAATGAGCCATACTCCGTACACTATGTTTGTTCCCAATAGAGAATTCTAAAAAACTAAGTCTACATCAGAATCTACTCAGAAAACTTGGACTCAATATTATTAATCAGAAAGAGTTTTCAAGGACAAGAGAAGGTACTCTCAGTGTAAGACAGAATATACACACTCTAAGAGTTAAACCTCTCTAAGAGGATGGAAAGGTCGTTGTCTTCGTCTGGAAATTTTGATCCGTTTGTTTACACGAAGACATAGAGGTACTCTTCACACGGAACTGGACCCTGATCACCGTCCACTAAAAGAACGAAACAAGGTCATCTAAGAACCTCGAACAAGAAACTCCATTCCGAATTCTATGTTCCCTTCCAAAGGATTAGAAAAGGATCCCATTCTTTTAAAAACGAAGATGGTAAACGGAAACAACCTTCTTCGGTCCAAAGGACAGGAAATACGTAACTGAATGTCGAAAACTAAGTGTATTCTTTTTCAAGTTCTTCACTCACATAAGTACGGACACGTGGTACTTCCCTTTTAAGAAAACCCAGAGGACGAGACGGGGGTTTGAGAGTACTTGTGTTCTACCTCCGAGTAACACTTCTTATCCCACCAATGTCTCAGTAGAACAGGGTCCATAAGATTTGAACTAGTAGAGAACTAGAAATTCTTGTGAAATCACAGAACCAACAAAAGAAAATGAAAGAGGGTGAAATAAAAATATGACCAGTGAAGAATGAGAACGCGAGACATTTCCATTTTTTCAAACACACAGGGAAGACAGGAATTTTCCAAAAAAATAGGAAATCTTAAAAGAAGTGGGAAGTGGAGTCAAGAGTCTACCCGAATTTTACAATACTAAAACATCAAAAGAAGAAGAAGAAAAAAAAAAAAAAAAAAATGAAAACAACAATCCCATCTTCACTACCAGAGAACACCTAAATATGTAGGATTCAACTTATTCTTGGACAGGAACCCAAATTTATCGTATACAAGTCATAATAGAAAACGATTTTACCAAAGAACTGTAAGTATCGGAATCCCAAATGTCATGGTTGAGATACGTCAAGTAACGTTGTGTGTAAGTCATTAAAAGTTAACCTTGGAATCACAATTTTAACAGAATGAACACATCATTTGGATCGGGTAAAAATCACACACTTGGATCGACTTGGAGAGTTATATACGTAGAGTTGGTCAAGAGGTGACAAACAGGGTATACATTAAATGACGTGAATGTTCCCACCCCACCTCAAAAAAATATTACAACCTTTAATATACGAGGTCACTATACGTATTTAAATAAACATTTCGAGTACTTATAATTGTTTACAGTTTATAGACAAGACAAGATAAATCTTATATGTTATCTGAGCAGTCAATACAGACCTATCGAAAGTCTATAAGATAGACTAAGGATTTAAGTACTTTTGTCTGTAAATTATATCCGTTTACCAAAGGAAAATTAGTATGAACCCTACTTTCAGTGTATAAAGTATACAGTTTGTTTTCAATTGGGGTACGGTCAAATTTGATTCTTTCAAGAAAAATAGTGATGTTATCTTAATAACACCACATGTTACGACCTATGTTTACATACCTCTTACTCGCGTACAGGATAAATTCACTGAAAGAATTTGTCAGTCAAAAGATTGTGTGTCCTAAGTCTAAATGTGAACTTTATTATGATCTAATTAGACACAGTACTTATTAGTGGTGGTCATCTTATAGGAACTTTATCATTTATAATTTAAACATTTCTTGTTTCTGTATGACATGGTATTCACTACCGTTTCGGATTAGTAATAACCCAAAATCCGATCTTCACTATAAATTTATACCTAGGATCAAATTCTATAATTGTAGAATGTTCTATTTACATTCGAGAAGTAAAAGGTGAAAGATTTGATGATTTTACGTCAAATGAACTTCAAATTACTTATATAAATCAACACGAATTATTTATAGAATGTCTTCTCTATTTTAGTTCAATTACTACACACAGGTCGTCTTTATCAGAAGAATAGTTTGACAACCCCGGTAGAGAAGAGACATTCCTTGGTTAGAAGTGTTCGACACTCTTGGTGGGTAAACTGTGTAAGAAAGTGAACATTAATTTTGTATTTGTAGATGAACCGGTACGACAGAAAATTATTTAACACTAGTCGAAAGTATAAATAAAGGTCTCACCATCAAACACACAATACTAATTCTAAGTTAAACTAGGGGTTATGAGACACAGTAATGAAACACTGTTGTTCACACTCTAGTAAACGTAACGAAAAGGAATACGATTAAAATTTCTTTGGACAGTTATATTACCGTAAGTTTATGACTCTACGTAAACTTTTAGTCAAGAGTAAATGAGATCAGTAAAGTATAAGTAATAGTATTACAATTAGAACTACAAAACACAATAAATTTATATTAAAATAACATTCTAGGATATTCTAGAAGATAAAGAACAAACCTAAATCAGTTCACATAGAAGGAATCACTCGCAGGGACCACCACGTACTATTTCTTAGACAGACGCTACGTCCTCTGGGCCCAAGCTAGGGGTCCACCCCTTCTAGGGGACCTCTTTCTTACCGTTCCTAAACTGTCGTAAGGTCAAGGAAACTATAAAAACTGCTTCCCTATAAACGTTTCACTTTGGTTGACACGTCTCTTCTCGTTTAGATGGGTTACCGTCAAATTAAAACTACGGGAACTAGACCAAGGTCAAGTCCCCAATGTAAAACTCATACATAAAAAGAGAATTAAGAAGTCGAAAGGAAGAGAAATTGAACCTATTCCAGTTAATCTAGGTCTCTTCTTAAAGGTGTAGATTATACTTTTACGTTTACTAACCGAACGACAAGAGCACTTTTTATGGTCTTTGACGTACACATAATAGAATGGAACATCTTTTTTCGGTTAAACTATTAATGTTCGACGAAAGACGTCGACACTTACGGGGGAAACTTGGTTATTTTTTGTAGTCCTCCGGGTTAGTACTTGTAAGAAACTTTTAAGATAAATGTTTTACATACGGAATTGTTTGATGGAGTGTCGAAGGACTCTTAATTTCAGTCTGGACCATTCTTTGTCAAAGGATTTACCCGAAACGAGTGTATCCCAGAGAACATGAGTTGAGGGTTGTCTCTTTTTAACCGTCCAAAAGAACTTTCAAGATATTTTTAAAAGATAAAAATGTATATTTGTCAGATCGGTCACATTAGTAGGTTTTGATTTCAGAGTTACCCAAAATATTATTGATAAATTTACTATGATATGGAATTTCATTATGGATGTCAAACAAACGTTTTAAAAGTGTCTACATTGAGGTTGAGTGAACTTTGAATAAAAACAACGAAGACAATCAACAGATAAGAATTAACAAATAGGAGGGTTTTATAACATTCGAAAAATTTTCGTCTTATTTCGGGGTAAAAGGGGTATTCAGAATTATGAATCAATTGAGAAGTATGTATTATTAACCAGCTTATAAGTTTATATAGTTATATTCTTTTTTTAACTCGATTTTAACGTGTTGAATTGTAAATTTTAGTTCAGGAGTAAAGAGGAAAATTGTCCTCATTTGAGGTCCTCAGCAGTTACCTGTCCCTCCGGACCGGACGACGTCAGGTACCCCAGCGTTTCTCAGTCCATGTTGACTTGTTGACTTGACTTGACTTTCGTCTTCGAGACTACTTCACTTGAAATTGGGATGGTGTTCACTTTTAAAGTGAATAAAAATATAAAAAATCTCAGACACTCACACTTTAGAAGGTTATTTTATGTGATACGTAAATGTAACAATATGTAGTAAAAAGAATCATTTTAATTATATTGTGTTTTTATATAGTTTAAGTCCATATTTTAAATCGGTTTAACATATGGAACTTTTTTTAGAACAAAGACTTCATTTCCAGTCGTAATACTCTATACATCTTTTCTACGTTACCTAAGATCTTGTAACATTACTGAGGTCGTTTTGGTGTCGATTTATTAGACTATCAAAAAGAACTCCTGAGGAACATTACCTCCCATGTAAAAGAGAGAAACGTCGAATTCAAATTACTCCGACTTTATATAAATTCTTGTGACTACTTAAATAAAATGGTCAAATCGTACATACCTGGGATAAAGTGTCAGATTTAGAAAGGTCCTTATAGGTTTTAACGGGATAAGGATATCTAAGTAGAGTCTAGGATACGTTATATCCTCCGACTCTTTTAACAATTCGTTTTTTTATCGTCTTCTTATACGTCAGAAATCCTTCAACGTTCCACTAAGAAGGACAGGTTTTTTTTTTTTTTTTTGTTCTTTTCTGAATTTAGATCCATAGTAGACACATAGGTTACGAACACCATCCCAATTTCGAGTGAAGTAGTCTCGACGACGAAAGTCAAGTCTGCGAGTCAACATAGACTGAGAAACGCTGGGGTACCTGACGTCGTCCGGTCCGGAGGGACAGGTAACGGCTAAGGACCTCAAATGAGTTTGAGTACAGGTAACTCGGTCACTACGGTAGGTTGGTAGAGTAGGAGACAACAGGGGAAGAGGAGGACGGAAGTTAGAAAAGTCGTAGTCTCAGAAAAGGTCCACCGGTTTCATGACCTCAAAGTTGAAGTCGTAGTCAGGAAGGTTACATGTAAGTCCTGACTAAAGAAAATACTACCTGACCAACCTAGAGGAACGTCAGGTTCCCTGTGAGTTCTTTTCGTAGTTAAGAAACCGCGAGTCGAAAGAAATATGAGGTTCAGAGTTTAGGTATGTACTGATGACCTTTTTGGTATCGGAACTGATCTACCTAGAAACAACCGTTACATTACAGAGACGAAAAATTATACGACAATTCGACTTTGAGGTCATGAAACCGGTGGAGTACGCTTCTCAACTGAGTAACCCTTTCTGAGACTACGACCCTCCCTAACCCCCGTCCTCTTCTTCACCTCCTGTCTACTGTACCGACCTACTGTAGTACCTGAGCTACCTGCACTCAGACTCACTTGAGACCCTCAACCGCTACCTGTCCCTCCGGACCACACGACGCTAAGTACCCCAGCGTTTCTCAGCCTGTGCTGACTCGATGACTTGACTTGACTTGACTTGACTTAATCCAACCAGTTTCTAAAAGAAGGTTTCTCACTCTCAGGAAATTACAGTGCCGACGTCAGTGGTAGACGTCACCAAAACCTCGGGTCTTTTGTTTCAGACGGTGAGAAAGAGGTATATAAAGGGTACTTCACTACCTTGGTCTACGGTACTACAATTAAAAGACTTACAACTCGAAATTCGGTTGAAAAAGTGAGAGGAGAAAGTGAAAGTAGTTCTCCGAAAAATCGAGAAGTAGTGAAAGACGGGATTCCCACCACAGTAGACGCAGAGACGGTAATAATTATAAAGAGGACCGTTAGAACTAAAGTCGAACACGAAGTAGGTCAGGTCGTAAAGAGTACTACATGAGACGTATATCCAATTTATTCGTCCCACTGTTATATGTCGGAACTACGTGAGGAAAAGGATAAACCTTACTCTACAAGGTACAGGTCAAGTTTGACAACGAAGGACTGGACGTATGTCTAAAGAGTCCTCCGTCAAGTCAACCAGACCATAAGGGGGGAGAACTTCTTAAAAGGTCTCAAACACTACTAGGTGTGTCAGGTTCTGAAACCGTATCAGTTATTTCGTCTTCATCTATAAAAAGACCTTGAGAGAACGACAAAACTACTAGGTCGTCTACAACCGTTAAACTATAGACCAAGGAGACGGAAAAGATTTAGATGGAACTTGAAGACCTTCAAGTGCTAAGTGCATGATAACGTCGGATCGAATCTCTTAAAAATCGCAATGAAATGATCGTACACTCTGTTCACGTTAACAGATCATCAAACTCGTAAGAAACCGTAACGGAAAGAAACCCCAACCTTACTTTTGACTGTAAAAGGTCAGGACACCGGTGACGACTCAAAAGGTTTAAACGACCATATAACTCACGTTGTGAAAGTGTCGTAGTAGAAAACCTAAACTTTATCGAGTTACCCTTAAGGTAGTGGAGGTGATCGAAACGAGTATCCCTACGAAGGATTCCGGGTGAACTGAAGCGTAAGGTCTTGCCGACCGAGATCCAACCACTAGTGTGGTAACACTAATAGACCTGAAAACGAATCATCCCGAGTTTCTATGAGTGGGGACCGGACGAGATAAGTAAGAGTTAACACCCGAGATACACTAGTAATGAAGTATGACTAGATAGTGTTGACACTAGAGGAAGTCACTATTCAAGAGATCTATCATTAAAGTCTTTTACAAATTACAAACGTCGATTTTCGAAAGTTTCAAATATAGGTCTTAACTCATAGACTGGAAAAGGGGTGAACTAAAAAGTTTTCTTTATTGGAAATCCATTTTAGTACAAAGATTATAAATGACATAAAAGAAGACAACACAATGAAATGGGGGAGGAGGGGAAAAAAACTCAGTTCCTTCTTTTTAATTCCTTTTTAATTCCTTTTTTTATGAGAATTTACATTCTCATAAACTAACATAATGTAATACAGTAAAGGACACATGTAATAGTTTCAGGGTACTGAAACCATCGAGTCTCAGTACTAAATATTTAATTCGAAGTAAGAAGTATTCTACACCAAATATAATCACGTATTAATATACCTCAGAAATATAAGGAGAAGAAAAAGAAAAGTACATAGTAAGAAATAAAAAAGATAAGACGGGTGTCTAATATTTACCCATCTTTAATAAGTACATAACAAAAAGAAAATATATAAGATATCGACTCCTGAAACATTCAATAGTTCTACATGAAATAACAAATCGACTTTATTCATACCCAGATAAACTTTTTCAAAGATAAATTAGATTCCTTTAACGACTACCTTTTTTGTTGACCACCTACTACACCTTTCACAGGATGGTTGGACGTATTAGGTAAATACATTACTACCGTCTAAACAAGGACCACCATGGGAGACGAAGATAACAAGATATTAATACCTATAAGTTTATTCTTGTCACGTTATTACTAACAAAACTCGTACGATTCAATACACATAGAATTCTCGTCCCGTGGATGGAGAGATTGACGTAAAGTACGATTAGAAAGGGATCTAGTCATTAATCGTTTGAAAAGACATTTACCGGTTTATCGATTACTAAAATTCAAAACGTTCAGTATATCAGAGACAACGTTGATGAGTTCATCAGAAAAAATTACCATAGACTGTAAATAACTTTTATTCTTGATTTTAAACAGGTCCATCACAACTCCTCAACCCATCTCATGTCCTCAAGAAGACAACTGGTTGTCTACGTCCTGACTCTTTTATGAGGTTTAAGACTTCTCTAGATCGTAGACCTTATTTACTTAATTAAGTTACCACTCTACTAAACCGACGTTCCGTGGGTACCCTGGACCGTCAGTAGATCTCCTCATATTTTACAGAGACCCCCATCCTTCCCCCTTACCCGAAGTCTCTTTCACTTTCAGACAGGGGAACCGTTACTAAGACTCGACAGACTTAGTGACAAGTCCCTGATACCGTACGATCCATGGAGGATTCACTCGAGTCTAGTGATTCGAATCCAGTGATTTGAGTTAAGTAACACCAAAGAAACACCCTACATCATCTCCTACTACCGTTGTTGTAGATTGTAGACGTCTGTCTAAGTCCAGACGATAAAAGATAACCGTAAAGAGACGAAACATTACAGTTTCTTTGTATGACGACGGCGACGATTCAACGAAGTCAGCACAGGCTGAGACACACTGGGGTCTCTGCCGTCGGGTGGTCCCTAAGAGGTCCGTTCTTGTGACCTAACCCAACGGTAAAGGAAGAGGTTACGTACTTTCACTTTTCACTTTCACTTTAACGAGTCAGCACAGGCAGAGAATCGCTGGGGTACCTGACGTGGATGGTCCGAGGAAACAGGTACTCTAAAAGGTCCGTTCTCATGACCTCACCCCACTGTAACGGAAAAGACCAGTTTCTTGGTATCTTCCATCATTTGTTTGTACACGCAGGCACAGGATTATTTTGGTAGATTTTTCGTATTTACTCTCAATCGGACTCCCAGGAGTAAACGGTTGAAACGAGATCCAGTAATGTGTGACTTGTCCCTTTCGAGGTCCGAAGGGACCACCGGGTCTGTCATTTTTCAGATGGACGGTTACGTCCTCTGGACCCAAGCTAGGAACCCAGTCCTTCTAGGGGACCTCTTCCTTTACCGTTGGGTGGGGTCATAAGAACTGACCCCTTAAGGTAATTGTCACCTCGGACCGTCCGATGTCAGGAACCCCGACGTTTCTCAACCTGTACTGACTTGTTGATTGCGTTGTGTTCCTTTTACCGGAGGGATGAAGACCACGACGAGGTGGTGAAACCTGTAAGAACAGGGACGAAAAGGTGTGAGAACTGAAGAAAAGAAGGAAGACTAGATGTGAATTTACTTTGCTCCGAGTTTCTATCCCACTGTAAGACTAGATGGATGTTTTTGGGACTAAATATAGACATCAGGACCACATTAATGACTACACTTTGGACAGTGAAACTTTACACTACACTAACCTTTCTATTTAATGACCAGTTTTAATGCTCAGTGGGATAAGTATTTTCTGAAGAGACTGGTAAGATGCATTTGATCCTTTGATCGTCTAGAGGTGATAAATACACTCTTTGTGATCTTAAACGTAAAAACCACGAAAGAAAAATAGTAAATGACACACGGAGAGGGATCACCTTATTTTCTAACATACCCTTGTCTCAGTGCAGACGAGGTAAGTACAACGTAAAGGTGAGGTTTCCATGATGAACGTTTTATATCACGTGGGTTTTTTCAACTTACTCATTTATATATTTATAAACAATTTACTAAAGTTAGACTCGTATCACTTTAAGAGTAATAATATGTAATAGGTGTTACTGTAAAAAAAAAGATTGTATATATCGAATTATAATCTCTAAAAAAAGTAGGAATTATCTCTCAACCTCTATCCGAAGGCTTGATCAACCGGACTGTCCTCTTCCTAGGTCTAAAAACGTACTACCTAGGAGGAGATGAAGGAAGGCACCTAAAGACCCGTTTCCACAAGATATGTAGAGATATGTTACTGGATAGACCTATCAGTCTTCTACCGTCACAAAAAATTTACTAGGATCAAATTAGAGTGACCAGAAGGGAAAGAGGTTCTTTTAGCTTAGACAGCAACCCGACTCTTACAAAATTTTTAGGGGTCATAGACGTTGTGAAAAAGGAATCGTGCATGACGAAAAATTACACTTCCTTATACTAAAAAGTGATAAAGGTCCTACCAACCACCTTTAGGATAGACTAGTTAGAACAATGTACCTACAACACTATAAGTGATCCTCCTTTCCCAATACAAACAAACAAACAAATCGAATTTCATAAACCCTTCGACTATATTAGGTTTAACAAAGGTACTACAGGTTTACTGTTTGGTTTGGATTTCAATATATTAATACTTGTAATTTTTTTTTTCTTTGTACCTTACGTTTCTTAAATGAATATCCATCATAAAATATGACCTCTGCAGGGACTACCGAGTCTCCAAAAGAGTAATATAGTTTCTAATAGTTGTACTTGGTTTTGTGTGTTAACACCGAAGGATAGTCAAGATTCAATATAGGTATCTCTATTCACTGATTCCTGTTCATTTTACCTCCCTTTCTACCAAACTAATAATTCACCAACGACATCCATACAGTGTCTTTGTCGTTTGTGTTTTTCCCTGGTTATGTACAACACAGATGTAATCGGATTACTTGAGTCTCTCTAAAATTCTTTACTTCTAACATTTAAGGTCTTTCGTCAGGTCAATTTGATCATCTCTAGATTCGTTACTCCAGTGCCATATGTTGGGATTAAGACACAGAACAGTTGATAACACGGTGTGTGGTCGGAAGAGAACCGGTTTCAGTATACGAAATTATTGAATGTACGTATAACACGAAAATTTGGATAAAGTCGGTAGACTAGGAGTGTTGTTGGACACTCCATTCGTCCAAATCGTCGACTCTTTCGACTACATCTCTCGATTTGATTTCACAGAGGATAGTCACTGTTTCGGTCCCGATCGATCGAGACGCGTGAACCGACGTAGGAAGAAGATGACCCGGTGGGGAACGTAAAGATTTTCCAGAAAGTTGATCACCTCTACGGGCCCTCGTCGGTGATCGTATGTCCAAGGATAGTGAGGTGTGTAATTGACAGGTAGGTGAGATAAAACAGACTCCTGTGTCTTTTCCTAGGTCCCATAGTCCTCCGCAACCAACCTGGGTCCGAGACGGTCACATCCTTTATGTGGGAGCGTACTAGACGAGGATTGAAAACCACAAACTTTAATTGGAGACTTCGTTGAAAAGTTCAGGGTCGACCTTTCGGGACCAACGGGGAAGGTGACGACACCGGTTCGCAGACTGGTGCTGGTGACGTGGGAAATCCTCGAGTGACCGTTACAGGACGACTGACGACCGGAGGAACGGTTACCGTTAGTCGACCAGGTTAAAAAGAACGAGGACGAAACTTTTAAGAGCACAGTTGGTGGACAAAAGACGGTCGAGTCGACGTTATCAGGACCGGTGACTGGTGGAAGAAGTGACCCCGGTGCACCCTCCCCCGAGTGACCAGTTTCCGGATAGGGGTACTCTTTGTTTTCCTCGGGACCTCCTCCTCCGACCTCCGACGACATGCCTCCGGTTGAGTACTCACAAAGTCGATCTCGACCTCGTCCTCGACCCGAGTGGTCTGTCTCGGTCAGACCAGTACCCCAACGAGACTTTTCCCCGTCGATGTGGTGACATTTCCACCCTCGACGACATCGACCCCCAGGGAACTCGCATGGGACGTGGGTTCCTCAATAGGGACCTCAGGAGATCCAGTGACCAAAGACCGTAGACCAGTGACTGGGAGTCTACTGTTAGGAGTAGACTAACGAAGTGACAAAAGTTTTATCCGACTACGAGACGAGGGACTCAGGAAAAACGAGGATCTTACGACCAAGGGAGGAGGGAGCACCACAGTCCCCTACGATTTAAGTCCAGTGACAAGAACCAGGTTCGTCGCAGGAGGTAATTGAACAGACGTAGTCAGTGATAGACTAAAGTCTCTTCGACTAAGTTGTGTAGTATTTTCCCTGTCACACCACTCAATGGGTATGAACACCACACCCGGTGTATCCAAAATTTATATTCAAGAAGTCCTGAAACTTATCGTTCCTCTATTCTTTCGGAAGGAGTCACTAGTTACGTTTCCTTATCTCCTTTTGTTATCTTACCTTTTCTGATCTCTAGAGAAATTCTTTTCATCTCTATGCTTCTCTTATAAAGTACCTTTTTACCCGTGTTATTTCCTCTCTTTACCTTATCTGGATTATCTTCGTCTTCTATAATTCTTCTCCACCGTTCTTATGTGTCTTCTCGATATATTTTTTTTCCAGTAGTACTGGGTCTATTGGTACTACCACCCTAGTGACCTGATCTCGGTCTGTAGGACCTTATGTTTCTGTTCACCCGGGATCGTTCGTAGTGATACTTGTTTCGATCACCTCTACTACCTTAAGGTCAACTCGATAAAGTTTGGGATTATCTATGACACTTTCACGACGTGAGTTATACGGTCGTTTACACCTTTTGAATCGTCACCGGTGTCCTGACCTTTTCCAGTCAAAAGTAAGGTTAGGGTTTCTTGCCGTTATTGTTTCTTACAAGTTTGATGGTGTGTTAACGTGAGTAGAGTGTGATCGTTTCATTTCGAGTTTAAGAGGTAATGTTCGATGTTGTCATGTACTTGGCACTTGAAGGTCTACGAGTTCCACCTAAATCCTTTCCGTTTCCTCTAGTCTAAATGTTGTAGACGACCTAGTAACCTTTTCGTTCTCTCAAGGTCTTTTTGTAGATGAAGGTGAAATAACTGATACGGTCTCGGAAACTGACACACCTAGTGTTGTTTGACACCTTTCAAGAAATTCTCTACCCTTATGGTCTGGTGGACTGAACGGAGGACTCTTTAGACATCCGTCCAGTTCGTTGTTAATTTTGACCTGTACCTCGTTGTCTGACCAAGGTTTATCCCTTTCCTCCTACAGTTCCGACATATAACAGTGGGACGAATAAATTGAGTATACGTCTCATGTAGTACTCTTTACGAACCGACTTACTTCGTGGTCGACCTTAGTTCTAAAGGTCCTCTTTATAGTTATTAGAGTCTATACGTCTACTGTGGTGGGAATACCGTCTTTCGTTTCTTGATTTTTCGGAGAACTACTTTCACTTTCTCCTCGCTCTTTTTCAACCGAATTTTGAGTTGTAAGTCTTTTGATTCTAGTGTCGTAAACCAGAGTAGTGAAATACCGTTTATCTACCCTTTTATTACCTTTACCACTGTCTAAAATAAAACCCCCCGAGGTTTTAGTGACGTCTACCACTGACGTCAGTACTTTAATTTTCTGAGAATGAGGAACCTTCTTTTAGAAACTGGTTGGATCTGTCGTATAATTTTTCGTCTCTGTAATGAAACGGTTGTTTCCAGGTAGATCAGTTTCGATATCAAAAGGGTCATCAGTTCATACCTATACTCTCAACCTGATATTTCTTTCGACTCGCGGTTTCTTAACTACGAAAACTTCACACCACAACCTCTTCTGAGAACTCTCAGGGAACCTGACGTTCCGCTAGGTTGGTCAGGTAACTTTTCCTTTAGTCAGGATTTATAAGTAACCTTCCTGACTACGGTTTCGACTTACAGGTTATGAAACCGGTGGACTACGTTTCTTAACTGGGTAAACTTTTCTGGGACTACGACCCTTCTAACTTCCGTCTTCCTCTTTCCCTGTCATCTCCTACTCCGCCAACCTATCGTAGTGGCTGAATCACCTGTACTTAAACTCATTCGAGGTCCTTTACCACTACCTGTCCCTTCGGACCACACAACGTCAATTACCCCAGTAGTTCTCAGCCTGTTTTGACTCGCTGACTTGACTTGACTGAAACTTGAACGTCGACGTGACGTCGTACCATGCCGTCTTCAGGACGATGTAGGTGAACCTGTGCCGGACTATCTGACGCAACACTGCGCGCCAGACGTCCGTGACTTGCATGAGGCGGAACGGATCACACCTCTCTTCGGAGGTATAGAGGACAGACATGGTGGTCTACGGACGTACAGATAACCTTCAGTGGTACCGTCTGACCCTTCTCTCCGATCGACCTCCTCCGAGGACCCGTCCTCTCACGGCTGGACTTCCACACTCCTTAAAGACCCGTGAGGTCAGATAGAGGTGTTCGGTCGGCGAAGAAGGGAGAGACCACGGTTAACGACTCTTCGGTCCAGGCTCCTGACGTAAAGACCGACCTTCCGGTGTCCCCTTAGTTTCAATATCCTCGTCATATTTCTATTAACACCGTCATTCAATCCGCCTCGATGGACATTCATCCAACGTTTCTCCGTCCTGCGGTCCCGACTCTTTTCGGGTTGAAACCCTCCAGTGAATCCTACCCCTGACCCGGTTCCCGATGTTTCCCGGAATGACCGAACCATTGTTCCCCTGACCGAAGAAGTGTTTTTCGTCCTACGAAGGTTCCGACTCTGGACCTTTGTGACACATTAAAGACGGTTCCTAGACGAACTGAAAGTAATGACTCAAACTTTATAAGGAATAAGATGAAACAAAACGACGGTCAGGTTGTTGGAGAAGTAAAAAACTCATTCGTTGTTATCGACCTCATTGAGACAGCGGACGTAGTAAACGTTGGTGCGGTCGGGTCGATGGCAATACCTACCGGTGTGTTCGACTACACGTCGAGTCCACTTAGGGTCACCGGCGACACTCCACCGTCTCTTAGGTCGTCATGAGTCCTTTCGTCAAAACATAATGATATTTATACGTTCAATATTTATTCTTATATTGTTAAAATATGCCAGAGTTTGACACCCTTACGTAAACACAGACATCGACTTTTACGTCGTTACATAAGAAAGATTAATTTTACTTAAAAATAATCAGAATCCTACAAAGTTTTTTCTTTTGTTTACAAAAATGAATGAATCGACCCCTTGATTCATTGAACTTTGTTTTAAATCATCGTAAGCTTTAGAAAGTAAATGAAGATTTATACACTTACATAATTATAAAATAGAGTCTAGGAGTAAACTGAAAAACTTATACAATTAAAGGAAATTTTTTAGAGATAGAGGTTTCTTTGTTAATGACGGAGGTAGAATTCTAACTTGATTAGTTCAACGACACGGAAAAATTTTTATACAAAAGAAAACAATTCTCCTTCGTAATTTTTTACTAAAAACAATTTATTAACTAAAATAAATAATTTATCAGTCAGTCAGTCAAGTCAACGAGTCAACACAGGCTGAGAAACGCTGGGACACGTAACGTCGTACGGTCCGGAGGGACAGGTAGTAGTCGAGGGCCTCAAGTGAGTTTGAGCACAGGTAGCTCAGTCACTACGGTAGGTCGGTAGAGTAGGAGACAGCAGGGGGAAAGGAGGACGGGGGTTAGGGACGGTCGTAGTCTCAGAAAAGGTTACTCAGTTGAGAAGCGTACTCCATAGGTTCATGACCTCAAAGTCGAAATCGTAGTCAGGAAGGTTTCTTGTGGGTCCCAACTAAAGGAAATCTTGCCTGACTAACATAGAGGAACGTCAGGTTCCCTGAGAGTTCTCAAAAGAAGTTGTGGTGTCACGTTTTCGTAGTTAAGAAACCGTGAGTCGAAAGAAGTGTCAGGTTGAGAGTGTAGGTGTGTACTGATGACCTTTTTGGTATCGGAACTGATCTGTCTGGAAACAACCGTTTCATTACAGAGACGAAAACTTATACGATAGACACAACCAGTATCGAAAGGAAGGTTCCTCATTCACAGAAAATTAAAGTACCGACGTTAGTGGTAGACGTCACTAAAACCTCGGGGTTTTTTGTCAGACTGTGACAAAGGTGACGAAGACGTAGATAAAGAGTACTTTATTACCCTGGTCTACGGTACTAGAAACAAAAGACTTACAACTCGAAATTCGGTTGTAAAAGTGAGAGGAGAAAGTGAAAGTAGTTCTCCGAGAAATCAAGGAGAAGTTAAAGACGGTATTCCCACCACAGTAGACGTATAGACTCCAATAACTATAAAGAGGGTCTTTAGAACTAAGGTCGAACACGAAGAAAGTCGGGTCGTAAAGAGTACTACATGAGACCCGTCAAGTACCACCTCTCCAGACTGTCTTACACCAGGTGACCTCTTCGCTTACCGTTTGGTGAAGTAGTAAGAACAGAACTCTTGGGGTACTTGTCATACTTTTCCGTTTTACTATCCTATGAATTTCTCCTTGAGGGGTCCAGTCATCCATGGGTTATACGATGACCTATAGTCACCTCTTTATTGAGGTCTTTCTTACTTCCCTACCTCGGTTTCGTTTTTGTTATGGGTCAACACCTACACTGACCACTATCTTCGTTCCAGGCTACGACATTTCTCGTTATAACGCATCCTTGGACCTTACAATCCAGGTATTTAGTTCCGTTTAACCTTCACCAGTTTGTCCTCTACCGTTCTCACTTGCAACTGTAAGATCCTTAGTCACTTGATTTTATCTGACCTTACCCACTTAAATTGAGTCTACTGGTAAATAGATGATGACGCCCGTCCTTAGGTAATCTTCTTTACCTCATCGGTAGTACCAGTCGTTTTCTAACACTTCACGTCATGAACCTACGCTAGAGTTTTTGTTGTCTTACTAGAGACAAGTAAAGGTTCCGTTTGGTCAGTTATAATTTATCATATTATTTAATATTTACTCTATACTGGTAATAAGATTATGTCTTTATTAACGTAAAAATTGGGAACTTTTTTTACTTACTCTACAAGTCAACATGTGTTTCGTAATACGTATTTATTTATCGTACAAAAGGAACCATAATTTACTGTTTCATATTGATTATCATTGTTTTCTCTTTAATTTGCCACAATGTCCGATTCAACACAAGAGGATTCAAGTATACAACTTCAGAATTGGTGGTTATTGAGTCTTAAAATCATATAAACCTTTATACCGGAATTCTCCATTATTTCAATTTTATTCCAGTAATTCTACTCAGGATTAGGTCATAATGAGTACAGGAATATTCTTCCCTCTAATCCTTTGTTTGTGTGTGTGTGTGTGTGTCCCCTTTTTGGTGCACTTCTGTGTCCCACTTCTGTCGATAAATGTTCAGTTACTCCCTCTCGCACCTCCTTGGTTGGTACGGACTGTGGAACTAGAGTCCGAAGATCCCAGGTCTTGACGTTTTTCTTTTTTTTTTGGTTGGACGACAAGTCCGAAGAGTCAGACATCTTGAAACAATACCGTCGGGATTGTGACGATCTCTACCCTTTAAAATGACGGGGAGACTACTGTCGTACCGGGGACGAAGACAAGGTGCGAAGATGTGAGAGTGTACATAAGTGACCTCTTTGGTGACGAAAGGAGATCAACGAAGTCTTATAGAGGAAATTACTATTTTTAACTCTTCAATTTTAAGAAGATTCTGATGGAAGTTCAGAGATTTTTGACTTATAACACTAGACCAAATAAGGACCAAGAATTTGTAAGTTTTATTTTACATTTAAAACAATGTAATGTCAACTGTTTTACGAAGGTATAGACAATAGTAACAAATAAAGGTTTTAAGATATAAGTCACCTTATCTGTTTTAAAATAAAACAAAAATGTCTACTCTTTGATTCCAAGGTTTCAACTGACTGAATTTTACCGAGTATTTTAGTCATGTAACGTCTTGACGTTCCGAGTAGTTCTAGAACGTCGAAACTCGAGTCAATACAAAGAAAATATGGGATAACCGGTTAAGAAATAGACTTTTATAAATCCAGGAATTATTTTAGAGTCACGTGACAAGAAGTTTGTCGTCCAATACTGGGTGACTGTTGAGTACAATAGTCGAATTCCAAAAACTATTAACATGGTTTTTACTGTAGTTGAAGTTGTCTTATCTCACATAACGATCTCGATTTTTATCTACAAAGAACTGTAAACTCACTAACACACAGACACATGCATACGGACCCATATTTTATTTTGCATAAATCCAATATCATCCTTTTATAAAATTTTGGCAACGGTGTCGTATAAAGAGATTTTCCGATAAATTCTTTAAAGAACGATTACGAAACCCCAAAACACGTTTACGAGTAAATCTAAATAGAGAATTAATCCTCCGTTTTGGGAACTTGTCTTCCTTACGATGAATAATGAAGAAGGAGTCTCTGACACCGTGACTACAATCTTTGTACTCTTAACTACTGGCTTACTGTACTCATATACTGACAATCGAAACTTTCAGTACTTTTACTAAGACTACACAATGGTAAGATCTAAATAAATACCTGTAGGAATTTCAATCTACTTGTGAACGTTGTTATCAGAGTCCATCATGAAATATACAACAAAACTCATGATTTAGGAACAGATAACTGACAATCGAAACTTTCAGTACTTTTACTAAGACTACACAATGGTAAGATCTAAATAAATACCTGTAGGAATTTCAATCTACTTGTGAACGTTGTTATCAGAGTCCATCATGAAATATACAACAAAACTCATGATTTAGGAACAGATAAATCCGACACAAGAAGGTCCACACAAAAGTGTGGATAAAATTTTACGAGAATTTAATAATTCCCTTTCTCAGATATCTAAACGAGACTAATATAGTAGTCTCTTCATGTAAGAGCATTCGACCACACCTCAAAGGAAAAGTAGAGAAACGAAAGGTGTCTAAACTTTCTTTTAAAAGTTTCAAATGACCTCCGGATTCTTTGAATCCGTCGGGGTTTTCACCTGAAACCTTTGTTGTTTTATTGGGAAGATTAAATATTGAACGTAATGAAAATTTACATATGCAATTATAGTAAATATTTATGTAAGTAATTTATATATAATTATCGACTAATAAAATATAAATTTTAACATTATACAAATTTGTATTGTAACAAAAATGTAGTGTGTACGAGACAAACCCTAAGTTTAAATTAGGACCTTCGTTTTAGGGATATTTCTGTGTAACTCCTCTGAACAGAAATCCCCTTACGGTTTGATCTTACTACTCGAAATCTAATACTAAGCTTATATTTATTTCTTATTGACATGATGTCTTCTCTCCCTCAAAAAGTTTCGTTATGGACGGTAATGTATTGAATCCATAGACGGATTAATTTACAATTTCTTTAATTGACGGAAAAGTGAATTATAATTTTCGTATAAAGTGTCTCTACCTCGACTTGATAAGTCCGCACATATATGTGTAAATACGTATTATATATGTATACGTATATATATATATAACGATAACGATTCAGCGAAGTCAACACAGGTTGAGACACGTTGGGGCATCTGCCGTCGGGTGGTCCTAGTGGGCAGGGACCCTAAGAGGTCCGTTCTTGTGACCTCACCCAACGGTAAAGAAAGAGGTTACGTACTTTCGCTTTCCACTTTCACTTCAGTGAGACAGTACAGACTGAATCGCTGGGGTACCTGACGTTGGATGGTCCGAGGAGGTAGGTACCCTAAAAGGTCCGTTCTCATGACCTCACCCCACGGTAACGGAAGAGGTATATACTTTACCCTAAGGGACCACCGAGTCAGTCATTTCTTAGACGGACGTTACGTCTAACGTCTATATAACTTATATTTTATATATAAGTTATTTTTTAAATTAAACCCAAGTTAGGGATCCAACCCTGTTAGGTGAACTCTTCCTTTACCGTTGGGTGAGGTCATACGAACGGACCCTTTAGGGAACCTGTGTCCTCGGACCATCTAATGTCAGGTCCCCCAGTGTTCTCGGCCTGTGTTGAATCACTTTTGTCGTGGTGGTGGTATACATATGTGTTTGTGTGTGTCTCCTGAACTCACTAAAACTCTAATCATCTTAGTTATAAAACTTAAAGAAACTTTTATGATCTTTTTCATCTCTTTTAACGTCTTGTAGTCGTTTTATATTTAGGTTTTAAGACACCTACAATATGGTCTTAAACAACATAACATAAATGTTAGGTAAACTTAAGTCGTTGTATTTTCAGTTCACTATTCACAGATTTTGTCCTTAGTCGTGTAACAAAACAACATCGGATAGGTTGTTACAATCCGAAACGTCCAGTTTACCAGAGACAGTGTTGATGAGTTGAGACGTCAATGTCCTATTCTCGTTGGTGTCTGTTATGTCTTTACTTCTCGTATCGATACAATGTTTTTATGACGTAAAGGTTCTTGTATGTCACCCGGTAAAAAAAATTGGGTACCTGGAATTAAATAGGTAAGATTCATATTATCTTTAATTTCACTAAAAGTTTGATATTACGAACTTATATAAATTAAAGATTGAAAATATTTTATAATAGGAGATATTCGAACATATACCAAAATAATGGGAAGAAGTATTTAAAATCTGGAACTTTTAAAACATTCTAATATGAGAAAAAAACAAATCGATCTCTTTGACGGAGGCTTTTATGATATACATAAAGTCCTCATTTGTCTTACACTCTATATAGTGGTTTTCGTACTGTAAAATTACTTTAGATCTCATTCCAAAGAATAAATCTTCCTTTTTATCATTTTTTTTTTTTACACAAATTTTTATTCACTCAGTTCTTTTTGTCAGAACACTTAGTACAAATGTAGTGTTAGGTACCTTTGTATGAGAAATTTCATATCAATCATGAACTATTCACATATACGAAAAAAGTCAATAGTAAACAAAGGGAACAGAACTTAGTCAAGAGTATTACGTACTAATAAGTAACAAACTTTGAATGTGAATAAAAATATTTTATATATTACTGGAGATATAAAACAAAAGGTAAGTAGTTCAAAATTGAAGGGAAACAAGATAAAAGATTGTTTTCAATGTCAGTCAATCCTTCTTCCTCCATTCTCAACAGGGAAGAAGTTAGGCCTTTTTTGAGAAAATAAAACAGAACGTAATATAGAGTTCCCCGTGACAATGAAAAAAGGATTATTAATGAACTTACCCGACAGATCACTTGAACGTTTAATAGTATCATTTACGTATTCCACTTGAGATGGTAATTTTCATTATCATCAGTAGGATGATGTCTCCCAGGGGTTAAATCCTATCAAGCTGAATTCTAAAAAAACTGAAATACTACAAAGTTTTCGATTTACGACATCCATCTTTGACATGAAACTCAAAACTTAAAACTAGAAAAGGACCCGATTGCTACACTCCATCCTATGAAAGAGGGGTACGACCCGTCACCGTCACTCGGTGTCGACGGTCAGTCGATACACTCTGCTCCCCATTCGTTGTCTATCTAAATGTTGTGAAGACAGGGGAATGGTGGTAAGACAGAAGTGAAAATCACGTCATCGGTCTATAAACTATGTAATAGTATTTTACCTGAAACACAATCTACTAAAACGGACTGAACATCCGATTACATTTACATGTAAATTCTATCCGATCCGATTCGATACCACAAACTACTCGATCCGTATAATCTATATAAAAACCGAAGACTATAAAAGTTGAACGTTACTCAAATAGTCCTATATTGAGATAGTATTTAGTTTTTTCTAGATATTAGTATAAATTTGTTAAATCCTCTGATTTTTTAAAATTTTAAAAGAGAAGAACTTTCCATTCTTTAAATGACCATCCTCTATTTTCTCCCCCTTCCTAACGATCAATATTCTTGTATTATTAATACCAATTACACAAAGAGGTTAAATATTGATCTTTTTACATACTCATATTTGTTATATAGATGTAATCATCTATTCCCTCTTTAAACTAAATACGATACTTATGTATAAGACAGTGTATGTTGTTTGTGTCTGTGTATTGATTCAAAAAAAAATAACGTTTGTTTTCGGAGGTATAAAGACAAAATTCAATTTTACATTCCTCCGGTTCCATAAGTTTGTAAACTGTAACCCTGACAGTAAGTGTACAAGAAATAGTATATTATTCAACATGTATACGTGTAAAAATAAATATAAGGGTAAACATATTGAACATCATTATAATGATTTGTAATGTATATTCGTGAAATATGAATCGATAATTTTATTCTAAACATTTTTAATTGTACTTAAAATATACCTTTGAAGAAAATTAATGTATTATTTATTAAATGTGTATCACCAAATCGAAGTACGTACCCTATTTGATTCTAAAATCGAATTCAGATTATTAATACATAACCGTTGTAGATTAAACTAATAGTATATATATACACGTATAATTACACGTCTTAATCAAACCCCTAAACAAATAATACAAGTTTTACCTTAACGTAAAAAGATGGGTAGACAGTAAGGTAGTGTCTATTCCGCTTTGATTACAAAAGGAAACATGTAGTACATTGTAATAGCTCCTGAGACTTAACGATCGTTTTAATTGAACAGGATTTACGAAAGAGGAAACGACCAAAACTTCTTCATTTGACTATACAATCGTCTGAGCACACCGTTCTTCGACACCTGTTCAGAGATCGGTTGTAAGTCATTCTTCGACACCGGGAGTTAAATTCTGTAAACAATTTACTTCATTAAGGTCTCTTGTCAAAGTTCCACTATTTTATATCGATTATAAAACTACGAACACAAATTTCTGTTTCTCTTCCAGAGAGACGAATAGTGTTTCGTTTTTCTTCCAGAGATACCTTACTATAATTCGTCCAACTTATCGTATTATATGGGAATAAATTCAGAGAGTTATTAAGGTGTCAGGAGAACTCTTCTCAGTATAAAAATTTTATCGAATTACTAAATTAAGTGACATATTAATAAGTGTTAATATGAAAGGAACGAATGTACCTTTACTGTATCTAAAAGTTTTGGTGTGTAAAAGAAACTTTATATAAATTTTATTAAAGATGTGTATTTATTTATTGTCGTCAAGAAGAACTTCGTTATAAAATATAGTGTCCAAAGGTAAATAACAATATATTTCCGTATCCTATAAAGGGTTTGTATATACAAATATAAACCCCTTATACGTTAATATCTTGAACCGATTTATGTCGACAAAACACTCATTGAAACTGAAGACCCAGAGTATTGGAAAGACTAGTAGTAATAATAAAATAAGGTGACTTAGGTCTTGACATATGATTCAGAGTTCCACGAGAATAATCCCTCCATTTACTCAATTATAATAAAAAGGGTGTAATGTGTACTTTTTCTTCAAATCGTGTTACTTCACTGAATAAGTTTCCGTATCTTGAGTCAGGTATACTCTTACACACAGAACCTAAAAAGGAAAGACGTACTCAATTAGGGTAGAGAAGAGAGTAAGAGCAATCAGTTACTTTAATGACGTCATAATTACCGTCCAAGGAATATATACACTGTCCAACATAAAATCGATTTACTCGTGAACAAAAAATCGAAGTCAATCCAAAAGATGAGGTCTAGGAAGATGCAAGAAGAAGTCTCTAATCCTGGTTAACTTTAGGATATGTAACAGAATAAGTGACGATATGGACGTCGGGATTTTACCTCGACTCACGTCTCATTGACCAGTCATTTATAAACAAATTTTTTTACGTAAGAAATGGTTTAATTTTTTTCTCTAAATTCAGAAGAGAGGAAGAGGGTTTCAGAGTTTTCGGGGAAGATGGGTCGTCCAACAGGACATAGAAAAGAAAACTATTAATGAATGAAAAGTGTTATGTATAGTCTCAGAAAGGGGATTTCTACAACCCCGTTTTGACCGACATGTTCTTTAGGTAATATAACTTGTTTTGTAAATCTAAACAATTATTGGATGTAAATGGTGTAAATATTTACACAACGTTAACGTCTATTTTGTGGAATAATTTTATATTACCCTTTAAAATAGTTAAGGACCTTGGGTCATCTACGAATTATTTCAAATTAATTGAATGAGAAGGATAGGAACTAAATCCTATTAGAACGGTACATGTCATAATTAAACATAGAAATACGTACAATCGGGTCAGAAATTTCCATAAGACAATACAAAGTTATACGTTTTACACCGTAGGGACCTTAAAAAAAGACACATCACTTATCACTAAAAAGGGTACTAAAATTAATAAAGGTTTTATGTTTGATAAACAAATTAGTATTTCTTGTAGTTAAGACATTCACTTTTCGTTTGTTTGTTATTGTTTTTTATGGTTTTCGTTGAACTTCACGTTCAAATCCCAGTCCAGTAAGAGATAAAAAAAATTAGAACCCTCGTTAAGTTTCCGGTGTTCATATAATCTTTTTAAGGATGGAACTTCCAGTACAGTTGAAATTATATGTACGATCCCTTCTTTATCCAAGGGTCGACAGTCCTATAACTTACTTGTGTGTGTGCGTGTGTGTGTGTGTGTGTGTGTGTGTGTGTGTGTGTGTACGGAACCGTCCTGACTGTAGTTCTTTCTGTAATTAAAAAACATCGATATCTGATTAAAAGAGGGTACCGAGAGGAACAGTACAGTACTTATTATGAATTCCGCTATAGTCTCTTTTGTTGATAAAGATGTTCCTAGTCGACAACTATCAAGTACTGCTGTGTGGTGACATATTCTACAAGTCTTCAGTCCCAATTCAAGATAGTCGGATAATGGTAAGAATGGAATATCTTAAGTACCTACCGGCGGTACCTCCCACTTACAGACGACAGTCACCTGAGTTCACGATAGAAAACAGACGAACTCGTATCATTGAGTCCGACGTATTAAGACCAGATATTTCAAAGTACTTCAATTCAAAACAGTACCGGATCTCGGGAGAGGACCACGGGTCTCTGATCACAGTCGTCTCAAGTTAAACACCTATCTTTTCAACCCTTACTCAATACCAGACAGATCTAGATTTAAACAGGGGACAGACAGACTTGAAAGTATACTGATCAAATGAGTAAGAATGACTAAATGTGTAAAAGAGTACCAACATGATACGACTTTTACGAATTTCTCTCATTTACTTCTGGTTCTACATTTTTTGATACTGTCCACATACCGAAGGAGATTCTGTGATCCTTTTATCAGAGGTCATTCTATAGTCGTAACTAAGCATAGACCTTTTTACTTGATTATTTACGACAAGGTCTACTTTGTTTATGTAAAAGTCTCTACATTATGAGTATGAGGACTCTAAGACTCCTATTCTTATAACAAAAAGGACTAAAAGATCTCTAGATTATACACGTTAATCTTCCTCTTCCCCTGCTGTCTCCTAATCTACCAATTTACCGTAGTGGTTGAGTTACCTGTACTCAAACCTATTTGAGGACCTCAACCACTACCTGTCCCTCCGGACCACACGACGTCAGGTATCCCAACGTTTCTCAGCCTGTGCTGACTCACTGATTTGACTTGACTTGACTATAAAATACAAAGAAAGTACGACAATATTTAACCGAGAGAATTTTGATGTAAAGGGTTAATAAACGATGACAAATATTCTTATTTAAAGTATACATAATGAAAACAGTAAACACTGGAACGATACAATATGAAAATTTTTAACCATTTAAGTAAAAAGAAAAAAATTACGTATTAGTATTAATTCAGGGGATTTTTACCACTATCAAAATGAAGGAAAAAAGAAGAAAAGACGAAAGGACGTTAGTAATCTTGGAGATCACATTGTAAATATCTTTACTAGTGTAATATATAAGGAAAGTTTTTAGTTTCTGTTTCTTTCCTTATACCAACCAAAAAGTAGTAATTAATCTCGTAATCGATAACCCAAAAAATTTATCTACATGAAATAGTGTATACCCTTTAAAGGAGAATAAGACAGACAAGACTCTACAAAAGTATCAGTTATCTAAAACTTAACTTTAGTTTAAGAATAAAATTGTATAAAATTAACACTTAACTACGACTTTACGAAAATACGTAGATGACTTTATCGGGTGAAATAAGATAATAATTTTAAACAATCTATCTTAAGATTTTACCGGGGGCGTTAAGGACCCGGAATCACACATGTGGGGAAGGTGGTTTATAAGTTAATTTGTGATGACATCCACAACAGTACTTCCCAAAGACGTCTACATTGACTCCAAGAATTAGTTGACTGGAATTTTCTCCCTCTAATAAACCCACCCGGTCTGGACTAGTTTACTCGGGGAGTTTAGACCTAGAGTTTCAGTTTCTGTCTCTTTCAGTCTCGTTTAGATTCATACTTACTCTAAACTGTTCTCTCTTTAAGACTCACGACCATACTCCCTTCCCCAACCCCCCCCGTACGTCATTCCTTGTACCCTTGACTTTAGTCGAATATCGACGGTCGGTCGTTCCTTTCTACTGGAGTCGGGATATTGATTTTCCTTGACTTACGACACCTGTTGGAATCACTCGAACCTTCGTTTAGGAAGGGGTCTTGGAGGTTTACTCTTGAGTCAGGTCGGTGGTGGAACTAAAGTCTAAAACTCCGACTCATCTTGAGGTAGTTGGGTAGTCGTTAGGTCTCCACCCACTTCATCCCATGAAATCATCCGTTACCGAAGTACGGTCGTTTGCCGGAGCGACACCGGGGTTTGGTCCGTGACACAAACCAATTCCGAATGCGTTCTGCACTTCCTAACTAGAGAGTCCTAGAGTTCTGGGTCTCAACTTACGTACTGACCTTCGTAGTCCGTTCGGTCGACACCTAAAAGAATCGTGCCTAGTTATGTACATGAGGTGGAACTTACAACAACAACAACGTGTCAGTAGGTCAACACAGACTGTGAAACACTAGGGTACCTGACGTCGTACGATCCGGAGGGACAGGGAATGGTAAAGGGCTTCAAACGGGTTCCAGTACAGGTAACAGGTTCCGGTACAGGGAACGTAGCCACTTCGGTAGGTCGGTGGAGTAGGAGACCTACTACTAGCAAAATTTAGGTGTCTACGTCTTATTGACCTAGATTGACCTCTGGGTTCCATAGAAAGTCAACCCGGACAAAAGTGTTCG
Organism: Capra ibex; assembly: GCA_006410555.1. Lineage (NCBI taxonomy): Eukaryota > Metazoa > Chordata > Mammalia > Artiodactyla > Bovidae > Capra > Capra ibex. The sequence continues at coordinate 32,273,452 of SJYO01026388.1, forward strand.
GAGATCGACACGTATACACACTAGTCAACTGAAGATCCAAAGTTAGATAGAGAAATTGTTCACCACGACCCTTTTGACCAGTTGGTGAACATTTTCTTACTTTGATCTAGTGAAAGATTGTGGTGTGTGTTTTTATTTGAGTTTTACCTAATTTCTAGATTTACATTCTGGTCTTTGATATTTTGAGGATCTCCTCTTGTATCCGTTTTGTGAGAGTCTGTATTTAGTGTCGTCCTAGGAGATACTAGGTGGAGGGTCTTAAGACCTTTATTTTCGTTTTTATTTGTTTACCCTAGATTAATTTTAATTTTCGAAGACGTGTTGTTTCCTTTTATATTCGTTCCACTTTTCTGTCGGAAG
>SJYO01026388.1:32274538-32486146 GCA_006410555.1 Capra ibex
CCTGAAAACCTGAGTCTCCCTCTCCCTCTCCCACCCTACTAAACCCTCTTACTGTAAGATTGTACATATGATAGTACATTCTTAACTTAGCGGTCAGATACAGACTACGTCCTATGTCGTACGAACCTCGACCACGTACCCCTACTGGGTCTCTCTACAATACCCCTCCCTCCACCCTCCCCCCAAGTACAAACCCTTGCGTACATTCTTAATTTCTAAAATTTTAAATTTTTTTTTTTTTCCAGAGTTAATTATAGGAAAACTTAAATTTATAAATGAATAAGTAAATAAATGAATAAATAACGAGGGTCCGTAACCCACACAGTCCCCTCACTCACGACCAGGGTCACCTCCGGGTCCTTCCGTTCCCCGACCCTATACCACTCTTAGTTCACCAAGACTAGTATCGTCTTCACCGTGATGACGTGGGTCGTCCTTCAAGTTTGACCCCCTAAATTTTGTAAAATAACCTCGGTCGTCCCCTTAGGACCCTACCCCTTATAGGCTCAGGGTACCCACGGTCGTCATGGAGTAAGGTCTGAGTCAGTGTCATTCCCTACCCCCACCCCCCCCGAAGATAATTCGAGGACGGGTTTCTACATGTCGACCTTGGGACCCTCTGGTCGGGACCCTTCATTTGACGAGGACGTGTCGACGTTTAACGGCGTCAATCTGTGTCGGAAAGGTCTTTCCCTTCGCGGTCTCGTCGTTCGACCCGAAGACTAAAGATTAGGACACAGAGATCAGGATGGAGACGGTTCCAGGTCTTGTACGGACAAGTAGGATCCCCGTCAACATTCCACAGAATTTTAAGTAGGGTCCTCTGGTACCGTCGGACAAGAGATCGGAAAGCCGGACTTCTTGTCGGAGTCCCGTAAAGAGACAAAGACTCAGTTTGGTCCACGGTTTGAACGTGACTCCCTTGACCGAAGAAACCAGTTTGGGGAGGTAGGTCATTGTACGAGGAGGAAAACACCTATGACAAGTAGACAACTATCTGTGTATAATTAAGGTACAGAACCAATGACATTTTATTATGACGTCACTGGTACCCCTACGACCATAGAGAAACCCCATCACTAAAATAAAGGAAACCTATTTATGGGTCTTTACCTTAACGACGTAGAATACCATCCATCAATACAAACATTAAAGAACGGTCCGAGGTATGATTAAAGGTATCACCGACGTGGTTAAATGTAGGGGTCAATGGCACGTGGTCCCAAAGGCAAAAAGGGTGTCAGACCGGTCGTGAACAATAGAGAAAAGAACAACTATTCTCGGTAAGATTGACCACACTCCACTATAGAGAAACACCAAAACTAAAAGTAAAGCAAACTAATCACTATAACTCGTCGAAAAGTAGATAGAAAACCGGGAGACATACAAAAGAAACCTTTTTACAAATCTAGGAGACGAGTCGTAACATAAAAACTTGTAACAATCCTCTCATCGATCTAGAATTTTCAAGAGTAGTGTTCCTTTTTTTATACATTAATATATACCACTAGTCGTAATCTATTTTCGAAAGGACCACCGAATCTACCATTTCTTAGACAAACGGTTACGTCCTCTACACCCAAACTAGGGACCCGACCCTTCAAGGGAACCTCTTCCCTTACCGTGGGGTGAGGTCATAAGGACGGACCTCTTAGCTTATCTGTTTCCTCGGACCTTCCGATATCAGGTACCATATCGTTTCTCAGTCTGTGTTGACTCGCTTATTGTGTGTGTGTCTCATAATCTATTAACCTTAATGGTACCACTAGTAAAACTTCATATATGTATCACTTAATGATACAACATGTAGACTTTGATACAAACAGGAGACCATAGACAGTCCGTAATAAATGTCTTTGACACCGTCTATGGTTTTTATGCACCTACGGGTTTAGGGCATGAATCGTAATTCATAGACACAAAATACGAAGACACCTATGGTTCCCGGTTGAGATACAAATAACATTCTTTTTTTAACGTAACATCACCCGGACGTGTGAGGTTTGGACACAACAAGTTCCCAGTTGGTATTACAATACACAGTTAATATAACCTTTACCTTTTAAGGAATCGATTTATTTTTCTTTCTTATAAACTTGTCTTCTTAAAGGTTTATTCTCATTGTCCTTTAATCTCTATTTAGTAAGTACTCAAGTGTCGTCAAAATAGATTGGAAATTCCTTATCTACTGATGTTTAGACAAACCAGTTAACGATTCCTATCGTACAAAAGTCCACTCTACGGTTTTGAAAGATGAAAGTATTTAATTCCTTTTGATTTGACAATAAGTGCAAAAGGAAATTACTTTATTTACACTTTTGAACTCTCATATAAACTTCTTTTAATAAGGGATCGTCCTCTACGGACCAATTCAACCCTGACGTTTTTTATCATGGTCAGTCGTAGAAATGTCATGCGATCGACTTTGTATATAAAAAACATAGAATTTCGGTATATTTTACTTCTACTGGTTTATATATAACACGTTTCTGTTAGGTATCCTACTCTCCCTTTCTAAACGTTTAGTATAGAGACTATTTCCTATACATGGATCTGATATATGGTTTAAAAATGTTGAGTTATCAGTTTTATTTTAGGTTAAATTTTCACCCGTTTAATGAACTTATCTATAAATAGGTCACTTCTATTAGTTCACCGGTTGTCTATGTTCTTTTCTGCGAGTCATAGTACTCCTTTTACATTGAGTTTCGGTATTATTCTATCGAGGAGAAACTTGTTCGGTACGTATTTTTACATAATCCATTTTAGTTTCTTTAATAAGTATTTCTTCATAAAAACTATATAATTAAAATTATTACAAAAAATCCTAACATTGAATTCTTTACAGGAATAGAAGATCTCCACGTGAAACTTATAAATATCCACTTAAGAGAGTAGTCAAGTCAAGTTAAGTCAAGTCGGCGAGTCAGGACAGGCTGAGAAACGTTGGGGTACTTAGCGTCGTACGGTCCTGAGGGACAGGTAGTGGTTGAGGGCCTCAAGTGAGTCTGAGTACAGGTAGCTCAGGCACTACGGTAGGTCGGTAGAGTAGGAACCAGCAGGGAAAGAGGAGGACGGGGGTTAGGGAGGGTCGTAGTCAGAAAAGGTTACTCAGTTGAGAAGCGTACTCTACCGGTTTCATCACCTCAAAGTCGAAATCGTAGTAAGGAAGGTTTCTTTAGGGTCCCGACTAGAGGAAGTCTTACCTGACCACCCTAGAGGAACGTCAGGTTCTCTGAGAGTTCTCAGAAGAGGTTGTGGTGTCAAGTTTTCGTAGTCAAGAAGTCGTGAGTCGGAAGAAGTGTCAGGTTGAGAGTGTAGATATGTACTGATGACCCTTTTGGTATCGGAACTGATCTGCCTAGAATTAGCCGTTTCATTACAGAGACGAAAACTTATACGATATATCCAACCAGTATTGAAAAGAAGGTTCCTCATTCGCAGAAAATTAAAGTACCGACGCTAGTGGTAGACGTCACTAAAACCTCGGGGTTTTATTTCAGACTGTGACAAAGGTAACAAAGGGGTAGATAGAGGGTACTTCACTACCCTGGCCTACGATACTAGAAGCAAAAGACTTACAACTCGAAATTCGGTTGAAAAAATGAGAGGAGAAAGTGAAAGTAGTTCTCCGAAAAATCGAGGAGAAGTGAAAGACGGTATTCCCACCACAGTAGACGTATAGACTCCACTAACTATAAAGAGGGCCGTTAGAACTAAGGTCGAACACAAAGAAGGTCAGGTCGTAAAGAGTACTACATGAGANCAAAGAGTACTACATGAGACGTATCTTCAATTTATTCGTCCCACTGTTATATGTCGGAACTGCATGAGGAAAAGGATAAACCTTGGTCAGACAACAAGGTACAGGTCAAGATTGACAACGAAGGACCGGACGTATGTCTAAAGAGTTCTCCGTCCAGTCCACCAGAGTATAAGGGTAGAGAAAGTCTTAAAAGGTGTCAAATAACACTAGGTGTGTCAGTTTCCGAAACCGTATCAGTTATTTCGTCTTTATCTACAAAAAGACCTTGAGAGAACTAAAAAGGTACTAGGTCGCCTACAACCGTTAAACTAGAGACCAAGGAGACGGAAAAGATTTCGGACGAACTTGTAGTCCTTCAAGTTCCAAGTGTATAACGACTTCAGACCGAACCTCTTAAAACTCGTAATGAAATGATTGGACACTTTACTCACGTTAACGTGCCATCAAACTCGTAAGAAACCGGAACGGAAAGAAACCCTAACGTTACTTTTGACTGGAAAAGGTCAGGACACCGGTGACGACTCAAAAGGTTTAAACGACCGTATAACTCACGTCGTGAAAGTGTCGTAGTAGAAATTCCTAAACTTTCTCGAGTTGACCTTAAGGTAGTGGAGGTGATCGAAACAAGCATCACTACGAAAGATTCCGGGTGAACTAAAACGTAAGGTTCTACAGACCAAGATCTACTCACTAGTGTAGTAGCACTAATAGACCCAGTACTTCTAGGAAAAACATGTCAAGAAGACACATAAGAACGGTGGAGAAGAATTATAGAAAACTAAGACAATCCAGGTATGGAAAAGACAGCAAATAACTCAGGTAGAAACGTACTTTATAAAGGAACCATAGAGATTAAAAGAACTTCTCTAGAGATCAGAAAGGGTAAGACAACAAAAGGAGATAAATTCACTGAAGTGAAAGAAAGATAATTCGGAAGTCACTTATAAGTAACCTATTTACGTAATTGTCATCTTGGTATTAATTTAATTTCTGACATTTTCAAATCATCATATAATCTACATTTTACTGAAGTTCCTCTAAAATTGTTCATGACCACCCCAACCTTCACAAAGGTCCGGGGAAAGGGGGTTGGAAAAACCTAATAAAGTAGATCTTTTTTTAAATCTATGTGTAATTTTTATCTCTGTGAACATATTACTTGTGAGTACATGAATAATTGACCCATTGACTTAAATCGTTTACAATCGTCACAACGGCGTAATTGAAGTAGTGACATTAAACAGTAACAGTAATATGGTCACAGAGATAAAAATTGCACACAAATTTAAAAAAAGATCTACTTTATTAGGTTTTTCCAACCCCCTTTCCCCTGACCCATGTGAAGGTTGGGGTGGTCATAAACAATTTTAGAGGAACCTCAGTAAAATGTAGATTATATGATTATTTGAAAATGTCAGAAATTAAATTAATACCAAGATGACAAATACGTAAATAGGTTACTTATAAGTGACTTCCGAATTATCTTTCTTTCACTTCAGTGAGTCAACAAAGACTGAGAAACGTTGGGTACCAGACATCGGATGGTCCGAGGAGGTAGGTACCCTAAAAGGGTCTATTCTCATGACCTCACCCAACGGTAAAGGAAGAGGTCCCCCAGAAGGACTGAGTCCTTAGTTTGAGACCAGAGGACACAATGTCCGTCTACGAAATGACAGACTCAGTGGTGTACGACCCTTAACACGACACGACAGGTGAACCAACAGGTTTAATCTTTGGAGGTTCAACTTTTTATTCTCTTTTTCCTTTCTTTTGGGTCGATCCGGGAAGCATCTGACGACTGTGTGTCTTGACACTTGATTATTATCTACAACAAATTTCCACGATTTAAACAACATTAACGAATACCTCGTTATCCTTTAATTATGTATTCCAGTTAATATGACTCACCAACAGACTGTAACTTTGTTAGAAAGTAGGATCTTTTTAGGGTGAGTACTAAATAATGGTAAAAATATACAACAACCTAAACTAAACGATCTAAAACAATTATAAAAACACCCATCATAACCATATATCTCATTTTAATAATACCGATATAATCAAATTTCAACAAAAAAGAACACTACGAACACAAACTTGATTTACATTATGACCGAAGTATTTACGTAACCATAGAGGTGGAAGAGATAAAAGTCTTCTTTCAAATATCTAAGGTACTACAAAGAAATTTGAAATTATGATAAGGGATTACTCAGGTACACCTAGACCTAAAAAGACCAACTGTACAAACATACTTCATAAATCACACAATCATCTCTATTACAATAGATATAAAAACAAAGTAAAATCCAATTAGAATCTTTTAATATACAAAGTTATGAAAAAGGAGAAGTAAATCCAACGTTTTAAAGAACCGTCTTTTAACAAGTATTATAAGAGTAATAATAAAATAACAGAGATTAAGTTATACCGAGAAGTACGAGAGTCAAAAATAGAACTAATCAGATCCCCAATTAACTAAACATTTATTAGAGTTCCGTGGTAGAGAGACATGAGAAACAATACATAAAGTAACTAAAGTCGTGAAAATAAAGAATAAAGGAAAGGAGGTTTAGAAGTTGAAGAAAGATAATAATAGTAATAAAAAATTTAAGGGAAAGACAAAATAACAACTCTACTTTGTAATCCAGTAATTCAAATTACGGACATCTATATTAAAATAGAAATTCGTGACAAAATGGAGTCTTACAAATCTGACAACATACACATGATATAAAATACCGAGTCTACCATTTCTTGGACGGACGGTTACGTTCTCTGTATTTTCTGGACCCAAGTTAGGGACCCAGAGCTTCTAGGGGTCTGTTGAGTGAGGTCATAAGAAAGGACCTTTTAGGGTACCTGTCTCCTCGGACCATCCGATGTCAGGTACCTTAGTGTCTCAGTCTGTACTGACTCGTTGATTGCGAAAGTAAAAATCAAGATTTATAAAATATTAAAGTGATCTTTAGTATAAAAACAACTGTATAACTATTAACTCTGAAAATTTGTAAATGTGTGACTAGACGAATCAATACAGTAGTAATAATTTAAAAGTAAATTAATAGAACTAATTTTTATAAAATTAGTTAATTTTAATTCTGAACAAAATATCAGTTGTATAACAGATGAAACCATGGATATGGAATATAAATACTTTTTTAATAAAAACATAAGAAGTGAATAGACCATATCGGAAGGCACCTATATTTGATTCAGTTTTACAAACAACTACAACAAATCTAACAATATAGGAACGATTATAAGTGACACAACAACAATAAGTAATAGTTGACCTTTCTACACATAAATTATAGACAAAAGACAAAAAACAAAAAGGTAAAAGGAAGAAGACCTGACAACTCATTAAAAATTTTAAGTTGAAATTAAATAAAATTATGATATAGTCAACTATAAAATTAAACTTTCATTAACGGAATGGAGATACCAATTATTAAATTAAATGGAGAATATAATTATAAACGAAGTGTTTTTTACTTCTTTACAACAAGACAATTCTAAGTAAATCGTGAAAGGAAGTATTAACGACTACGACATTTTTCGTATATATGATGTAGTAATATATAATATTTAGGGTAGTCTATCGAGTCATAAAAAATTGAACTTGTGAAAAGGAAATTCATTTAATTTTTCTTTTACTAGTTAAACGAAGTCAACTCAAGATAGGGAGTCAGGATATCGAGTCAGCACAGGTTGAGAAACACTGGAGTACTTGGTGTCATGGGGTCCGGAGGCACAGATAGTAGTTGAGGACCTCAAGAGGGTTTGGGTACAGATAACTCAGCCACAACGGTAGGTTGGTAGAGTAGGAGACAGTAGGGGAAGAGGAGGACGGGAGTTAGTAAAGGTCGTAGTCCCAGAAAAGTTTACTCAGTCGAGAAACACAGTCCACCGGTTTCATAACCTCAAAGTCGAAGTTGTAGTCAGGAAGGTTACTTGTGGGTCCTGACTAGAGGAAATCCTAACTGACCAACCTAACGGAACGTCAGGTTCCCTGAGAGTTCTCAGAAGAAGTTGTGGCGTCAAGTTTTCGTAATTAAGAAACCGTGAGTCGAAAGAAGTGTCAGGTTGAAAGTGTAGGTATATACTGGTAACCTTTTTGGTGTCGTAACTGATCTGTCTGGAAACAACCGTTTCATTACAGAGACGAAAAATTATAAGATAGATCCAACCAGTATTGAAGGGAAGGTTCTTCATTCGTAGAAAATTAAAGTACCGATGTTAGTGGTAGACGTCACTAAAACCTCGGGTCTTTTTATTTCAGTCGGTGACAAAGGGGTAGATAAACGGTACTTCAATACCCTGGTCTACGGTACTAGAATGAAAAGACTTAAAACTCGAAATTCGGTTAAAAAAGTAAGAGGAGAAAGTGAAAGTAGTTCTCCGAGAAATTAAGAAGTGAAAGACGGTATTCCCACTATAATAGACGTATAGACTCCACTAACTATAAAGAGGGCCGTTAGAACTAAAGTCGAACACGAAGGAGGTCGGGTCGCAAAGAGTACTACATGAGACGTAGGGAATGAGTCTACATTTTCAAAAGATTACAGGAAGTAATTAAGACTGAAATAGTAAAAGTCTGACTTGTGAAAAAAAAAGGGAAAAGAAATCGTAAATGACATCGTATAACGTCACCACTGTTTTAAGACAGAACCAGAACATCAGATACCTACACTTGTTTACATATTACTGTGTATAGTTGACATTAGGTAAAACACTTCAACGAATCAGTACAGACTGAGAAACTCCAAAAACACTGGGGTAACCGACATCGGATGGTCCGAGGAGACAGGTACCCTAAAAGGTCTGTTCTCATGACCTCACACAACGGTAAAGGAAGAGGTCCCCTAGAAGGTTTAGGTCCCAAGCTTGGGTCCAGAGGGTTTAACGTCCGTCTATGAAATGGTAGACTCGGTGATCCCTTCACTAGGTAATATCATGGTACGTTACATAAAAGTGGTGGTATTTTTAAGAGACACGAGACGGACAGTAGTAACGAGGAGAGGTGGTAGCATTGGTGATTGGTGGTAACTATAAATTTTAAGAGGGGTATTAAACAGAAAAGGTCTTACAGTATATTAACCTTAGTATACATCGGAAAAGGTCAACCGAAGAAAGTGAAAAATTATACGTAAATTCTAAGGAGGTACAGAAAGGTACTGAAATGTCGAGTAAAGAAAATCCGTGATTTATTATTATAAGGTAACAGAACTATATGGTGTCAAATAGGTGAGTGGATGGTTTACTGTACATTCAACAAAGGTTCAAGACTGTTAATACTTTCGACGATACTTGTAACACAAGTCTAAAAACATACCTGTAAAGTCGAAAAAACCTATTCATGGTTCCTCGTACTAAGACCAAGTATATTTTCTCGTACAAATATAGACATTCTTTAACGTTTGACAAAAGGTTTCATAGAAGTGATAAAACGTAAAGATGGTCTTTACTTACTCTGAAATACAACAAGGTGTGTGAACAGTCGTAAACCACAATGGTCACAATATCTACAACCGGTAAGAGTATTCACACATCACCATTGAGTAACTTAAACGTAAAGGGACTACTGTAATTCACCATAGAAAAGTATACAAATAACGAATAAATGGTAGAGATATAGTAGAAACTACTCCATAGACAAGTCCACAAACCGGGTAACAAATTAACAAATAATAATGAAAAATAAATAAATAAATAAATAAAAAATTTAATGAAAAATAATTATTCTTAACACATAACACCCATTATTAGGAAAAAAATCTAGAAGTTTATAAAAAGAAAAAGTAAAAGAGAAAGAAAAGAATACTCTCAAGTTTAATGTGTCTACAATCCAGAAAACTAAGATAAGGTGTCAAAAGATTCGGAGACAGGTAAAAGAAATGTTAAAAAAGGACAGAGCAAGTCCACCCACTTAAGGTGATTAGATAATAGTTCAAGTAAACATAAAAAAGACCGTAACAGTAAGGTAATAAAACGATAATGTGGGTAAGTCACAAAACCCAAAACAGACAAATAAGTACTCCTCCTTACGTAAAAAGTCAGGATTTAAATGTGAACCAAGAAAAATCATAAAAGATAAAGAGACGACTTTAAATGAGAAAGTAGAAAGTAATAACCGTATCAAAGGAAACGGATTAATCGGACTAACATTATCGGTTGGATTTCAGAAAGAGACTTTTGAAGTTATAGTTAATAGTAAAACCCTAATCGAGGAGAATTAAACGAAAGAGGACTATTACCCAATTAAAAACATCTAGAAGTACCCAACTCACTAAAACCTGATATAGAACATGTAACACTTATAAAACGACATCTTTGAAACCTAAGACAATGTAATAACTCCTCATGATTATAAAAACAGAATCGTAAGTTAGTTGGACCAATCTGTGTTTAACATTTAAAAGGGAGTCGGATCCTACTCACCATTAATTTAAAAGTGAAGTCTGACACGTGAGACTGGAAACTTACACATCGACTTCCCAGTCGGTTTCTGCACTTAGTTCAAAATATGGATCTTATATTACAAAAGGAAAGTAACCGAAAAAGGAAAGACTCTAAGGGGGTCGAGGATGAGATAAGAGACCGTAGGGATTCACGAAGTCAGAAGAGGGGGTCCAAACAAATGGGTCTCTTTACCGACTAAAAAGATTGCTCTAAAATCGGTGAGACGGGTTGGAACGTTGACAACGAGAGGAGTCTCTTTTGGTTTTGAATTTTGTAAAACGACTAAAGAAGGAGGTTCAAAACTGAACAACGGTTTAGACGGACGACATAAATCTTAACCATAGAATCGATTAATATAATTTTTATGTTCTAACTAAAGATACATAATGTTTTTATTAATTCGTCTAAAAGGGTGTATATAACATAATATAAACTCAATCATTTCGTCCTTTTATCTCATCGTCTTATTATACATGGAACATTCTGACGATATTTCGTAATTATTCTATTACATATACCTTATGAATCATCTTAGAGTCTACGTTTTATCCACAAGTTGTCCACCATCTCGAAATGGAAACCGGTATTCAATTACGGTTGCAGTGATGAATAAGTAGAACAAAGTATTTAGGTTCCGTTTTTTTTATATCAACCTAGATAATTGTAACCTGATATTTCCTTACTGACTGATAATCCCTTTCAGACAAATTTAAAGAAGACCTTACTCCCGGAGGACCTCCCTTATAACTCGACTTTAGTACGACGAATTCTCAGAGTCGTCCAGAGATCAAGATCGTATATGAAACTTAAAATGATCTTAAGAGTCTCGTCTATTTCCTTCCAAAAGTAACTGGAAAGTATAAAGACTCACGATTTGAACTTGGAGGTCTAAACTAATTATTTGTAATGTATGAACCTACATAAAAAACACATGGGTTTTCTAAATACGAAAAAAAAAGGGCGAAAATAAGTTATTTCATTCTAACTTAACCGGTGAATTGTTTCCGAGTACAAGATAGCATTTGCAGGGATATATATTAGATACAAGGTAAATTTCGAATCGTTATACTTATTAATCACCCATATGTACACGAACACAGATATACGTACATACGATCGATTATTGAAAAATTTTCTTATAAAGGATATGTAGGACTCAGGAGCCAAAGTCGAGAATTCAAGGATTGACATTTCCTTGACAGATTAATAGAAACCCATTGTTCTATATTTCAATAAAATGAAATATAATAAAATTTCTTATAAAAGATGTTTCAAAATAGGTTCAATTATATAAGGTTTCGATTACGTAACATTAGTCTCGTCTTAAGATGTACCATTTCTAATATCTTTACGGAAACAAAGTACGTAAGGACTTTACCAGAACCCTATACTTCGCCTAAACAAAGTCTTCGACCGGTCCTTTGTATTTAACGATTCTTTCACATTTTCGTACAACGTCAACTCGGTCTATAATGGGGGACTTAATTTTCTCATTAAATTTTTAGTCCTGTAACAAAAAATTGGTTATCAATTGTCTCCCTAAAGTCTATCCCTTTCTATATAAAACTAATTAAAACGGGAAAAGACTTCCTCAGACCGTCGAAACAGGAAGTGGTCGACCTCAAATACATTCCGGAATACCTCGATCAGTCCGTTGTCCCTGAATTGTTATTAGATTAGAAGTACCGGACCTACGACGGAACGTACTCGTCGAATGAATTCATTTCACAAAAAGGTTAAGGGGTGATCCCCTCGACTCTTGTGTTTCCATGACGCGACCAAAGGGAACACACTGGTCTGAAGAGTCACGGTTCTAGGAGTCCCTCTTTTCGTTACCTTCTACAATACTAATTACCATGGAGAGATTAAGATCTTATTTGTCGGTAATGGAAAATTTAAATCCTCTCTCAATTCAACCGTTAAAGGGTGACTGAAACTAAGTAGCACTAACCATGTCAAAAATCAATTTACGGTTATTGGTGACGACATACCGGTCTAAGGACGACCCACGTCGAGAACCCTAAAACGGAACAAAATTTAAAACACCCAGACGAAACGAATCGGAGGAATAAAGAACAACAAATTAACGATTCAGTGCAGACTGATAAATACTGGGGTACATGACATCGGATGGTCCGAGAAGACAGGTACCCGAAAGGGTCCTTTCTTATGACCTCACCCAAAGGTAAAAAAAGAGGTCCCCTAGAAGGGTTGGGTCCTTAGTTTGGGCATAGGGGACGAACCTAAAAAATAGCGACTCAGTGGACCCTTCGGGATCGGAGGAATGAACCGATTCTAGTTAAATCCATGGTACAGATCATAACAAAAAGGAGACTTTGTTTATTAGTTAATGTGACCAATAAAGTAGACCTTAACGTAAATCTCAACACGGTTATGACAAAAGGTTACGGTACCGGTCAAAGATCTTGTCTTGGATAGTGTCACGTATAGTAGCTTTTATAAATGACTAATCTACTTCTAAAGAAATATTTTCTCTTTATATACATTGTTTTTATACTGGAAAATTCAGGTTGTGTATTAACACAAGGGGACATAAAGAAGAAAGCAAGGTGACTTCTTCATTCTATTGAAGGATTGGACATATGAGAAGTTCTATAAGGTGTAGTTTTACATCGATGTGTAGTACCTCGTTTCGATATCCCATCAGTAAAATCGATCTTAAATATATAATACCAGTGAAAACGAGAAACGAGAAAAGATCGTCTTCAAGGTCTAAAAGAAATTAAACATTGAAAGAGTTCTGAAGGAGATTAATAATATTAATTAGAAACATTTAACCTATTATAACTAAAAATACTAGACATATGATAAAATAATATATATATAAATTTTAGAATAAAATATAACTTCAAATCAACTAAATATTACACCATCAAAGTCGAGCTAACGTTTCACGTCAAAAAATATATATATATATATATATATGTGTGTGTGTGTATAACCTCTTCCGTTACCGTGGGGTGAGGTCATGAGAACGGACCTTTTAGGGTACCTACCTCCTCGGACCACCCGACGTTAGGTACCCTAACGATTCTCAACCCGCACTGACTCGCTGAAGTGAAAGTGAAAAGTGAAAGTACGTAACCTCTTCCTTTACCGTTGGGTGGGGTCACAAGAACGGACCTCTTAGGGTCCCTTCCCCCTCGGAACACCCGACGGCAGATTCCCTAACGTGTCTCAGCCTGTGTTGACTTCGCTGAATCGTCGTCGTCGTCGTCGTATATGTGTATCTATTGTGGTCTCAATATATATATACTTTAATTTTCTACGAATGAGGAACCTTCTTTTCAATACTGGTTGGATCTGTCGTACAACTTTTCGTCTCTACAATGAAACGACTGTTTCCTGACAGATCAGTTCCCATACCAAAAAGGTCACCAGTACATACCTACACTCTTAACCTGACACTTCTTTCGACTCGTGACTTCTTAACTACGAAAACTTGACACCACAACCTCTTCTGAGAACTCTCAGGGAACCTGACGTTCCTCTAGGTTGGTCAGGTAAGACTTCCTCTAGTCGGGACCCTAAAGAAACCTTCCTTACTACGATTTCGACTTTGAGGTCATGAAACCGGTGGAGTACGCTTCTCAACTGAGTAACCTTTTCTGAGACTACGACCCTCCCTAACCCCCGTCCTCCTCTTCCCCTGTTGTCTCCTACTCTACCGACCTACCGTAGTGACTGAGATACCTGTACTCAGACTCACTTGAGACCCTCAACCACTACCTGTCCCTCTGGACCGCACGACGTTAAGTACCCCAGCGTTTCTCAGCCTGTACTGACTCGCTGACTTGACTTGACTATATATATACATATATTAGACCTCAATATTATCAAAAAATATGAAAAAGTCTATGAAAAAGGGTACATCCAATAATGTCTCATCACTCATCTCAAGGGACATGATATATCCTCCAGAAACAACTAATAGATACAATATATGTCATAACACATATATAATTAGGGTTGGAGGATTAAATAGTTCAGTAAACATAAATGTTAAATAAAAAGAGAACTTTTCCTTTTTTCTAACGTGATCCAAAAACAAAACCTAAAATTTATTCGGAAAAGATATATCGTTATATTTCATATAAACCTAACTCAGTTACTCTTTAGTTGGGTGGTCGATATAATATAATGTACGTATTTTATATCTTGGTGATTCTATAATCGTACTAGAGTTTAAGATTAAGTTCTCTTAGAAAGGAATAAGGATTACGGAAGTGAGAGACCCAGGTGACTGACGAAAGTAACAGACTTTTTGTGAATTAACCGTTTTCAAACCAAAATCAGGAGACAAATCATAAGATCTTTACCCTTCGAAAATTTTATTTTACTACTTTACTCCTTCCCCTAGGTTCAATATAGGACTAAGACGAAAGACGTCCTTGTAGACAGAGAAGGAGGGTTTTAAGAGTTCCTTTTCTGTATTATGTTCTTGCTATTATGAAAAAAAATTTTAATCCCAAGACTGGAGTTTAATGACGTGTCTTGAGGGCATTCAGTCTATCTGGTGTACTTTTCGAATAAAAAATCCCATTCACCGATTCGTGAAAGAAGAAAAATAAATATCTAGACTTAAACTCTCGAATCGTACTATTTCTTGATTCTTGATTGGTTGTTTGTTTTTGTTTTGGTCTTGAAGACGTGCCCCTTTTATCAGGGGTACTCTATACTATACTTCTACGAAGTTATTGATGTCCATTAAAACAATACTAATGGAGTCAAGAAGTAGATAAACGAGAGTACCTGATATTGGGTCTCGGAGATTCATAACCTTTATTGAAGTGGTTTTACATCAAAAGTACCTTGATGAGATACTTCTGTTGAAGACGATGTAGGTAACAAAGAGACAAAATGAGACATGTGGAAAAATGAGAGACAAAATGAGAAATGAGTGGAAAGAACTTTGTAATTAAAAATAACCTCATATGAACTAAACGTTACAACATAATCAAAGATGATATGACGTCTTAACTAGTCGGTTTGTATATTTATGTACACGAAGGGACCATCGAGTCTACCACCATTTCTTAGACGGATTTATGTCCTCAAGTCAAGTCAGTGAATCAGTACAGGTTGAGAAACTTGGGGTACCTTGACGTAGTGCGGTCCGGACGGACAGGTAGTGGTTGAAGGTCTCAAATGATTTTGAGTACAGGTAACTCAACGACTACGGTAGGTTTGTAGAGTAGGGGATAGCAGGGGAAGAAGATGACGGAAGTTAGAAAGGGTCGTAGTCCCAGAAAAGTTTACTCAGTCAAGAAGTGCAATCCACCGGTTTCATAACCTAGAATCCGGTCGTAGTCAGGAAAGTTACTTATAAGTCCTGACTAAAGGAAATCCTAACTGACCAAACTAGAACGTCAGGTTCCCTGAGTTCTCAGAAGAGGTTGTGGTGTCAAGTTTTCGTAGTTAAGAAGTCGTGAGTCGAAACAAACACCAGGTTGAGAGTCTAGGTATGTACTGATGACCTTTTTGGTATACTGATAAACCTGATAACAACGTTTCATTATAGAGACGAAAAATTACACAATAGATCCTACCATTATTGAAAAAAAGGTTCCTCGTTCGTAGAAAATTAAAGTACCGACGTCAGTGGTAGACGTCACTAAAACCTCGGGGGGAGTTTCTTTTCAGACAGTGATAAAGGTGACAAAGGAGTAAACAAACGGTAATTCATTACCCTGATCTACGGTACTAGAATCAAAAGACTTACAACTCAAAATTCGGTTGAAAAAGTACGGGGAGAAAGTGTAAGTAGTTCTCCGAGAAATCACAAAGAAGTGAAAGACGGTATTCTCATCACAGTAGACGTATAGACTCCAATAACTATATAGAGGGTCTTTAGAACTAAGGTGGAATACGAAGTCGGTCAGGTCATCAGGAGTACTATATGTGACGTATATTCGATTTATTCGTCTCACTGTTATATGTCGGAACTACATGAGGAAAAGGATAAACCTTAGTCAGATACAGGTCAAGATTTATAACGAATGTCTGGACATAATGTCTAAAGAGTCCTCCGTCCAGTCCACCAGAACATAAGGGTTTAGATCTTCTTAAAAGGTGTCAAACAACACTAGGTGTGTTAGTTTCCGAAACCGTATAAGCTATTTCGTCTTCATCTACAAAAAAGACCTTGAGAGAACGAAAAAGATACTAGGTTGTCTACGACCGTTAAACTAGAGACCAAGGAGACGGAAAAGATTCAGGTCGAACTTGTAGACCTTCAAATATCAAGTACATGACAACTTCGGACCAAACCTCTTAAAACTCGCAATGAAACGATCGCACAATTTACTCACGTTAACACACCATCAAACTCGTAAGAAACCGTAACGGAAAGAAACCCTAACCTTACCTTTGACTGAAAAAGTCAGGACACCGGTGACGACTCAAAAGGTTTAACCGACCGTATAACTCACGTTATGAAAGTCTCGTAGTAGAAAGTCCTAAACCTTATCGAGCTGACGTTAAGATAGTGGAGGTGAGAGAACCAAGTACCACTACGAAGGATTCCGGGCGAAGTGAAGTGTAAGGTCATACAGACCGAGATCCACGCACTAGTGTGGTAACACTAATACACCCAGTACTTTTAGAAAAAACTTATCAAGAGGACACATAAGAACGGTGGAGAAGAATTATAGAAGACGAAGACAATCCAGGTATGGTAAAGACAGGAGAGTAAAACCGTACTTTCTAAGGGAACCATAGAGATTGGAAGAACATTTCTAGAGATCTTAAAGGGTAAGATAACAAAAGGAGATAAAGAAACGTGACTAGTGACTCCTTCCGAAAGAGTAGAGAGGAACGATAAGAAACCTTAAGACATAAGTTTACCCATATAGAAAGGAAAAGAGAAAACGGAAAGTGAAGAGAAAGAAAGTATCGACAAACATTACGGAGGAGTCTGTTGGTAAAACGGAAAAACGTAAAGATAAAGGACCCCTATCAGAACTAGGGACGGAGGACAAGTCACAGTGTTTGGAGGCAGGTATCAAGAAGTCCGTGAGACAGATAGTCTAGATTAGGGAACTTAGATAAAGAGTGAAGGTGACATATCAGGATTCTCTAACTAAATCCAGTATCGACTTACCAGATCACGAAAAGGGATGACAAAAGTTAAATTCAGACTTAAACCATTTTTCTTCCAGTACTAGACTCGGTAGCCCCAGTCGAGGGCCAGAATAAAAACGACTGACATATCTCGAAGAGGTAGAAACCGACGTATCTTATATTAGTCAGACTAAAGTCATAACTGGTAGACTACTACAGGTGTACATCTCAGAAGAGAACACAACAACCTTCTCCCATAAAAGTTACTGGTCACACAAGAGAACCGTTTTGAGATAAATCGGAAACGGGACGAAGTAAGACATGAGGTTCCGGTTTAAACGGACAATGAGGTCCATAAACAACTGAAGGATGCAAACGTAAAGTCAGGGCATATTACTTTTCCTGTAGAGAAAACACCACCAAAAAGATCTTCCAGAACATCCAGAAGTATTTCGGTAAGGTGAAGTCGAAGAAGTCGTAAGGACCAGTCCCGTATCTGAACCTAATGACACTATAACTTACCAAACGGAACCTTTGTTTGTCTCTAGTAAGACAACGAAAATTCTAACGTAGGTTTATGAGTAAAAACTGAAAAAACAACTGATACTGTCCATAAGGTAAAGAAGATTCCCTAAGAAAGGGTGTCATCATCTATATTGCAAGTGAACTCAATTTAAGTGGGTAAGGTCAGGTAAAATAAAGTGACTAAGGATATAACAGCTGTAAATGAGAACGGTAGAAGATAAACTGGTTAAGGTTAAACGGAACTAAGTACCTGGATTGTAAGGTCCAAGGATACGTTATAACGAGAAAGGATACTACATAACGTTATGTCGTAGTCTAGAACGAAGGTAGTGGTCAGAGTAGGTGTTGACCCTCAACAAAAACGTAACCGAGACAGAGAAGTTAGAAAGACCTCAATAAAGAGGTGACTAGAGGTCATCGTATAACCCGTGGATGACTGTACCCCTAAAGTAAAAAGTCAAAGGAAAGAAAAACGGAAAAGTATGATAATTATGTCGAGAGTTCCGTTCTTATGACTTCACCAAACGGTAAGGGAAGAGGTCACCTGGTGTAAAACAGTCTTGAGAGGTGGTACTAGTCAGGCAGAACCCACCGGGATGTACCATACAGAGTATCAAAGTAACTTAACCTGTTCCGAGACCAGGTACACTAATCTAACCAAACAAAAGACACTAATACCCAAAGTCAGACAGACTGAAGGCTACCTCTTCCTACTCTCCGAATACCTTCAAAGGACTACACTGTCTGACTGACTCCCCCTTTGACCAAGAACAAGACTACATTCCCCGGTACGAGTCATTTAGAAATTAGGTTAAAAGACAACTTCCCGTCCCGACACAAGGGAGGACCAATAAACTCACTCACTTCACAGGACAGGTTGAGAAACGCTGGAGCACCTGATATCGGATGGTCCAAGAAGGTAGGTACCCTAAAAGGTCCGTTCTTATGACCTCACCCAAAGGTAAAGGAAGAGGTCCTCTAGTAGGGCTGGGTCCCTAACTTGGGCCCAGAGGGTGTAACATCCGACTGGGAAATGGCAGACTCGGATACCACCTCTATTACTTCTATTACCGTTGGAGGAAGTTTTCCAGGGTACGTGTGTGATGATGAGAGTCACGGGGGTTGGGACGTCGTCCGGTGGTGACTGGGTGCGGAGACGGTCTGTGAGAACCTGGAGTACCCGTTCAGACCCAGTCAGAAAATGGGGTAGTTTAGTAGGTAGGAATTTAGAAAGAAAAATAGAGTCACAAACGTAAGACAGAAGTACACAAAGTAAGTCTAGGTCGTATCGGATAGTAAAGTTGTTCGGACAATAGTCCCTTTACAACCGGAGTACTTTACTTCGTAAAGGAGGAAAAGTTTAAAACTTCCTCAAACTTTTCCTATCTGTAATTTAGAAAAGTTTTAAAACCACCTTAAGTGGTAACATCGTTACATCACAGACCACCATCTAAAAACAAAAGACTCTTCATAAACTAATGACAAAGTTAGAAAAATGATCACTAGGTAGATAAACCTAAAAGATAAAGAAGTACTAAGACAAAACTTTCTGACATAAGATTCTTACATAGGTAAAGAAGGTTAAACAACCAAACAGGTTAAACAACCACATATTGACTAGTATTATCAGAGAGTATTAGGAAATATAAAGACACTATAGGTACCATTGAACAAAAGAAAATAAAGAAAGAAAGAGAAAAATAAATAAACTCGGACGTGAGAAAAAAAGACTCAGATCGAATCAGACAGTTAAAACAAGTAGATAAAAAAATTAGAATCAAAGTAGCGAGAAAAGATAACAGGAAAATCAAAGATGAAATGATTACAGGTGAGAGTAGTAATAATAAAGGAAAGAAAATGACTAAAACAGGAAAAAACGTAAAAAAGAATAAAAGAATACACATTCTAATCTAACACATAAACTCTGAAAAGTACAAAGAACTCGACCCAGATATAACGATACTTGAAGAAAGAATTATAACAAAAACAACGTAGAGTATATAAAAACAGTATAAAATAAAAAGTGAACAGAAGTCTATAAACAAATAATGAGGAAACTAAAAAAGTAACTGAGTTATTAACAAATCATCGTACTAACCAGAGGTATATAAACACGAATAAAGTCGAAGAAGAAAATTAACTAAAGATCAAAGTATGATAACACCAGTCTTTTCCACGAACAATACTAAACAGAAGAATTTACATAGTTCAGACCAAAAGCCAGGGTTATATACCAACTCTTACAAGGTAGGTACTTGTATACTCTTTTGAGGCATAAAATGACGAAACTCCACCTCACAAGTCACGTATGGACAATTTAGATAGATCATATTACAAAATGAATGTCGACAAAGGAACAACTGAAAGATAGACGAATAATATAAGTGACTATATCACTCAACCATTTCAGGGGATGATAATTACACAACGATATTTAAAGAGGTAAGACAACCGAGTAATTATTAACGAAATATATAAAACCACAAGGAAACAATACGCGATCGTAAAATTATTTACAATACGGAAAACTATCTAATAGATGAAAAAGTAATATATTACAGACAGAAATTGAGAACAGTGGTAAAAAAACCGAACTTCAGATAAAACAGACTATACTCACACCGATGAGTGAAAAAAAAAGACTGACGATAAACGAACCTCATAAAAGAAATAAGGAAGTGAAAATTTGTCCTCTTCTTTGTTAAATAAGTATACGTATACCGTCAGGTGTTAACTTCAGTCAAATCATTACTCTCCTCTACTTTCCCCCTCTTTTCTAAAGACACCCTTCTAGTTTATTAGAGAAAAAAAGATCAAAATAATTCTATATTAGTAATATAATATATATAATTTTATACTTTGTTGTGACATATTCAATTTGTACATGTTACATTAAACTGTACATATTACCTTCGTCAAAAGTGTTTAACTCAATACCCTTTCAGTGAGACCGAATATGTACTAAATTGAACTTAAACTACGATTAGTCTTATCAGACGAACACCGAATAATTTGTACATAAAAATGTAGACGAAATGGACAATTTCTTTTTTTTTATGTAAATTTTTAGTTTTACCTCATTGACACCAAGTCCGTAGGTTTTACCTCGACCCATTGGTGACACTTACACCAAAGTCTTTGTAGGACATGACGACTCTTGAACTTAAAAGACTTGACATAGTCTGAGTTTCCTGTGGTGATAGATAAGAGTTTTGTTACAGACGATGCTCGAAGATCGACGTTGAAATACCAGAGGAGAACATTGATACATTAGTAAAACTGGGATTGGTTAGAAACGAATTATTCGTGGGAATGAAGAACGGTCCGGGTCAATATTAAAAACTGTTTGATGTATTAAAAAGTCAAAAACGGAAATATTTAGGGGTGAGTAAAACATTAAGTCGTCTTGTTTTAAGTTCACGAAGAAGGTAGACAAAGAGGTCTCGACATCATGAGTCAAACAGAAGTTAAATATAACAAAAGATAAATATAATGTTTAACAAATAACTAATAAAGGTGACTATGTATGTAGTACTTTACTAATGGTATTATTCAAATCACTTGTAGGTAGTAGAGGACATCTATGTTTAAATTTCTTTATCTAAAAAAAAAGGACCACTAGTCTTAAGAAACCTAATGACAATTATTAAAGGTGTATATTGTATGTCCCTTTTCACTTTCACTTCAGCGAGTAAACACAAGCTGAGAAACGCTGGGGTACCTAACATCGGTACCTTAAAAAGTCCGTTCTCATGATCTCACCCAACGGTAAAGGAAGAGGTCTCCTAGAAGGACTGGGTCCCTAGTTTGGATCCAGAGGGTGTATCGTCCGTCTCCGAAATGGAGACTCGGTGGTCCCTTCGGAATATTGTATGTCATTATAATATAAATAGTACATGTAAAATGTAGGGATATCGAATAAATAGAATATTAAACTTTAGCCATAATTATGAAAAAAGATAGGTAAGTAAGACTCAGAAACACAAATCTCGACCAACTCAGAGGACACCCATCGTACATCTACTCAAAACGAAAAATTAGGTGAACACAAAAAACTGACCACTTAAGTTAGGTAAATGTAAATCCCACCAGTAGCTATCCGCTCTTGAATGATAACGGTAAATTGGATAAAGGAGAAAGGACCAACCAGATATCGAAGTAATAAAGAAAAGAAACACAAAGACAGACGGTAAAATCAGACAACTGAAAGACACTACAAAAACAGTCAAGAGAGAGAAAAAATACAAAACACAGAGACGAAATCTAAAAATAAAACACCAATGGTACGGTACGACACGAATCGGTGAGTCAACATAGACTGAGAAACGTTAAGGTACCTATATCGGAAGGTCCGAGGAGACTAGTACCCCTAAAAGATCCGTTCTTATGACGTCACCCAACAGTACGGTAGGATGTCCCCTACAAGGGTTGGGTCCTTAACTTGGGTTCAGAGGACGTAACGTCCACCTAAGAAATGGTAGACTCAGTGGTCCCTTCGGGTACTTATGACTTCACCCATCGGATAGGGAAGAGGTCCCTTAGAAGGACTGGGTCCTAGCTTGGTCCCAGTGGACGTAACTTCCGTCTAAGAACTGGTCGACTCGATGGTCCCTTTGGGTACTCCATATATATTCACAAAGTATCCATTTTATCACAAAAAAAGGATGACTTTCGTATAATATAAGTAAACGGATATGTCGAAGACCGAAATGTAGGGTCTATAAAGAGTCACTAATAAAGAAATTCATTAGAGAGACAAGGGAAAAAGGAAAGAAGAAGAAGTAATAGGAATATGACGGAAAAGATTACCTCAGTCTGTCAAGAACGTGTCATAGAATTGAATTTTTATTTAAATAAAGAGAGGGGAGAAGATGGACTCAGGATAGATCTAAAGATGTGCACTCCACCGATTAAGGTAGAAGGTATACCAAACGAGTATAGGTTCAGAAACGTTAAGTAGTAAAGCAAATAACTTGAGAAATCGAAGTCTTAAAGATAAACTAAGAAAAAATGTCAAAGTTAGAGAAACCATTACATAAGAAAGACAAGTAAAAATAAGGACTCGAATGACTTTACAGAAAGATTCAAAAGAGTATCAAACAACTCAAAGAAGTCCTGTCGATAAAGTTTAACAGACAATCTCGTGTCGGAGGGTACTGAAATTCAAACCAAAGACCTGTTGACCATAAAAACACAGTACACTATGGTATGATGGAACTAAAGAGTACCACCAATTACTCACTCGATAAGGAGACGGTCGTGCAAACTTCATCACTTGTGAAAAAGAAAAATGAAAATTAAGAAAGAAAGAAAAAGACAAAGATTATCATCCTGGAACAAGATTAAAACCATTTTGAGTAAATGAAAGTAAGATTGTTAAGTTATCCAACCATAAATCTCCTGAACACAAAAAGTCATCCACTGTGATCTCGTGTAATACACAAACGAAAAGATTAGACACGACGGTGACTGATATAAACTCTTAACTGTGAAAGACGGAAGGTGGCAGAGACGGTCTCCACAACGACCACAAGAGTAGTGACTACGAACACGGAGACCACAACGACCACGGAACGACGTCGACCACAGTACGACAGAGACCGTAACGGAGACTCATGGGGTCCTTTTACCTATGGAGACAGTATGGATACCAACAGTCCAAACACTCGCGACGTCGGTGCCTCCACACAGTCAGTACCTACAACAGAGATGACGACGAGGACCCAAGAGACCCCGACATCCGTCACCCAGCCCTTAACACCCGTGGTGGAGACGACAAGTGGTCCAAGAACGAAGAGCCACACCACGTTAGGTGGATGGAAGTCTACCTAACGATACACCTCGAGAGACCGTTGGAGGACAAAACCTGTCTCCTTCGAAACAAAATGATCAACATCTAACTTCCCTTTCTGTTTCCCTCGTAAATACAATGTTACTATTACTACAGTGAGGGCTTTATTACGAAGGAGGACGAGGGTAGGAGACAGTACAGAAGGGAGAGAATGGAGGACCGAAAACATTCTCGACAAAGTAGACGATCGTAGTCAAGAAAGACAGTGAGGAGGTTATTTAATTGAAGATGTAGTGTACACAAGTCGAGATACTTTGTAAAGGACTGAAAGTGAGACAGTCGTTACCAATCCACAGGAACATATCGTGGGTGATAAATAAAATAAGACAATGAATAACTCGAAATCACCTTAACTGATAAGTTAACTGAGATGGAGTCGTCGTCCTTCGAGACACTATAGAATGACACAGAAGATCGGGTCGTGTTACCGATCGTGTGTTGACCGTAAGTTATTTATCCCAATTTATATAGTTGTTCTAATACAATAACTAGGTTGTAGTAGCTGAAGTACTTCGATACCTTGGTTTTTAGACCTGACTCTAACTGGTCCAAGTCACTGAAACGTAAATTAACCGTTTGATATCACAAAGTAATAACGAACCAAAACCACAATAGAGTCATAATCCACTTGTAAAGGTAAATATTTTGAGATTGAAAGGATATAAGTAATAAAATTTTTTAATATGTACTTTGTTCTTAGTACTAATAGAAACAGGAAATACATAAGGAGAGAAGTATTAAAGGATTTGCAAGAAATCATAATATGTGTACTCTTTTATAAAAAGATATACGAGTATGAAGTGTAGTTCATAAAGGGTTTGAACTTCAAACTTATACGTTAATAGTGACCCGGATTATCAGAACCCACCAGATACGTAGTACGTAAATGAAAAGATACTCTGTCCATCAGAGACTTAATGTGATGTTTCACAAAATACCAAAGTCATCCTGAAAACGTACGATTATAAGTGTCGTTGGGAATCTTTCCTAGTAATAAGGACTTAATATCGACTACGGTTATGTGTAAAAATTGTTGATTTCATGTCATAATATAGAAGTCAAGAAAACTAATTGTTTTATGTTACATTGATAAGTATTATGAATATATAATATGGGAATGATCAATGTTCCCGTCCTCCCCGCCGCCACTCCTCTATGGGGAGTAGGTTCCATTCCTCGTCGTCGACGTGAAACGACCTCCTCGGGGCACTTCTCGATGGGGTACAGGTTCCATTCTCTTTGGGTTCATTCTACCATTCACAACGTTCTCCCGTAGTCTCCCGTCTGTGTGACTTTGGTATTAGTGTCTTTTGATCAGTTAGATAAGTGTGATAATTTTGTCGGAACAGATTGAGTTACTTTGATTCGGTACGGGACACCACGGTGGATTCTACCCGTCCAGTACCACCTCTCCAGTCTGTCTTACACCAGGTGACCTCTTCCCTTACCGTTTGGTGGAGTCATAAGAACGGAACTCTTGGGGTACTTGTCATACTTTTCCGTTTTACTATCCTATGACTTTCTCCTTGAGGGGTCCAGTCATTCACGGGTTATACGATGACCTCTAGTCATCTCTTTATTGAGGTCTTTGTTACTTCCCTACCTCGGTTTTGTTTTTGTTATGGGTCGACACCTACATTGAACACTATCTTCGTTCCAGGTTACGACATTTCTCGTTATAACGTATCCTTGGACCTTACAGTCCAGGTACTTAGTTACGTTTAACCTTCACCAGTTTGTTTTCTACCGTTCTCACTTTCAGTTATAAGATCCTTAGTCACTTGGTTTCACCTGACCTTACCCACTTAAATTAAGTCTATTGGTAATGAAGATGGTGACACCTGTCCTTAGGGAATCTTCTTTATCTCATCACTAGTACCAGTTGTTTTCTCAGGTTTAACGTCATGAACCTACGTTAGAATTTTTGATGTCTTACTAGAGACAAGTAAAGGTTCCGTTTTTTAAGTTACAGTGTCATTAGGTTCAGATACGGGGTTGGTCATTGCGACTTCTTCGACTTCAACTTGCCAAGATACTTCTGGATGTTCTGGAGAATCTTGATTGTGGGTTTTTTCTACAGGAAAAGTAATATCCCCTGACCTTACGTTTTCATCCTTCAGTTCTTTGTGTACCTCATTGTCCGTCTAAACCTGAACCTTACGTCTTACTTCGTCCCGTTTCTGATTATCTCAAAACGGTTCTCTTGTGTGACCAGTACCGTTTGTGGGAGAAGGTTGTTGTGTTCTCTTCTGAGATGTGTACCTGTGGTGGTCTACCAGTTGTGACTTTAGTCTAACTAATATAAGATACGTCGGTTTCTACCTCTTCGAGATATGTCAGACGTTTTTGTTCTAGTCTCGACTGACACCGAGTCTAGTACTTGAGGAATAACGGTTTAAGTCTAAATTAACTTCTTTCATCCCTTTTGGTGATCTGGTAAGTCCATACCGGATTTAGTTTAGGGAATAGTAATACACCTTCACTCTTTATCTAAATGCCCTGATCTACACTATCTATCTCACGGACTACTTGATACCTACCTCCAAGCACTATAACATGTCCTCTGTCCCTAGTTCAGGTAAGGGAACCTTTTTTTTACCTTTTTCTGTTTTGTCGACAGACTCCTCCGAATTGTTTATCAACACTTTTCTTCTCTTCACTTTTCGTTTCCTCTTTTCCTTTCTATGTTCGTAGACTTACGTCTCAAGGTTTCTTATCGTTCTTCTCTATTCTTTCGGAAGGAGTCACTAGTAACGTTTCTTTATCTCCTTTTGTTGGTTTACCCTTTCTGATCTCTATAGAAGTTTTTTGATCTCTATGGTTCCCTTGTTAAATACGTTTCTACCCGAGTTATTTCCTGTCTTTACCATACCTGGATTGTCTTCGTCTTCTATAATTCTTCTCCACCGTTCTTATGTGTCTTATTAACATGTTTTGTCTCGAAGTGCTGGGTCTATTAGTACTACCATACTAGTGAGTGGATCTCGGTCTGTAGGACTTTACACTTCAGTTCACCCGGAATCTTTCGTAGTGATAATTGTTTCGATCACCTCCACTACCTTAAGGTCAACTTGAGAAAGTTTAGGACTTTCTACTACGACACTGTCACGACGTGAGTTATACGGTCGTTTAAACCTTTTGAGTCGTCACCGGTGTCCTGACCTTTTCCAGTCAAAAGTAACGTTAAGGTTGTTTTCCGTTACGGTTTCTTACGAGTTTGATGGTGTGTTAACGTGAGTAGAGTGTCCGATCATTTCGTTACGAGTTTTAAGAGGTTCGGTCCGGAGTCGTTATACACTTGGTATTTGAAGGACTACAAGTTCGACCAAACTCTTTTCCGTCTCCTTGGTCTCTAGTTTAACGGTTGTAGGCGACCTAGTACCTTTTTCGTTCTCTCAAGGTTTTTTTGTAGATAAAGACGAAATAACTAATACGGTTTCGGAAACTGACACACCTAGTGTTATTTGACACCTTTTAAGACTTTCTCTTCCCTCATGGACTGGTGGACTGGACGGAGAACTCTTTGGATATAGGTCCAGTCCTTCGTTGTCAATCTTGACCTGTACCTTGTTGTCTGACCAAGGTTTATCCTTTTCCTCATACAGTTCCGACATATAACAGTGGGACGAATAACTTGAAGATACGTCACATTTAGTACTCTTTGTGACCCGACCTTCTTCGTGTTCGACCTTAGTTCTGACGGACCTCTTTATAGTTATTAAAGTCTATGTGTCTACTGTGGTGGGAATACCGTCTTTCACTTCTCCTTGATTTTTCGGAGATCTACTTTCATTTTCTCCTCTCACTTTTCAACCGAATTTCGAGTTGTAAGTCTTTTACTTCCAGTACCGTAGGTCAGGGTAGTGAAGTACGCTTTATCTACCCCTTCGTCACCTTTGTCACAGTCTGAAATAAAAAACCCCGAGCTTTTAGTGACGTCTACCACTAACGTCGGTACTTTAATTTTCTGCGAATGAGGAACCTTCTTTTCAAGACTGGTTGGATCTATCGTATAAGTTTTCGTCTCTGTAATGAAACGACTGATTCAAGGCAGATCAGTTCCGATACCAAAAAGGACACCAGTACATACCTACACTCTCAACCTGACACTTCTTCCGACTTACGGTTTCATAACTACGAAAACTTGACACCACAACCTCTTCTGAGAACTCTCAGGGAACCTGACGTTCCTCTAGGTTGGTCAGGTAAGACTTCCTCTAGTCGGGACCCTAAAGAAACCTTCCTGACTACGATTTCGACTTTGAGGTTATGAAACCGGTGTAGTACGCTTCTCAACTGAGTAACCTTTTCTGAAACTACGACCCTCCCTAACCCCCGTCCTCCTCTTCCCCTGCTGGCTCCTACTCTACCGACCTACCGTAGTGGTTGAGCTACCTGTACTCAGACTCACTTGAGGTTCTCAACCACTACCTGTCCCTCCGGACCGGACGACGCTAAGTACCCCAACGTTTCTCAGCCTGTGCTGATTCGCTGACTTGACTTGACTCAATGTTTAATAAAAATATAGAATCTTTATGGGAGTTCTTCTATGTACAATAAATCATAACCTATATAATATCAAAAGGCGGAAAGACAGGGACATATCCCGAAACGACTACCGAGTCGTCCATTCTTAGACGGACGGTTCGTCCTCTGGACCCAAGTTAGGGAAACAGCCATTCTAGGGGACCTCTTCCTTTACCGTTGGATGAGGTCATAAGAACGGTACCTGTCTCCTCGGACCGTCCGATATCAAGTATTCCAACGTTTCTCAGCCTGTACTGACTCACTGATTTGTCTTTGTCGTCGTAGAGACATACTCTATCTTTCCACTTTTATGTTAAAAGAGAAAAATATTACAATGAAACTCCATTAGTGGATTGTGTTAATTAGAACTCGTCGTCTTTTTATACACCAGAGAAGAATATGAGGATTCTCTGAATCGTTTGAACAGACCGTGTAAGTTCCAGTCTTTTGTTTTCTGAATAAAACATAAACAAAGAGTACGTCTTCTCAAACGAGGCAATTAAAATTACTTCCCATATAGTCGTATTTAAGGTGTCTAATTGTCACCAGACATTTAAACGAGACTACTTGTAACATAAATAAAATGTTGTATAAAAGGTACATAAACAGATATGAAAAGTGAAACATAACTCGTTTCTATATTGAATAAAAGTACCTTTAAAGTCTTTAACGTAAAAACACTAGTGTCTGCCGATCTTGGTTGCATACGGATAATTTGACGGGTGTTTTCTTCCGTTTCCAGGAAAGCAAAATAAATCCATCCCAATAAAGAACTGTCGGTTCGTAAGTTCGAACATGAAGACAGTCTAACGACTGTTCTATAAACAGTATATACATACGTATGCAAAAAAACATGAACTAAACGGTGGAATAAAATATCGATTCAAAGGTTCGTCCATGTATATTAAGACCAACACCCTCACTTAACGATTCCAAATCTGTCTTTAAAGAGATCGACCACTTTTTACAACCAAGGATTCGGTAAAAGTCTTTTTAAACCACGAAATATTCTTGTCAACACGTAATAGTCCGTATAGAACAGAAAGAGATACAGATATGAATATAGGTGTAAACATCCATATAGTAAGAGACAGAGATATAGAGACAGATGTAGATACAGACTGGTTGAAAAAAAAAAAAAAAAAAAAACGATGCTTACCTTCTGAATCATCACAAAACGGAAGTACCCCTCCTTATACAAGAACGAACAAGACTAAGATGGTGTCACATAAAAACTCAGGAGTGTAAGATTTCTGGTCAGAGAAAGACCAACCACTCAGAATATCAATTTATAGTGTAAGATGAAGGTTTTATAGAGACCTAAGGTAGAGGAGATACAAGTAAAGAGATTTGAAACCACTTTACGTATGTGAGAGTGATTCTGTTGACGTCATCGGAAAATTTAGTTAAGGGACGAAACTCATAGTGTGGATGTATTAGTGGGAAGTGTGAGAAGACTCTCAACAAAAAGATTTTGTATCCAATAAAACGAAATTTCAGAAATACGGAGGGGGAACAGAGTCCCTAAGACTTGTGAAGGGAATCGACCCTGGAACTGTTCAACCGAATTCACACTGAGAAATCGGAATTCACGCCGGTCGTAAAGAAATTACTCATATGTGAAAGACATTACAGATGGACATAAATACGTCAATGGAGAAGAAGTTCGGGGTCAAATCTAAATTGAAGAAGACCTTTAAATTGAAGGAGTTTAAGAGTTTTATTCTGAATCGTAAGAGAGAAGAGGAAATACTATCTTGGAACAACCTTCAACCACTTGAAAATGACACCTTTCGTACAATCGAACGGGTGAGATAAGGTGAGTAGGAATGTTAAAGGAACTCTCGTACTTAAAATACATCAAGGAGAAACAGAGAGACAAAAGATCGTGTTTCAGCTACACAGTACACCATACACTAGTAATCCTCGACAGACTCAATTTGTCTTATTTTACAACGTACAAAAACAGATTAGACGTAATAAGGAATACAGTTCTTCCTATTACTACCCTTTTTATTTAGGAAACTATTTATTCATGTAATAGTAACGAAACTTTTCTCTTGTTTAGTGTCTGGTTCTCTTTCATTTCCCGTAACTGACTCTCTCAGTATTAGTGTAGGCCATAGTTCACCCGGTACACATGTACCGACCCCTTTGAATTCCACCTCATTTCCTCCTTTATACTCTTTCATCCACGTAATCAACCCGTAGAATAATAAAGTTAATTGACATGGGACGAACAAATTCTATCTTGAATCTCCACAGAGTGATTTGTATTCTCATTCCTAGACGGGACCAGAGTTTTTTTAAACCTTCCTATACCTTACAGAAGACGAAGACAGTGGAGACAAGTAGAAACATAAAGATCAAACAAGAGAAAATGTGACGTCTAGTCAAAAGAACCAACACTATATGTTGATCGTGGAGAGTAAGTTCTTCTTTAGTCTAATTCCGACCGTAACAATTCAAAATTAAAGTTTTATTTAAGTCTCTAGTTCGAACCTGGTCGAACTTGTTCTACTGTTGGGTCAATAACCGGTCAATATAGGTCTTCACTTCTTACCCACTCAGTGTAAACCAAGTTCCTACCGACGTAGGTGGAATGGTACACCCTGATGATTCTCTCTCCCTCTGAGGATGATGTTTGACTCACAAACCCTCTATGTCTATTTTATAACAAATAGTAATACCATACTTACTGATAAAAAAAAAATTTAGACCCATTTATTTAGAATACAGAAAGAAGTCACAATTTTGTTATTCGTTTTATACAGTGTTTTTAACTGAGGTTGGTTACCGTGATTTACAACGAGAACAAATTTACGGGTGTAAGAAGGTTGAAGGAGAAACGTGTATTTTTCACAATCCTAAGAAGATGAAACAAGAGGGTAAAAGTACCTCTTCATTAGTACCACGATATCCTCTCCCTGATAACCCTTCTATTAAACTGGTGAAGAGAGTCAGAAGACAAGTCAAAAGAAAGAGTAAGAAGAACGACTTAACTAGTTACTAGGACACTCCTTCCTGTCAAGAGAGGACCCAGAATCCATACGTGACCGGTCACCGAAAGAGTAGGACGAGGGTAGAGCATTCGCACTCGGATCCCGTCAACAGGTCCCTGTAGATCCTCTGTTCCATCCTTACACTATAAAACGGGACGAGAAACTCGATTTGTCTTTGTTCGTCTAAGAGGAAAGTCATCTAAACCCTTCTGAACATACAATCTTCAGGATAAAAGGATATCCAGGGTCAACGTAAAAGCTAAAGTTGAAACAGTTATAATTTAGATAAAAGGTGAAACTAGAATTTAGTATAGACTTCTCTCCCAAACTAAACAATCGGAATTATCTGGGGGTTTGTTCCATGTACTCGATCTTTTGGAAAACTTTACCTGGGTTTGTAGGTAAAGCCTTTGTTTGATTGCTCGAATTGAATAATCTAAATACAGTCCAAAAAGGTCAAAGTCTCCACCTTCGGTAGGTAACAAGTGACCACTGTCTAAATAAAAAGTTAACCGTGTCCGGACACACGGTCTTTGTTCCGAAACGACGACTAAAACTGGATTCGCCATGTCGACTCTTTCTTTAGTTTAGTGGTTCTTTTCTTTCCGACAATCATGATCTCTTCTGAACGTAGATATTTCCGGGTCGAAGGTAAATTTTATTTTTTTTTCTTTTTACAAGAATCACAAAAACTCGTCATTTTTGGTACAACCGAAGGAGATTACGTTACAAAGAAACTTACCCTAAGGATCTGGTTCTCATAGTCATAGTGGGTCCTTAACAAACTCTACGATTAAAAGATCGAAACAGGGGTCTGTAAGACTAAATCACCCACATCTCTCCTCGAGTTCCTAAACCCCCCTACACTAAAACCAAACTTGCAATTGAAATATTAAGACTAGAACTATATTGGAACTAGAGATCAAATACTCTCGTTCCGTTCTATTACAAGTTTAAAGTCAAAGAAGGACTTTTAATTTCACATCACCGTAACTCTAGACCCTTAAAGTGACAACAATAAAATGAAGAGTTTTTAGGAATAGTAACATAGAAATTTTTATATAAACAAATAAATAAACTGACGTAATCCAGAAGGAACACCGTGTGTCTGAGAGATCGACACCACGAGTCCGAGTCATCAACGTCGTATACACAACACGAATCACGATGTTCTGTCCACCCTACAATCAAGGGGTGGTCCCTAGTTTGGTCTCAGGGGACTTAACGTTCCGACTAAGAATTTTTGACATGGTGGTTCGTTCATGGAGGCACATAGAAATACTATTATATACCCAAAGTGTCTATCGAGTCACATTTATTAGACGAACGGTTACGTCCTCTGTGTCCTCTACGATCAAGTTAGGGACTCAGTCCTTCTAAGGGGACCTCCTCCTTTACCGTTGGGCGAGGTCATAAGAACGGACCTTTTAAGGTACGTGTCCCTTCGGGTCGTCGGAGGAGACCTCAGTGTCTCTCAACCTGTGTTAACTTGTTCGTGTGTACTACTGTACTACCATTGTATACCTGAACTATTTAAGGGAACCGGCTTCAACACAAACTTTTAAGTGACTCATATTAAATTCTACACTTTATCTAACCCCTCATCCACGAATGGGAGTCCGTGTCAACTTAACTAAATTGGATACATGAAAAGACCAGGTAAGGTCACGGCACAACGCCATTTTGGGTCACGAGTTGTCGTCTCGGGCTTGGTATCCTCTCGTCCGTGACCATCACCTCCCCGTCAACGTTCTACCATCGCCCTAATGTACCGAGTGACCACCGGAACAGCCACGGGACCCATCCGGCGGAGGTTTACACCGAGTTATCTTGATAAGACTTAATTTCAATGAGTTCTTTGTCGGCCACGTTCTCACTGTACGACTGAGAGGTAAAGGGACGTTCGTCCTTTATTTAAAGAATACGTGGATTACCATCTTCCTGTGGGAATAGGGATTTCTGTCCCTTAAACCTCGATCTTCAGACAGATTTGTTTGGAACGATGAAGGAATTAACGGATGGGGTACCGGTTTGAGACAAAGGAAATGAGTGATCCGTGGGTTTTATTTTCGTAGAAAACAGTATAGTCAAGGAGTGTTTAAATAACAAAGAAATAAATTTTTCGTATTTTCAACGTAGAAACCGGTCAAAAAATCCAGATTAAAGACACCCTAAAGGTACACATACTTAATTTTAAACAAATAAAAAAAGGGACAATTAAACACAATCCAGCCAATAAGGTCGGTATCCTTGAATCTTCTCCCATTCCCCCTTAAAGGAAGAGGGACTGCAGGAGGAGGGGACTCTCTAGTCCCCTGACCAGGTGTCACACAACCGGGACCTAACTCTCTTCGAACAACAGGATCTGAACTATAAAGGTTTTACTTTACTGAGAAGATGGGGAAGTTCCATTGTCACAGTCCTTCCGTGGAAGACGGTAGAGGGTTCAGGAGGATTAGATGTACAGGTGTTTCCTCCGAATCCGTGAATATATTATCCACGATAAAACGAGTCAAACACACTGAGGTGGAGGAGGGTCGAGTGAACTCGAGACGGAAGGGTATCCGTTAAAAACTCCCGTTTTTTCCAAACGACCCGAGGACGATAATCCCTCCTTTAAGCTCTCGGAAGGGTACATTGAACACCAAACACCTGGTGGTCTTCGTCGTCGTAGTGGACCCTAGAAGAGTTTTTGGTCTTAGAACTCGGAGTGGGATTTGGGTGTCTTAGTCTTGGATAAAAAATTGGTTTGGAACTCCACCATTTATAAGGTAATGGTAAAGTCTTCGTGACTAAATATAAAAGGGTTTGAAGGTTCTATTATTTTAATATGTCCCACTCAAAATTTTTATATCTAAGGGTTCTAGGTAGGATACCTAAGTCTTAGAACTTTCCTCTTGTGATCTCTTTATACTCTTTGTGATCTTCGGGAAACGAGTGTCAGATCTCGTCGTCAAGAATTCGAAATTACACATAAGTATAAGGGGTCTTTAGAACGATTGAACGTCCGAGTCTAAATCATCCGAAGCCAACCCCGGACTCAAGACGTCGTTAGAGTTCGACGACTTGGTGTCCGTCACGAGTCATTCCAGTCTTTTAGTCCCGAGTACACATACTTCGTCACTCATCGAAACTTTACACAGAGTAGACAGACAGATAACTTGTGAGAACCTATATTACAGGATTCCAGATCGAAATATCTCTCGACGACGACGACGATTCAACGAAGTCAGCACAGATACTCTGGGGTATCTGTCGTCGGGTGGTCCGAAAGGTCAGGGACCCTAAGAGGTCCGTACTTGTGACCTCACCCGACGATAAAGGAAGAGGTCAGTACTTTCACTTTTAACTTTCACTTCAGTGAGTCAACACAGACTGAGAAGCACTGGGGTACCTGACGTCGGCTGGTCCGAGGAGGCAGGTACCCTAAAAGGTCCGTTCTCATGAAGTGACCCAACGGTAACGGAAGAGACAATATCTGTCGTACAATTCAGATAAACCCCCGATCAAATTTTGTGACAAGAGGTTGAGTTTAAATATTTATTATGTTCACAATAAAACTAGAGGTATACAA
The DNA here is from genome assembly GCA_006410555.1 of Capra ibex. NCBI lineage: Eukaryota > Metazoa > Chordata > Mammalia > Artiodactyla > Bovidae > Capra > Capra ibex. The sequence goes on from SJYO01026388.1 coordinate 32,309,332, forward strand.
ACTGAGTCAGATAAGGATTATCTCAACTGTTACACACACACACACAAACACATAGACATAACCAAATTTGGAATCCTCCAAATTGTCTACATTATTATGACAGACCCTGAGTAAAGGTTTAGGGATAAGAGATGACTATCATCGTGATTATAATTTGTAGATGGCATAGTAGAGAAGGGTTATTTACCAAATGAAAAGGACATTTCCATGACGGTGTACTCGATTCTAAAAACGATCGACGAATACTCCGGTCTGCATTACACCAGTTATAGACAGAGTCTTTCTTCTTTATTTGTAAACTGTTGTAAAACGTTAAGGAAATACCTCACTTTCTAAGATTGCTCTTTAAGACTTTCTTAAACGTTCTCCTTCCTACACTTCGGTGATTCAACACTTAGGGGTCCGACACGACTACCGTGTTAAAACCTCTTAGATTTCATCTACTTTTAGGTTTCTTATCACTATTCTAAAAACATATCTCATAAACGACTCGTGACCATATTATACACGGACTTTCGAGTTCCTTTGTTTACGAAACCTTTTTTATATCCGTAAAACACTTTGTTTCCCTTTCATGTAAAGAAAGAAAGAAAAAAAAAAACCTCGCTTCTTGAATAAACCTTATTTGTAAAACTACCCGTCCCCTGAAAAGATACCGTCCAAGGCAGAAAGTCTTTTCGTTACTCTCATTTCCGAAATCTCTCTTTTACTCAGTATTGGGTCCCCATGACTTTAACATGTTATCTCGAAAAAATTTTTTAAAATGTTATCTCGAAAAAAAAAATTTTGTTTTCATCCTAAGAATAAACAAAACCTTTGAACAGTTTCTATAAGAAGTCAATAAAAGATTCGGTCAAAAACAACAATAATGATAAAAATAAGTCCATACAAAAAACAGAACTTATAATCCTCTGTGTCTGACTTTCGAGTCTTTGTTAGNCCTTTGTTGAGGTTTACTTTATGTCTTTCCTTTCCGAGTTGTGACTATTCTCCCAATTACTTATCATTCGTCGACCATTGTCTTCGTACATCTCCTATTGAATGGTTCTTTCATCTTTATTCCATCGTTTCTTACCTCTTTGAAAAACTCGATCAAGGAATATACTCTATTTTAGTCAGAAATGTAGAAATCTGAAACTCAAAGTACTTTAACATCCATATATAACATAGAATTCTTTATTTGTTGTTGAAGGTCTTCCCCCGTGAGGATGTGAGACCCTATTAACGTCTCGATCCCTCCTGTTTCGGAGAAGAGATCGTTCCTGAGTCGGGTACTCTTCGGTCTGAGGAACAACTGACATCGGGAGGGTGGAAGGGCACGGAAGGTTACGTTCACGACTGGAAGACAACGACACGGTCCTGAACGTTCATTGAGTAGTACCACCGTCTGGGGTCTGACGTCAAGAACCTACTAGGACTCATTCGGACAAAAAACGACCTCTTTATAGACCATCAGATAATCAAAGTCCAGTCGTCTTGGATCCCCAATAAATGAAAAATTTTAAAAGAACTTACAGTAAATGCAATTTTAAGTTGTAATAATTTAATAATTTATTTACTAAAGAATTCTCAAATGTTTTTCTCTATGTCCCTTATCTATAAATAATTCGTGACACTTCCATTAAACTGTAAAAAATCAACGTGTCTTAGGTAATAGGGAAGGACTGATATAGAGTAAAGGATCGCCCTTTTATTAAGAAGGACTGATATACATCTGAGAGATCCAACCGTTAAGGTGTCTGTCAGAAGATAGTACCTTCTAATTAGTCTTCACGAGAGAGTCCTTAAACTTAGAGATCGTTAACTACGTTCAGACTCGTACTTACCTTTAATAAGGGAGGGACGACGGGGAACTGTTCTGAAAATCCGTCACTATAAAAAGACACTCAGAATGGCGGAAAAAAAAAAAAAAGACGAAAGATCTCGGAGGTAACAAAGATGAATCAGGGTTTGGACTAGGAAAATCAAAAGACAGTTAAATCGTAGAGATGGGACAGTGGGAAGTCAAGTCAAATCAACGAATCAAGTCAAGTCAAGTCAGCGAGTCAGCACAGGTTGAGAAACGGTGGTGTATCTGACGTCGTACGGTCCGAAGGGAGAGGTAGTGGTTGTGGGACTCAAATGAGTTTGAGTACAAGTAACTCAACCACTAGGGTAGGTTGGTAGAGTAGGAGACCACAGAGGAAGGGGTTGACGGAAGTTAGAAAGGGTCGAAGTCCCAGAAAAGTTTACTCAGTCAAACGTAGTCTACCGGTTTCATAACTTCAAAGTAGAAGTCGTAGTCAGGAAGGTTACTTATAAGTCCTGACTAAAGGAAATCCTACCTGACCGACCTAGACGAACGACAGGTTCCCTGAGAGTTCGCAGAAGAGGTTGTGGTGACAAGTCTTCGTAGTCAAGAAGCCATGAGTCTAAAGAAATATCAGGTTTAGACTGTGGGTGTGTACTGATGACCTTTTTGGTATCGAAACTGATCTACCTTGCAACAAACGTTTTATTACAGAGATGAAAAATTATTCGACAGATCCAACCAGTATTGAAAAGATCGACAGTGGGAATACGGGATGGACAAGAAGGTCAATTAAGGGAAAGAGTATTTAATCGGAAACCTCCCCGTGTTTGAAATAGTGGGGTTTTGTACGAAGAAACCGTATTCCTAACAAATACGACTAATAACCCAAATATAATGATCTGTCTCCTCGGACCATCCGATGTCAGATATCCCAGTGTTTCTCAGTCTGTGTGTCCTGACTTCGTTGAATCGTACGTACATCCACGGTTAATAAATTTTTTTTTTGTTGCATCTTCTCTCTTCGAGACTTTTAATTCATCTTTAATGAGAAAACATTCTCGTTAAACGTAAATATTCTCTTTAGAGGTAAAGATTCCCACAGAGGGAGACACATGGTGTGAGAAAACCTACCTCTTCCGGACCTGAATTTGGACGTATTGTTAGTATAGGAACAAATGACACAAGAAGGACTTTTAGACACACACACGAGTCAGTTCCTCCTCCGTTACCGTTGGGTGAGGTCATGAGAACGGACCTTTTAGGGTACCTACCTCCTCGGACCACCTGACGTCAGGAACCCCAACGTGTCTCAACCTGTACTGACTTCACTGAATCGTCGTCGTCGTCGTTTCTACATTTTCATTTAACTCTAAACGATTCAAGAATTACTAAACGATGCAAATCCCAACTTTGTACATGACATTCCCGTTTATGTTTAATTTTTATTCTCCGAATTAAGAAAGACATTTTTTTTGTTCATTTTGAAGACTGAACAGGACAGAAGACTATAAATGAAATCTTATAAATACTAATATTTAAGACGACACAACGAAACTTTACACACATTTAGAAAAATTTTCGAGTCATTTGGAGACCTTTCGAAATACTATGTCCTTACAGAGAGAGTTCCTGGATACTCGGTAGAGAGACTTTACAATAGTGGAGTTTCCTAAGGGTCAAAGAAACCCACCAGTCCTCGGTTGAAATCACCCTCGGAACGAGTGGAATGTTCTGATGGAGGATAGTGTTTCTAAACTCATTAGTGTTTCTAAAAAAAGAGATCTCTTTTGGTCAAGCGATTTTGTCTACCAGTGGGGTTTATGGTTCACTTAAATGTCACTGGATACACACTGTGTACCACGAAGTACAAGAGAAAGAACTCTTGATCAACAAATAGAACTTTTATAACTACATTACCCCTCATGAACGAACCCATATATTTTCCCATTCAAAAAAAAAGGACAGAAACGTTTAAAGAATCGTCTAACTAACACTTACACGTATAGTGTAAGACCAAATTGGGAATACCTTCTTACTTTAACAAAGGAAAGAGAAGATGGAAACACCTCTCCTAAAAATCCAACCCTCCTCCAAAACAAAAATCGATAGAAAGGAATTTTGATACACTTTATCTATTATTGTAAAGATCTCAGAGTCTTAAAATAATTTCTAATTAATATACTGTATAACTCTTTTCTTTTTTCTGTGTGTACACTTCATAAAGTTCTATTTAAAAACAGTCAAGGAATTTTATTAAAACTAATTTTTATCCGGAAATTTATTGAGGAGAATTTTAATTTATGTAAATTACATGTGTAAAAAACCACACAGGATAATAAACAAATAAGAGTCTCTTCTCCTAGACACAGAAATGATATTATTTATCGGATCGTGACTGTTCAAACAAGGAAGGAGAAATCATGGCAGTTAGGATATGAACACATAATCCATTGAATAATAGAGTATTTAAGGTTTTTATGAAAGTCTTGTTAAATTAATAAAACCATAAATTACAGACGAATGAATCGAACAATCATAGGAAGACCCTATTTAAATAATATCTCTTTCAGAAACGTTATTTCCGACAGTGAATCGAGGTCCTTGTCTATATCAAAGATTTATACCTTACGTCTCCAGTTATCCGCTAGACAAAATCGGATACCAGAAACTTCAAAGTCATGATCGGTAGTACTATCATATAAAGACTATCAAAAACCCAAAAAGTCAAGTCAAGTCAGTGAGTCAACACAGGCTGAGAAACGCTGGGGTACTTAGCGTCGTGCGGTCCGGAGGGACAGGCAGTGGTTGCGGATGTCAGGTGGGTTTGGGTCCAGGTAACTCAGTCACTACGGTAGGTCGGTAGAGTACGAGACAGTTGGGGAAGAGGAGGACGGGAGTTAGAAAGGGCCGTAGTCCCAGAAAGGGTTACTCAGTCGAGAAACTTAGTCCACCGGTTTCATAACCTTAAAGTCGAAGTTGTAGTCAGGAAGGTTACTTGTGGGTCCTGACTAGAGGAAATCCTACCTGACCAACCTAGAGGAACGTCAGGTTCCCTGAGAGTTCTCAGAAGAGGTTGGGGTGTCAATTTTTCATAGTTAAGAAACCGTGAGTCGAAAGAAATACCGGGTTGAGAGTGTAGGTATGTACTGGTGACCTTTTTGGTAACGGAACTGATCTACCTGGAAACAACCGTTCAATTACAGAGACGAAAAATTATACGACAGATCCAACCAGTTTTGAAAGGAAGGTTCCTCATTCGCAGAAAATTAAAGTACCGACTTTAGTGGTAGACGTCACTAGAACCTCGGGTCTTTTTGTTTCAGTCGGTGACAAAGGTGACAAAGGGGTAGATAAACGGTACTTCACTACCCTGGCCTACGGGACTAGAATCAAAAGACTTACAAATCGAAACCCAAAAATCAGGGTTTACATGTAATATACTGGGTAAACTGTCGACTAGACAAAAGAGAAATCACTACACCTAGATATTCCTGTTACTTTTCTTTTCCTTTTTTTTTTTTTCAGCGATTAAAGGTGTCATCCTTCTTTCCACTTTATTTGTCCTTCAATAAAATAACTTTAAAATATAAATGACAATAAGACTTTTCTGTGTCACAATAAAAGATTTTTTCTTTACTTACTAGTTTCGTGAAACTCTATTTGACAATGATACACTTTCACAGGACAGAAGTATGAGTCAACGAAGTCAACACAGGTTGAGAAACACTGTGGTACCTGACATCGGACGGCCCGAGGAGACAGGTACCCTAAGAGGTCAGTTCTTGTGACCTCACCCCACGGTAAGGAAGGAGAGTCCCTAGAAGGACTGGGTCCTTAGTTTGAGTACAGAGGACGTAACGTCCGTCTAAGAAATAACGACTCGGTGACCTCTTCGGCTTTTACAGTTGATTGTAACTTAATTAAACTTTTTTTTTTTTAACACTTTAGACACACATTCCTATTGTTATCGGTGAATTATTTTTTACTACACGTTATTAAATATTTTCCTAGGTTTAATTCGTTTCACTATTGACAAAATTATAATAATGGATTATAAACTGGGAATATTATTTATTATCATTTATGTTCAACTTTCTTTTATTTTCAATTCTTCCACTTTGTTTTCATTGTCCAAAATTATATCATCTCTCCCCTCTAGGAACCAATATAAGTAAACCTAATTTAAGACTTCAAAATCACCGAACACACGAGTTACCATTCCTTAGGTGGACGTTCATGTTCTCTGTAGCCTCTGTGCCTAACCTAAGGACCGAGTCCTTCTAGGGGGCCTCTTCCCTTTTTGGAGTGGGGTCATAAGAACGGATCTCTTAAGGTACCTGTCTCCTTGGACAGTCAATTTCAGGTACCCCAACGTTTCTCAACCTGTACTGACTCACTGACTGATTCTCATGGATACACGACACAGATACCCCTACACTACAAACGGAAAGAGTCCGTTTTAAACTACTTTTGTTTCTGTAGAGATTTGTCGACGGACTAAAACCTGACACTGACTGGTTAAATCCTTTCTTGACAACAAGGATTAGTCTTGTCTGTAATCAGAGAAAGAGTACGTTTACTAATAAAGATTGTCGTGAAACTCAGTATTAAGTCGATTCCTAACTAAGACTAACATACACCAACGATCCTTTGTGGGAAGAGACTTACACTCACTTTTCTATGAAGAAGTGACACGTCTAATAAATCTTACTACCTATAATTTAAAATTCTACTACGTACTTAATTTGTAAAAAATTTTTAACCTCTATTTTCCAAAACGAAGGAAACTTTCTAAATCCACCCATTTCTCAACGACCCAATTGTAAATTTGATTTTATATATGTAAAGTTTTAACTTTAAAGTCGTCCTTTAAAGGAGATGTACCGTCACAAAAACGACACGTAGGTGTTTGCACTATCCTATAATTAATCGTACAACAATCTCACATTCCCTAAAATTATCGGATTGACCTTCCCGCGGGTGTACAGGGACCTTTTAATATTCGTCGTTAAGTGTTCGACATTGACTATTGGTCTACCTATTCATACTTCAATTACAACAAAGAAGACCCTGGTCTTACAGTTTTACTTATATATTAATCCGATGACTCGTTGAAAATCTTTGTGTTTAGTTTTTTATTTAGCTCGGCAAAATTCTTGTCATTTTACCTTATTTCGGTAGAATTATAATTTTATTTCCGTTTTCCCCACTTCGAAACCTTAATTACCTATCTTATGTTTATATTTATAAACTGGTGATATGGACAAATTTATCTTATACACTTTAAATTAATAGACAGTAATCCATAAACTTCGACTATATTTTTAACCACTTTAACCAAGGTATCGATCTTTAATTCGTTTCCCTTTTAATAGAACCATCCATATTATTAACCGATTCGTCATTATCAGTAAAACTAACTCTTTTTATATGATAACAACAAAGAAACTTAGAATATTTTCTCTTCTCAAATAACCTTTAAATATAGTTATTAATAAATAATTGACGAGACTCCTGTCTCCACTAATTTTGGAGACATACGAGATTCTAGTATTGTAAATGACCTCCACCAACTTTATTGAACAGGAGATTAAATTATGTTATTAAAACCCTCAAATCACACAAATATTTTATCGTATAATATAAAAAGTTCTTTAAATAAGAATTAAAAGTAGAAAAATTTTTTAAGAGATATACAATGAATAGAATTGAGTAACTAAACTTCGTTATTTTATATAAAAAAACAAAGGTACGACTAACATCATAGTAAAGAACATGTTACCTCTTGAACTCTATGTTTGTGTGTGTGTATAAAACTATCCATCGAAATTTTTTTTAACAATAACCTCACATCAACTAAATGTTACCACACAATCAAAGACGAGATGTTGTTTAACTCAGTCAATATGTATATAGGGGAGAAAAAATCTAAAGGAAGGGTAAATCTAATGATGTATAGTAACTCAAGGGACACGATATGTCAACCACGAATTAGTGATTCAACACAGACTAAGAAATCGCTGGGGTACCTAATATCAGGTGGTCCGAGGAGACTGGTACCCTAAAGGGTCCGTTCTCATGACCTCACCTAACTTTGTATACGTAATGGTATATATTTTGACCTATCGATCACCTTTCAACGAAATACTAAGTCCCTTGAGTTTGGGTCACGAGACACAATTGGATCTACCCATCCTTCCCCACCCTCTACCCTCCCTCCAAATTTTCTCTCCCCTATCCGTATATGGATACCGACTAAGTACAACTATATACCGTCTTTGGTTATGTTATGACATTGTTAATAGGAGGTTCATTTATTTAATTTTTTTTACACCCAAAGGTAAAATAAGAGGAACCTCCTCTTCTTCTCTCCTAGAAAGGTTGGAGCCCTAATTTTGGGTACAAAGGACCCAACCACATAAGAAATGGTGACTCGGTGGTCCCTTCGGACACGATAGGTACATCCAAGAGTAATCAATAGTTAAACATATACCATCACATATATACAGTTAGGGTTGGAGGGTTAAACAATATGGAAGGAGGAAGGGTGGAACCTTTGGTACAAATAAGAAATGTAGACACTGAGATAAAGACGAAACGATGATTCAAGTGGACATGGTAAAAAGACCTAAGGTGTATATTCAGTATAATCTACTATAAACGAAAACAAAGAGACTGAATTGAGGTAAGAAATACTGTTGGACATCCAAGTAAGTAGGCAGACGTTTACCGTGTACTTTATCGACTTCATAGTAAGGAAAAAATACCGACTCATTGTAAGGTAACATATATACATGGTGTAGTAGTAATAGGTAAGAAGACACCTATTTGTAAATCCAACGAAACACAGGACCGAGAACATTTGTCACGACGTCACTTGTAGTGTCACGGATTTATTGATCACTAGAGTTTTTTACTTAAAGGTTCCACTTTTTCTTATTAATATAACGAAAACTCTACTAGTTTTATAAACTTACATGTTCTAATACCGATTGCCGAACTAGACATCGAACTAGACAGTAAGTTTCGACTCAAATTTAGATTCTAGGTGGTTAATTACAACAATACGGAAACCCTTTTATGGATAATTTATTAGTCAAAGGAGTAGACGTTTAACCCATTTATCATAGAACCAATATCTCTACGGTATTTTCAATTTACCTTTTTACTTATATTTAATGAATCCTCTAACAAATAGGGTACCATTCTTACGACCTTCTTCGTGTTCGACCTTAGTTCTAACGACCCTCTTTATAGTTATTAGAGTCTATACGTCTACTGTGGTGGGAATACCGTCTTTCACTTCTCCTCGATTTTTCGGATAATTACTTTCATTTTCTCCTCTCACTTTTTCAACCGAATTTCGAGTTGTAAGTCTTTTACTTCTAGTACCGTAGGCCAGGGTAGTGAAGTACCCTTTATCTACCTCTTTGTCACCTTTGTCACAGTCTGAAATTAAAAAACCCGAGGTTTTAGTGACGTCTACCACTAACGTCGGTACTTTAATTTTCTGTGAATGAGGAACCTTCCTTTCGATACTGGTTGTATCTATCGTATAACTTTTCGTCTCTGTAATGAAACGGTTTTTTCCAGGCAGATCAGTTCCGATACCAAAAAGGTCATCAGTACATACCTACACTCTCAACCTGACACTTCTTTCGACTCGTGGCTTCTTAACTACTAAAACTTGACACCACAACCTCTTCTGAGGACTCTTAGGGAACCTGACGTTCCTCTAGGTTGGTCAGGTAGGATTTCTAGTCAGGACCCACAAGTAACCTTCCTGACTCGATTTCGACTTTGAGGTTATGAAACCGGTGGAGTACGTTTCTCAACTCAGTAACCTTTTCTGAGACTACGACCCTCCCTAACCCCCGTCCTCCTCTTCCCCTGTTGTTTCCTACTCTACCGACCTACCGTAGTGACTGAGCTACCTACACTCAAACCCACCTGAGGTCCCCAACCACTACCTGTCCCTCCGGACCGCACGACGTTAAGTACCCCCAGTGTTTCTCAGCCTGTGCTGACTCACTGACTTGACTTGACTTGACTTCTTACATCATTGACAACTAATGATGTCAGACAAATATATTCGTAGCCAATCTTAAAGACTCTTTGACCTACGTAACGTAAAGACAGTACCGTACGGAAGAAGTTTCGTAGTAGTAAAAAATAAACTAGAAAATTAAGATACGAAACCATGAAAAATCCAGACAATGAAAAGTTGAACAGTCAAGGAGAAAATGTAATATTGTATAATTCAACTGGAATGATACGGTTTCTTGATGGACGTTTTTGACTCGTAACGACCAAAATTTAAGAATTAAACTCCGATCGGTTTTTCAAACGATGTAGTGGGAGAAGGATATTCATCTCTTAGTTCTTGAATTCAAGGGGGAGGAACATGGTCGCACTGACCAAGTTCATCATTGTCATAAAAGGAAAATAGTTATCATGATAGGAGAATTTACAGTAGCCAGAACAGGTATGGACGAAAACTCTTTAGTCACAGGTGTAATTTTGTTTGAAAAATTATATGTTTAAAGTTAGGAACCTTTGAACAAAACGTCTCTAAATCTGATTTGTCACTAAATCGTAAAATGTATCAATTCCAAAGTCAAAAGGAGTAGTATGTATAATTTACAAAAGAGTCAAAAGACAAACGGAAAAATTTACATAAATTAATTGTAGTTGTCAAGTGATTAACACTCGACTTGATCTGTATAATCAGGGAAAAGAATTATATCTACTTGTTGGTATAGATTTCATAACATTTTTACGTTACAAAAATCTCATAAATGCAAGTGACCTCCTCCCGTAAAACTTTAATTACATTTATTCACGTTATGTAAAATATACGAAGGATTAACTCGAAGGTCAAAAGGCTAGAAGACGAGAAGACGTAGGGTACAAAGTAGTGCGGAAACGGTGACTCGAATGAGAATAAGAGTCTCTGATTGAACGTGTCTCTACTCTTTACTTTGAACCAAAGAAGGGTCCCTTAAAAACCACTCTTCACCCCATCCATTCTATCCTGATTTGTCCGGATCTCAGTTTGTGTAGAGTCTCTTCCACTCCATCATCTATTAAATCCTGCACGTGACTTCGACTCTGAAATTTGGGTACTTATTTTAACTATGAAACTGAGTTTCCGATGAAAGTAAGGGACGAGAGTAGACCATATGAGGGAGAACTTCATTTGAACGTCCGAACCACGTTTATACGTGACATAATCGTCAATTTTGAGAAGAATTGTGAGAAGTCGACTCGGGGAGGAGGAAGTCGGTTGTGAAGGGGATTGGGAAGGTTGGTTTCTGGTTATCGAGTCCACAACCGACAAATCAAAAGGACTTCGAAGATCTTACAGGAAACCGCAACTCTAGGAATCTGCAAGAAAGTAAGGGTGATTTGTGGTCAAACGAGTCCACAACCAACAAAAATCAAAAAGACTTCGACGATCCTGGAGTAAAGTGTAACTCTCTGAATCTTCAAGAAAGTAAGAGACATCTTTTCTGGCTCCTTTAACTTACGACTCGCTCACCCGAAAGGTGCAGCCGGTACAGTCGGTGCCGTCTCCGAAACCACGTTTGAGGAAACATCACTCCGTGTCTGAACACTTATAGCGAACTCTCGGTCCCGACTCTACCCCGGCGGAGTCGACCCCTCTCGGTGACTGTCGAGTGGTCCGACCTGGGTCGTTTTCAGCGTGGTCAAACCAACGTTTCCGGTCGTCCCGATCGTCTCGGGTCGTACTGTTTTCCATCACACAACACCACCTGTGGTGTACTTATTAATGATACTGGAAATATTATAGAAAGTGAAAAAAAAAAGTTTACCAGAATACATAAAAACAAACAGAAGACACAATTAACTCATGGTGAACGGTCAAAGGTACATTTCGACACAACTCTTAAAAGAGAATAGTCTCACTGTAACTTTTATACCTATCAAAACCACAGAAACACTATGGTTTCACAGAACAGACACTCGTATCAAATACAGAGACACATAACTATACGTACACCTAAAGACTAGACCAAGACCAGGTGTCTTAAGGTAGTTCCGTGAACTATATATAATGTGTAAATAAATACATATGTAACATACGTAATATACAAATATAGTAGTACGTACATAAATAAATATATTTTGACGACACAAGGTTCACTTCGTCACCATCCCACACCAGGATCTTTAAGACAAACTTAATGGGGCAGAAGAACGGTCTTAGGGTCACTTTAGTAAGAATTAAAAATAAAAGACTCGACTAAGAAACTTTATGAATTAAAACGTTGGTTTTATAACGAAGTCTCACAAAACTTTTCATTAATAAACCTACGTAATACACTTCGAATTATTAAAATTCTTTATTGTACGTTTCTTATCGTAGAAATCTCTGAAACCGATTGTCATTTTATTCTTTTATAACAATTTACGTATTTCCGAAAAAATATTTCGATTCAATTATAAATTTCATCTTCGTCTATTACACTTAATATTAAAACTACTACTTATAAAGACTCTCAGTACACAATATGTATACTGTAATAAATACGAATGTAGTAATTTACTGTAAAACCTAAGACCTTACTCCTTTTAACGATGAATTGTGTAGAAACAAAGTTCAAGGTTAAGTTTGTTAAGTAGGAAACAGTAGTTTTATTATTATTTGAATGTATATGTTGAACCTCTTGACCACTTCGGTAAAATTCTGGTAAAGATCTCTATTTATTTTAAAAACAAAGACATTTACAAAGTAAATTGAAATCTAATTCTTGTGTCACTCTGACGAAAGTTATCTTATATATATCGGAGTATATAGTACTAAAAGTTTAAAATAGTTGAAGACACAGTTGTTCATCAGTATTAGTTATTTTAAGTCAGAGATAATAGAAAATAAAATAGGGAAAATGATTAGAATAAGAAACCATAAATTAATGTGGTCCAAGAACAACTAATTAAATTAAACAATTAAATAGGAAGACCCAACTAGACCGACATTTGTTTCACCCACTAACCTTACATAGAACAACCAAGAAGACTGTCGGGTAAAAGTCTCTGAGACGGGAGAGAGTCCACCGACTAAACCGGCAGTGTTAGCATATACGGTTTCTTGAGGACCCTACATACAACTCGGTAACAAAATAGGGCGAGTCACTAGTCAACGGACAGACTGATCTGTGACACGAACAATAAAAGTACCTTTAAAGAAAGAACCGAAAAGAATCCACACGAGACGAAGGAGGACAGAGGTGGGTAGGTGTGAGAACTACATAGATCCTCAAATTATTCAATTTGAGGTTGTATGTGTAATCGACGGCTTTCGCAATCCTATGGCTCTCAATGTTAGTTTTGGTAAAGACATTTGGACATAATCCTTTACGTCTAACGTCCCTGGAATTACCTTCGTAGGATGAAAGACCTCAGTAAACAAAACTACTCTCGGACTCACATTTAAGTCACGTTTTGTGTCTGTCGATAATACGTCAATTAATACGTGTTTCATTTGTACATGTTGACGTTTGTCGTTTTGCGGTGGATTATTACCTATTGAGGTCTAAATACCATACGTACGGGTTAGACATTTCCGAAGATGAGTACTTAGATTTTACTTACCTTGTAATGGATTTACTAGGTCTTACTTCCTAAATTATGTAACGAGGTGGGAATAACGATGAATAAAGAACAGTCGTCTAAAAAGTAAAACGAAATTAAATAACATGTATTTGTGATACGTTTACAAACCCAGTATAAATTTTTGTATACCGAACACGAATACTAATGACCGATCCGTAAAATAATGTTTAATGAACAATTCGTTTAGTGAAAGAATTAATATGTCCAATTGTATATTAGTAACACGGGTGTACATGAACAATGTATTTCGAGGTGATTCATTTGTATGACTCGTATTAAATCCATTATACAAATACATAGTAGGGGGTGTACACAGCGACAACGAAGGATTAATAAAAGTAGGTACGTTTACTTTACAGAAAACATTACTCGTAAAGTTTAAAACTTAGAGGACGATCATCTCTCTAACAAAACTTTAAATTATGTTTTATTTAATGTAGTAAACTATGAAAAAAGACAGGGAGTTTACTTTTATTAACTTTGATTTAAATTTATAATTAAAAAATAGGGAACAAGGTTCTCTAATTATACTGTTTTTATGGTCATAACGTTCCAAAATTTCCTATAGATTTACTTATAGAGTATCCATTCTCTTTAATTTCCACCCCTCATTATTTTATATCCTTCTAATTCTAATTAAATACTTTTTGTACGACTCTCTGAAAACTCTGACCTGTCTAACTGGTCGGTTAAATAATCAATTTTGTCTTTGTGTTTTTGGTTACCAATTACTATGTTTTTACAGTTTGATTAGGTGACGAAGTCTCTTCGTTTAAATGACAAATAAGACTTTGATTACATAGGACACGTACGAAAATCTCTTTTGAGAGGAATTATTTCTAGGGTCTACACAGTTTCACTCAAGTAGGTAACATTGTTTACTGGTGAGACTACCATCCAACTATCACCCCAACGTACACCACAACCTCTCTTTCCTTCCTATACCTTTGAGTTATGGAACATGAGTCAAAACGACACTTGGTTTTAGACGAGATTTTTCAAATTAATTTGTGGGTTTGTTGTAAGAGTATTAATTAAGAACACTATCCGATATCCAACAAAGAATAAGACTGAACACCATATTTTCCTATCGTATTAAAGTTCGTGTCTCATTTTCGACGGAGGACACCCAGTATTCCTTCCACTACCCTTCATCCAGTATCCATCAAAACAATACACTATTATCTCTTACGGAGTAAATTCGACAAAGACATTTAACTATATAAAAGATATAGGATTTAATTAGATATAATGTTTGAGAAATGTACCCAGGATTGTGCAATCCAGAGAGTGATTATGATTTAAGAAAAAAGGGACAAAATAAAATATATCAAATAAAACGATAACAATAGGTGAAAAGAAAAATTACAGACTTTCACTATATAATCAACGAATCATCATAGACTGAGAAATGTCAGAGTACTTGATATCGGACGGTCTGAGGAGACAGGTATCCCAAAGGGTCCGTTCTTATGACCTCACCCGTCGGTAAGGGAGGACGTCCTCTATAAGGGTTGGGTCCGTAACTTGGGTCCAGAGGATGTAACGTCCGTATAAGATATGGTGAACTCGGTGGTCGGGTACAAAATAAAATGTGTCAAAGATAACGATAACGATAGGTGAAAAGAAAAATCACAGATTACGTGGTAATTAGGAAGATTCATATAAAAGAAGAGTTTGTTACATGAAAAATAGAAATTTTCAAAGTAAATCAGAAAAGATATAAAAGTTACAGAGAGAGAGAGAGAGAAAAAAAAAAAAAAAATTTGCTGTGTGTAAATAAGAGAAGGTGAAGACCTCAAGTCTTTAGATGTTAGTTCCACGACTGTCCTGACGTAAGGAAAGTTTCCGAAGCCCCTTCTTAGCGGAGAAACGGAAAAAGTCACAGATCCCCGACGAAAACAAGGAACCGAACACCAGGGAGGTGGTAGAAATTTCGTCTCCTCACAATAATGAGACGACAAGGAGAAGACATCCATAATGCATAGGAAGACGAAAGGAAAAAAATTTTTTTTAAAAAAAAATAAAAATGAAATAAAACGAAATGTTATGACATAACCAAAACGATGTTATATATCTGATGTCGACACTGACGAAATCACAGGAAAAGACGATTAAGGTTGTTGACATAGTCAAGAACCAGTTAAAACTAACTACATAAAAAGAATAATACCCAGTATAAAAGTACGAAGAAATGTACAGATTATTAAAAATAACTTACGGTTTACTATACTACAGTGGAACGACACATTGAAACAAAACCCTGTGTCAACACATTGAATTTGTATCGAAAATAAAAAAGGTAAAACGAAAAATAAAATCTTTTTTCTTGAAAAACTGACACAACACGTCGTCCACCCTAGAATCAGGAGACACTACCTTGGGTGTGAGGAACTTAACCTTCGTACCTCAGAATTGGTCACCTGACGGTCCGTTCAGGGAGGTAAAACGAAAAATTTCAAATGATTCGTTTTGAAAAGACTCATGACATGGGGTACGAGGTACTTAATACTTTGACAGGTTAGAATGACTTAGTTTGTCCATGATAAAGTAAAGGATACATTTAAAGTTCATGACAGGGGACGTTAGGAAAACCTACTAAGAAAAAGACCAGAACTCATCAAAGGAATTATGAAGACGACTAGTTTTTAGATAACTAAATCAATTTTATAAACGTCTATGGACCCCAAGAGACACATCGAAGGAAGACACGAAAGGGACCAAAACGCATCAAAGGAATTATGAACACACTAGTTTTTATATGATAAATCAATTCTATAGACGCCTATAGACCTTAAAAGACACATCGAAGGAAGACACGAAACGGGAAGGAAGCAGAGGTACGTATGAGTCGAGATAGAAAGAGTAGTCCCTCACACTGACCTAAGGTCGAGGAACGTGACAGAACCCGTAAAAGAGTTCCGTTATTCGACACTTTTATTAATTATTAACCCAAATAGAACAAAAGAAAAGAGAGTCCCTAGTAACAGGAAATAACACAGTATAGACCACGAAAGTTTTTCCAACAAATTACACCCAATAAAATAAAAAAACTAACTAAACACACATACACACATATATATACACACATCACCACTTTTTTTTTCTTTAATTTAAACGGAGACAAAGAGATAGTACAGTCTCGTCTTAAGTCATATATATCAAAATAAATACACTATCCAAGAGTGTCACCAAAATGACCAGATGTCTTTACACATTAAAAAAAGTATCTATGACCGTCTAAAATAAAATTTTACGTTATTTAACGTCAAGACGGTTGTGATATATTTTCATGGAAAGGGATATATTTGAGTTTTCAGTCAAGAAAAATTTACAAAGGTTAGATCAAATTTTCAATAGTTAGTAAAAATTAAATTATCGAACATAAAGGACAATAACCTAAAAATTCGTACTAAAATTTACGAACAACCAGCAACCTTAGAAGAGACGACACTTAACGACTCAACATATAAAACGAGTAACAAAACGACAACACACCCACCGGTAAAAGAATAGTTAAACATTTTTCATGTAAGACAGAAAATTATTAAGACACACATTGAACACAACATTTATAAAGTTTACATAACAAACAGAAGATTATAAAGAAATAACCAAGACAGAATATAGATTAAAAATCAATTAAAAATTCAAAATTAATAAACTAACTTTTATCGTAATAAAAACAAACAAGATTATTCTCGTTCCACAATATCACAGACCAATTCTTTTTCTGTTGGAAAAGGGACGTAACGTGTCCATCGTAAGATCATAAGGAATACTTCATCTCCCAATAGATCCGTCATTTGTTCCTTTGGCTTTGGTCTCGTAGATACAGGAAAGGTAAAACGATATCTAGACAATGAACTTATTAGTATTCGATCATCCTCTGCGTTCACTACGTCCAAACTAGGGACCTATCCCTTCTAGGGACCTCGTCCTTTACCTTTGGACGAGGTTGTAAGAATGGACCTTTTAAGGTACCTGTCACATCGGACAATCCGATGTAGGTACCTCTTCGTTTTCAGTCTGTACTGACTCGTTGACTTATGTACGTGAGTGTGTGCGTGCGTGTGTGTGTGTGTGTGTGTGTGTGTGTGTATTAATTTTATCTGATAGTGAAAGACTCTCTCCTTCCTTATCTCTCTTCCCTCTCTATTTGTCTTTTATCTCTGGAAATTTGGTACTAAAAAAACAAGTTTTGTATTCACCAACAAAATAGATCTAATAAAACTCTTCTTCACTACGACAATTGACAGTAGTCGTCTGGGTAGTTTACTCTAAGTTGTGTAAAGTATTTCAAAATAGTTAGTTTCAAAGATTTGGTCGACCATTATGAAGATGAACTCTTACTTTAAACACATAAAGTCATGTATGACTTTTTTTTTACATTCGTATATATCATAATTACGGTACTTTAGTAAATTATCGTCTGAGAACTTGTTGAGTGACCTTTTATGAGACTACGACCCTCCATAACCCCCGTCCTCCTCTTCCCTTACTGTCTCCTACTCTACCGACATACCGTAGTGACTGAGTTACCTGCACTCAGATTCACTTGAGGCCCTCAACCACTACCTGTCCCTCCGGACCGTACGACGCTAAGTACTCCAGTGTTTCTCAGTCTGTACTGACTCGCTGTCTTGACTTGACTTGTAAAGTACCACTATGTTCCACCATGGTCTGACTACACTTTGTTCAAAACTCTGGTACTACAGATGGACATCAAATCAAGTGAAAGTAGACTTCTTCTCATACGTAAAGTCTCTACTTAGGATATTAGTATCGAGAGAACGTAGAGATTAACTTATTAGTATGTAATCAGGTACTATTCTTCTGGAGTAGAAAAAGAAAATCGAAATTAAGGTATCTTCAAACTTTGAAATTTTAACAAGCAAAAAGAAATAACATGGAAACTTCGACAGGTTTAAAGTGAGTCACCATAAGAAAGGAAAGGTAGTATTTCCTAGACAACTTCTTTCACCTGTAAGTTAATCGGTGAGTGGACTGTGGTATGAAGGAGAGGTCTCACTATAGAATCGAAACTCTATGTGACTTCGAACTGAAAGTACTGTAAAGTGATAGTTTGTAAGTCCATTTAACGAATTCCTGTAATTAAAGAGACGGTTAGAGAGTTTCGTCAAGAAGTCTTTACAGGTCATTGTGACGTTTACAATATTTTACTTGACTTGAGTAACAGTATTATATATTTACACCAATAACTCAGACCATATGACAGAATTGGAGAATATATCATCACTGTAAATATACACTACAGAAAAACATTTCACAAGTGAAATATGGTATAATTTCTTCTCTTTTTTATATATATTCCCGGCAATCTTCGATGTCTTTGTTCATCTAAAAAGTCGTAAGTGGTAATTTTATAAAAAAGATCCTATATATAATATTACAAATCATAATACAAAATTTTTTATCTTAATAAATGTTTAGTCAAGTCAAGACAAGTCAGCGAGTCAGTACAGGCTGAGAAACACTGGGGTACTTAGCGTCGTGCGACCCGGAGGGACAGGTAGTGGTTGAGGGCCTCAAGTGAGTCTGAACGTAGGTAGCTCAGTCATTTCGGTAGGTCGGTAGAGTAGGAGACAACAGGGGAAGAGGAGGACGGGGGTTAGGGAGGGGTGTAGTCTCAGAAAAGGTTACTCAGTCGAGAAGTGTACTCCACCGGTTTCATGACCTCAAAGTCGAAATCGTAGTAAGGAAGGTTTCTTTAGGATCCCGACTAGAGGAAGTCTTACCTGACCAACCTAGAGGAACGTCAGGGTCCCTGAGAGTTCTCAGAAGAGGTTGTGGTGTCAAGTTTTCGTAGTTAAGAATCCGTGAGTCGGAAGAAGTGTCAGGTTGAGAGTGTAGGTATGTACTGGTGACCCTTTTGGTATCGGAAGGGTACTTAACAGATAGGAATAATAAGATTGAAATGATTATCAGTATTGTTAAAACACACAAATAAAAATAAAGAAGTTTATACGACAATGAGTTTTGAATGGGACATTAAAAATACAGAAACATAGGGGTTACTGAACACACGTCGACTTATGCATCATCTCTCAGTTTTTTTGTAATTGAAAAAAAAATTTGTTAAATCTTCATATATAACCTATCGGATGTACACTGTATTTATAATCTTTTTATTTAATTATGTATGTGAGTTTCTTGTGTATAAGTTGTTCCTCTTCTGTCTTTGTATGTCGTCTTGATATATATATGTATAAATGTGTTTTTGTTTCGTCTTTAATCTTCTTTGGTAGGTCTTTCTCGATTTTTTTTTAACAATACTCTTAAATCTTCTCCCAAACCGTTGATCGTTTGAAGTAATTTTTCTATAACGGTGTTTCATATCTGTAATGTTTTACTTACATTTTATAACTCCATGTTAATAAGGATACTTCATTCTGACATTTTGTGTATATGTTTTTAAGAATTTGTTATACCGGTTTAATATTCTACCATTTGTCTTTTTTTTTTTCTAGAAGTACTGGATCTATTAGTGCTACCATACTAGTGAGTAGATCTCGGTCTCTAGGACCTTACACTTCAGTTCACCCGGAATCTTTCGTAGTGATGCTTATTTCGGTCACCTCCACTACCTTAAGGTCAACTCGAGAAAGTTTAGGACTTTCTACTACGACACTTTCACGACGTGAGTTATACGGTTGTTTAAACCTTTTGAGTCGTCACCGGTGTCCTGACCTTTTCCAGTCAAAAGTAACGTTAAGGTTGCTTTCCGTTACGGTTTCTTACGAGTTTGGTGACGTGTTAACGTGAGTAGAGTGTACGATCATTTCATTACGGGTTATAAGAGGTTCGGTCCGAAGTCGTTATGCACTTGGCACTTGAAGGACTACAAGTTCGACCAAAATCTTTTCCGTCTCCTTGGTCTCTAGTTTAACAGTTGTAGGCGACCTAGTACCTTTTTCGTTCTCTCAAGGTCTTTTTGTAGATGAAACGAAATAACTGATACGGTTTTGGAAACTGACACACCTAGTGTTATTTGACACCTTTTGAGACTTTCTCTACCTGTATGGTCTGGTGGACTGGACGGAGAACTCTTTAGACATACGTCCAGTCCTTCGTTGTCAATCTTGACCTGTACCTTGTTGTCTGACCAAGGTTTATCCTTTTCCTCATGCAGTTCCGACATATAACAGTGGGACGAATAAATTGAATATACGTCTCATGTAGTACTCTTTACGACCTGACCTTCTTTGTGTTCGACCTTAGTTCTAACGGTCCTCTTTATAGTTAGTGGAGTCTATACGTCTACTGTGGTGGGAATACCGTCTTTCACTTCTCCTCGATTTTTCGGAGAACTACTTTCACTTTCTCCTCTCACTTTTTCAAACGAATTTCGAGTTGTAAGTCTTTTGCTTCTAGTACCGTAGAACAGGGTAGTGAAGTACCGTTTATCTACCCCTTTGTCACCTTTGTCACAGTCTGAAGTAAAAAAACCCGAGGTTTTAGTGACGTCTACCGCTAAAGTCGGTGCTTTAATTTTCTACGAACGAGGAACCTTCCTTTCAATACTGGTTGGATCTATCGTATAAGTTTTCGTCTCTGTAATGAAACGGTTGATTCCAGGTAGATCGGTTCCGATACCAAAAAGGACACCAGTACATATCTACACTCTCAACCTGACACTTCTTACGACTCGTGGTTTCTTAACTACGAAAACTTAACACCATAACCTCTTCTGAGAACTGTCAGGGAACCTGACCTTTCTCTAGGTTGGTCAGGTAAGACTTGCTCAAGTCGGGACCCTAAAGAAACCTTCCTTACTACGATTTCGACTTTGAGGTCATGAAACCGGTGGAGTACCCTTCTCAACTGAGTAACCTTTTCTGAAACTACGACCCTCCCTAACCCCCGTCCTCCTCTTCCCTACTGTCTCCTACTCTACCGACCTACCGTAGTGACTGAGCTACCTGTACTCAGACTCACTTGAGGCCCTCAACCACTACCTGTCCCTCCGGACCGCACGACGTTAAGTACCCCAGCGTTTCTCGACCTGTGCTGACTCGCTGACTTGACTTGACTTGACTATGTCTTTGTACGTCTCGAGTCCTTTATTTATCTTCTTTTTTTGTCTTAGTAAACTCCTTACTTCTGATTTAGAATTCCCCGTGTTTCCTCTTATCTAAGGTATTTTAGTCATTGTTTTTATTTACTATCTTAACTTTCTTTAATTATTTCCACAATAAATTTCCTCTACTCCGTTTTTCATCTATATCGTCTGTCAGTTCACTCTAAGTCACATACATGTTAACCTAGAAAACACGGTTTTTATATTTTTATTATCTACATCCTTAAGTTCTACATTTACGAATATATAAAGTCTCCGAAAAGAGGTGTGACGGAGACGTAGTAATAAAAAAAAGGCGAACTTCAAACTAGTAATTGTCTAAAATTAATTTTAAAACGTGAAAAACAAAAAAAAAAAAGGTAGTAACTTAGTCGGTCTAGTTTATTTTCACCTATCTACAACGTCAAAAAAATATAATTCATTATACCCGAGTAATAAAAGACTGAGGTCTGATAGTCCATGTCTTAAATAATTACGGAGAGACATTGAATTTAACGAAACGTACAATAGATAGATCGTTTTAGAAGGTATTGAAGGGTTCAAATCCCATTCAGGACTTACTGTGATCTTATATAGATTTTGAGAAACTTATACGGAAAAAGTAAGGGACAACGGGTAGGGGTGTTACAGGAAAGTCGGACGTTATGGAAGACGGTAACGAGTGTACGTTTCGAATACGACTTCGGTTATCGAGATTTACAAAAAAAGGAAGTATCCTTTCCATATAACCTAATAAGAAGAAAGACGAGGAGAGTACGAAAAACATAAGTAGGTAGTCTCGTTAACAGTACAACTCAATGTTAACAAAAGAATATACGTAGAAAAGGTGCCCTAAATTTTGAGAAGTTGTTACACTTACAAGTACTACATTTACAGTATTAGAAATATTGCAGAAATATTATAAATATTTGAGTAATAAAATCTGTCACGAACGTTGGATGACGAGTCATTTACCAGTCACTAAAAATAAATAAATTGAATGAAAGTTATTTTGATTTGAGAAAATCGTAAAAGAGTTGTTCCTTCAGGGTCATTTCAACATGCAAGAATTAAAAATTTTAAAAAGTTCAGGAACCCTGGACAACGTAATATGAGATATCAGGAGACTCTTAGAAATAGAATCACAGGAAAGACAATATTACCCACATACTTAATCCACGAGATAGAAATGAAAAAATTTTTTTTAAAGGGGAGAGAAAAAGACCCGTCGGACTCGTTCGATGGAGTAGAGAGACACCAAATTAACACCGTAGACATTTTGTCCCTATTATTATTGTAGATGTACATCTCAACAAAACTTCTAATTCGTTTCAATATATACATTTCATAAATTTTATTATATACTTTATATATAGTAATTTTACCAAGGATAGGGATATTAACGATGAAGGTCGACAAAGATGAGGGAAATGAGTAAACACTGGACCATGTCACGTATTCATCTTTTTTCTGAAACGTGATGGAGAAACCTTATGGTTGGATAGAAATACACGTTAAGGAGATTCACTACTGAAGAATCCACGATACTTAAAAAGTCAGACGGATGTTGTCAGTACACAACAAATTTCGGAATGACGGTTACTAATCCTGGTAAGAGGTCTTTGTTATAACTGATACTAAGAAGGTCTTCATTACCCCTTACTGTCAAATGTTGATTAACATAAATTATTCTCGAGGTAAAATTTTCCCTTTTATTTAGACCTTAATAATTTAATAGTAATGATTATGATAACGAACCACCACGTGTGAACACGATACCCGTACAGACACTAGATCCTTGGTTTTCGACATACAATTTAATGACAATGGTAATATTTAGGAGGACTCCTTTATTTGTCAAGACCAAGACAACTCTTCATACGTAAATGTCAGTCCATCAATCTCAACTCTACTTCTCTCCATTATACCGAGTAGATGTTTTGCACCTTCTTGTACATACAGTGTTAATTTGTGTTGAACATTTACGTTTGTTTAGAATGACTACTGTACTGATATAATAAAGTCGAAGAAACCGAAAAATATGGTCTAGAAAAGGAATTTTGACATACCGTCAAACCCACATGAACACTGTACATCTTATTCTTTTAATCCTGTTAAAAAAAAAAGTTAAACCGTCAAATAACCTTTACGTTTTTCAGTGTAAATTAGTTATTAATAACTTAAAAAAAGGAGTTTGAAAGTAATCCTACTTTTTAGAGTCTATAATTGTAATATAGTCAACTAAGTCACCTTACGTAGAAAACTATATCTCTTATATAGATATGAATGGTTATTCAACTGATCCGTTAACTTATCAGATAATACCATTACTTACCATAGTTTTCTTTAATCCTTTTTGATATGACTGTGTCATAAATATACTTCTATTTATAAAACACTTTTTATTACGTGTTACTAAAGAATTAAATGTAATACATAAAGAACTAGTAAAGGTTACATTATCGTAAATTTTGTGATATTCAAAACAGTTGTTGTCTATTGTTTTAGAAACGCGAGTGTCTGGAATGTAAGGTCACGTTTGTACTAACACAATCTTTACATACAATAGTGAATTGTAATTTTAATAAATACTTCCTGATAACAGTCAACTGAAGGGACCACCGAGACTACCATTTCGTAGACGGATGTTACGTCCTCTGGACCCAAACTAGGGACCTAGTCCTTCTAGGGGACCTCTTCCTTTACCGTTGGGTTAGGTCATGAGAACGGACCTTTTAGGGTACCTACCTCTTAGGACCACCCGATGTCAGGTACCCCAGCGTTTCTCAGTCTGCACTGACTCGGTGAAATGAATGATAACAGTTAATGGAAAAGTCTACTTTATAAAATCGTCCATTTGTTTCAGTCCCAAACGAAATATAGATGAAGATGTCTATAAATTAATTTGTTAAAAGGTGGTTTGATTTGGTAAAATGGTTAATTTAAGGATCTCAACTTTGAAAGTCGTATTTCTCCGAAATGTAATACTCGGAAACGGAAGCGAAAAATGGAAACAGATGTAAAAGAGAGACTTATAAAATTATCTGATTAGAGAGTAAAGTCACTTCAAAAACAACTTTAAGGGAGACTCCCTTATGACAGTGGGAAAGATTATCTCATAGAGGTATGACAGAGAGAAATGGGTGAAATGAAAAAAACACACACGAATAATGATTGACTAGACAATGGACACAAAAAACGAATAATACAGGAAATGGTACGTCTTACTTATGAAGTACTATTACCACTTAAAAAAAGTTAGTACCGGTATGGGGGTAGAGACATTATCACTATCCTTATACCATTTGAAAGTCATCCACAAATTGTCACACAATTTAGTACTACATATATTTACTTTAAAGTTTGATTAAGACATATTTTCCTTAAGTATAGTTTGTCAATGGACTTTACTCTTCCCCAAATAAAACAAGAAAGACCGTATTGTTACTAGAAATGACATTTTCTTCTAACCCACCGAAAAACCGACATTGAATTTGATATTTATGATTCAAAGATTATTAAATTCAAACCGAAGAAAAAACTGAAAAATTTACAGTGTGTGTTCGTTGGAGTGATTTGTCAGATGAAAATTCTGTCTAATTTTTTTTTATGACCAAAAGAAAGTGATACGTCAAAATGTGTCTTAAGTTAGTCAAACTCTGAGAATACACAGAAAATGTTTTCTCAAAAATGACATAACATTTTGATTAATAATCTTTTTTAAATTTACGTTAAAAAGATCTCTCGACTTATTAGAGTAAAGAAATTTAAAGTCTAAAAGGAATTCATTAATAAGATTTTCTTTAAAGTAAAATGGACCCCTTTATACATTCGTTATATCAAACTAGTTTTACGATGGACTCGTTAATTACAAAAAGCATTACACCCAGATGAAGTCGTACCAGTACGTTTACCTTCGTTATCCTTTATAAACTATCTTTGACTTTCCTTTTCTGGCCCTTTCAAAGTACACCTCAGACTTGAGACCAGAAATAACCATAACAAAACTCCGGACACGTAACGTGTATTACCAATGAGTCACTTAAAAATAAACTACTTATTTTGTATAAAGGATTTACCACGTAATATATTTTAGTAAAATCCAAATCAATCCGTGGTTTAGAATTTTATGTTTAAAGATCTTTTTCTAACAAATGAAAGATCACAATTAAAAAATCACTTGAATTTTAGTCTTTTAACTCAGACATATTCTCTGTAATACAGTATCCGATTCTGGTTTACTTTTTCACTTCAGTGAGTCAACACAGGCGGAGAAACACTGGGTTACCTGACATCGTACGGTCTCAGGAGGTAGGTACTCTAAAAGGTCCATTCTTATGACCTCACCCAACGGTAAAGGAAGAGACACCTAGAAGGACTGGGTCCCTAGTTTAGGTCCAGAGGGTATAACGTCCGTCTGAGAAATGGCATATTCGGTGGTCCCTTAGGGCTTTTCTAACTAGACGGGAGAGACTCCAAACTTGAGTCCTGGAAGTCTAATACTCTGACTGTACGACGGATGACGTGGTTCTCCCGTCTGGTTTATCGACTTGGGATAATAAAACATCGACTCTTTGGTGTAAATCTCCCTTTTATCAAGTTGTCTTTGTTTTGGTTTTATGACGTAAATTCGTGACAATCCATAATATGTCGGAAGAATTAGTTGTCTATAAAGTGTTCATTACAATAGACTTATGACTCTATTAAATTCCACAGAGTGGTTTTTGGAATTTAAATACAAAGTTGTATAAAACTTTTCCATATGTAAATTCGTTGTTTTTAATTAATGACATTTCTCTTGGTAGACTTAGTGTAACTAAGATGACTATAGATGAGAACAATCATGAGAATTTTACATCAAACGGTTCTATTAATCGCCAGAGAAACGAAAAGAAAGGGTTGGTAGAGAAAGACAAAAATAAAAATTGAATCCAAAAACTTAAAGATTTGTATCTGGATATCTGTTATATTCTAAAAAGTACAAATAACAGTTTATGATACTGTGAAAGGAAATACAGTAAAGGTCATTATCTCTTAAAGGGGAGTATAAATTAGGAATTTTAAATAGGTTGTTGATTCACTCTGTGACTACGTCACCTGTACTCCACAGTCAAGGTATCACTGTATGGACAGTGTAATCGTGTTCGCGACCGATTATCTTCCGTTCCTCACCAAATATCTTTCTTAACGAGGGTCCAAAAATTAACGAAACACAACAGTTTAATGATGACGATCCTTTTTTTTTTAGTTGTCCCTCATGAGTCAATTGATTTTACGATATTTCTCTATTTTATCTCCTCACATCACCACTACCTCCCTGTCTTTAGTTCAAAATTAACCAAAGGTCTTTTTCTTAAAAAAATTCTTTTGACAGTTTATTTTTTTTAACCGTGGTACTGTCTAAAATAATATCACGTATTGACACGGTTAGTGTACACTACCTCTTATTATACATAGGTGATTTTAGACTACCCATCGTCAAATATAGGAACCTTTGAAATCATTTTATCTTTATATAAAAGGATCTCTGGTACTACTTTTACTAATAAAATACAGTTTAAAATACAAATATATTTGTTTGTAAAAAAGATAAGTTTCTTACACAAACCTTATAAGATTTGTTCAGTATTTCATTTATTAAAATAACAGTAAAAATTAATGAGTTCCCAACCTTCTATAGGGAAACCTAAAATCCGTTTACCACTTGTTATTAATAGATACTCTCTACGGATAAAGATTTCTCAGTAATTTTGAATATTGAATCTCTTATTAGCAACTCCATCTCCTTACACAACCCTTATTATCATCTAACCTTATCTAATTACAGGATTAAGTAGCAGGTACACCGATTCCTGATTATTGAATATACTCGTAATTTCTCTCTCAACCTGATCTATTTAACGATTGTAGGATATACAGAAATTTTATAGTAATAAGAGATTTTATAAAAATATATTAATCTCCGGTTTAGTTCCATATAAGTTCCTCTAGAAAGAGGTATGGTATCAGAGAGATCGGAATTGTTAAAAATTATAATATTAATTTGAAGGGATAAACAAATTAACATTCGTACATGAAGATATAAAATCAAGGGGAGATAATTTATCATTGACGTGTGTGTGTGTTTATATTTTAAGGTACTAAGAGTTTTCTAATGTGGTATTTGACTTCGTGGACATATTGGTAACAAAGGAGTCTAATTGGATAAGGAGATTACAGCTTAATAAGGAAATGACTCAAACGTATTCAACACGATATTTTAATGTCAACTCGACGATTTTTAACGATCACATAAATAACCATCTAATTTTCAACAATACGGAGACGAAGATTAATCTTACCGTTCTTTGATAAACGAAGAAAAACACTAATAATTTCGTATCAAAGGTATTAGACGTCTAACCACAAAATTAGAGTGAGAAAGAGAGAGTGAAGACGAGAGTGAAAGAGAGTGAAGACGAGAGGGATGGGGGGAGAGAGAAAAAAAAAAGGAAGAAACTGGAAAGAAAAGAAGGTGAGAGGGAGAAAGTGAACATGAGAGACAGGAAGGGGAGAGAGAGAGAGAGTAAAAGTGAAAAACAGGAACTAAGAAGAGAACAAGAAGTGTGTAAGTAACCCATCCATTACATGAATCTGTGTATTTCTCCATATATTCACTTAGTGAAACGACATATGGACTTCGATAGTGTTCTAACAATTAGTTGATATGAGGTATATTTAATTTTAAAACTTTTCTTAGACACTTCTCTTTTGTCAGTACCGAAGTCCTCTGGATTACAAATTCTTCGGGTCATTCCGTCTACCGTCCATGATCCCCTCACAAGGTACATGATCAATTTTTATGACTACTCAAGTCTTGACAACAAAGGAAAATGTACATACACACACACACATGATTCAACGAAGTCAGTACAGGTTGGGAAACATTGTGATACCTGCTATCGGGTAGTCCGAGGAGACAGGTACTCTAAGAGGTCGTTCTTATGACCTCACCTAACGGTACGAGAGGAGGTCCCCTAGAAGGGTTGGGTCCCTAGCTTGGGAACACATAATGTAGAGGACATAACCGTCCGTCCAAGGAATGGTGTTTACGGTGGACCCTTCGGAGAAAGACACATATATATCCTTATTTTTGTTAGCATTATTTTGAAGTATCTTAAAGAATTCCTATTCTACTGTATTACGTATTTTCCCTGAATCTTATAACGGACTAAATGTACTTACGAATCATTTATGATAATAAATGTCATCATTTTATATACATAGTAAAGTTATGGTACATAGTAACAACCACACTCACCATCATGGATAGTATCTTCATTATTTCGTACTAAATTAAGTCGTGAGAGGAGCAAGACCTGCATATCAAAGAAAGACTTTGTGATATGAGATTATTCGTTAAAACACTACTTTAGGAACTTCGATTGAGAAGACGAGTATTAAATAACGTAAGAATAATATTAGTATCAAATATATTAGTATATCCCTTATGTCTTAAAGAGTAAGTTATCGATATGTGAAACTTTCAAAAATTATAACCAAAGTGATTGAACTACTGGGGTTTGAATAATATAGGGGTAATGTTTTACACTTTTGAAACTCGTGTATAACCATTAAATCAAAGGTAGAGTGAACACTGTTAAACATGAGTTTACACGGGACACACTCCCATACGTAGTAACGTGAGTGGAGTGTCTTGTCGAAGAACTATATTCGAGACTTTAAATCAATAACTTTCCCGTGTAACAACTACAAAGTAAAACCTACAAAAATTAATGAATACTCTAATCTATAAATAGACCAAATAACTGTAAAAAAGACAGATGAAAATATCTAGTCATAAAGAACGGATTCGTGAAGTCCAAAGATGATGGAAGTGGTAAGGTAGAGGGGACAAGAAGACGTCATAATACGTGAATAAATAAGTACGTAAATTTGTAAAAGGACTGTAGAGATCTTTTAACCCCACAACTCTTTCGAGAGAAAAATCAAATCAATAAAATTAGAAATGAAAATGGAGAGATCATAACAGACAACACAGAAATACAAAGGATCATAAGAGACTACTATCAGCAGTTGTATGCCAATAAAATGGACAACGTGGAAGAAATGGACAAATTCTTAGAAAAGTACAATTTTCCAAAACTGAACCAGGAAGAAATAGAAAATCTTAACAGACCCATCACAAGCACGGAAATTGAAACTGTAATCAGAAATCTTCCAGCAAACAAAAGCCCAGGTCCAGACAGCTTCACAGCTGACTTCTACCAAAAATTTTGAGAAGAGCTAACACCTATCCTACTCAAACTCTTCCAGAAAATTGCAGAGGAAGGTAAACTTCCAAACTCATTCTATGAGGCCACCATCACCCTAATACCAAAACCTGACAAAGATGTCACAAAAAAAGAAAACTACAGGCCAATATCACTGATGAACATAGATGCAAAAATCCTCAACCAAATTCTAGCAATCAGAATCCAACAACACATTCTCTAGGCTATTTATCTGTGTTTCCATTTTGATTTCAAGATTTTGCATCGTTTTCACTATCAATATTCGGAATTCCTTCTCAGGTAGATTCCCTACTTCTTCCTCTTTTGTTTGGTTTGGTGGGCAACTCTCCTGTTCCTTTACCTGCTGAGTATTCCTCTGTCTCTTCATCTTGGTTATATTGCTGCGTTTGGGGTGGCCTTTTTATATTCTGGTAATTTGTGGAGTTCTCTTTATTATGGAGCTTCCTCACTNGGGTTGTATCAGTGGCTTGTCAAGTTTTCTTGGTTAGGGAGGCTTGTGTTGGGGTTCTGGTGGGTGGAACTGGATTTCTTCTCTCTGGAGTGCAGTGGAGTGACCCGTAATGGGTTATGAGCAATGTTCCTCTTCTCTTCTACCTCCCCCATCAATCTCCATTGGCCTAACTCTACGCCACTCTAGTTTACTCCTCTCTCGTTCGATTGGTCAGCAGTGAAGGAATACACGTGAGATGTCAGACCTGGTGAGTCTCCATAAATGTCTCAATATGCCCCTTCTCCTCTCCCTCCTTCATCTGTCTCCACTGGTCCTCCTATTCTCTCTCCTTACTCATCCTCTCTCTGTTTAGGACGGTCATTGGTCAAGGAATCCACAAGAGGTGGCAGACCTTGTGTGTCTCTAAGTGTCTCAACCTATCTCTTCTCTACCCCCTCTTTTCTCTGTCTCCGGTGGACCACCTCTTTTTCCTCTCAGGTTTCCTCGTCTCTCACCAGTTCGATCATTAGAGCGAGAGTCCATTTGAACCCATCACTTCAAACCCAAAAATTTACATGTTTTAACTGTTGTTTTTGAATTTTCGTTTCTAATTTTTAGACAAAAACTTCTGTTACCAGACGAAAAGACCAACAGACTACAGGAGACGGTCGGATGTCTTCAACAAAACACCTCAAACGAGTCGCAACTTTACAAGAAAACTCCTTAAACACTCCCTCTTTCACCAGGAGGGCAGGATAAGGAGGCGGTAGAAATACGACAAGAGGGTAGAAAATCCTAAAATTTAGCGAGTTGACCTTAAGGTAGTGGAGGTGACTGAAACAAGTATCACTACGAAGGATTCAGGGTGAACTGAAATGTAAGGTCCTACAGACCGAGATCCACTCACTAGTGTGGTACCACCAATAACATTAACACTTCTGGAAACAACATATCAATAAGACACATAAGATCGGTGAAGAATACGAAGACAATCCGGGTATGGTAAAGACTGTAATTAACACGGGTAGAAAAGTACTTTACAAGGGAACTATAGAGATGAAAAGAACTTCTCTAGAGATCAGAAAGGGTAAGATAACAAAAAGAGATAAATAAACGTAACTAGTGACTCCGTCCAAAAGAATAGAGAGGAACGATAAGAAACCTTGAGACGTAAGTCTACGAATATAGAAAGGAAAAGAGGAAAAGGAAAACGAAGAGAAGAAAAGAGTCGATAAATATTACGGAGAAGTCTGTTGGTCAAACGGAATAACGTAAAGAAGAAGAACCCCTATAAAAACTAATGGAGGAGGATATTTTACAATGTTCGGAGACAGGAAACAAGAAGTCCGTGAGATAGATAATCTAGATTAGGGAACTTAGATAAACAAAGACGGTGACATATTAGTATCCCCTAAACTAAATCCAGTATGGACTTACCAGACCACCAAAGGGGATGTAAGAAGTTCAATTCAAACTAAACCGTAATTCCTCAAGTACCACACTCGGTGTCGGTCCAGGACCGTAACAAAAACGACTGATATATCTCACAGAGGTAGAAGTCTATGTTTCTTACATTAGTTAGGCTAAAACCAAAATTGGTCGACCACTACTGGTACACATCTCAGTAGAGAACACAACAACCTTCTCCCACATACTGGTCACGTAGAAGAACCGTTTTGAGACAATCGGAAACGGGACGAAGTAAAACATGAGGTTCGGGTCTGAACGGATAATGAGGTACATAGAGAACTACAGGATGAAAACGTAAGGTCAGAGGATACTACTTTTCCTGTAGAAAAAACGATCCGAACAAGATCTTCGAGAATATCGAGAAGTATCTTGGTAAGTTGAAGTCAAAGAAACGGAGAGACCGTAATCACCAACTCCGTAACTGAACCTAATGATACTATAGATTACCAAACGGAACCTTTGTTTGTCTCTAGTAAGAAAACAAAAACTCTATGTGGGTTCATGACGTAAAACCCGAAAAAACAGTTGATAATCCCGATGAGACAAAGAAGATTCCCTAAGAACGGGTGGCATTATCTATACTACCAGTAGACTTAATTTAAGTGGGTAAGGTCAAGTAAAATCAAGTAACTAATGATTTTACAACTATAAATTAGAACGGTAGAGGACAAACTGGTGAAGGTTAAATGGAACTAAGTACCTGAATTGTAAGATCCAAGGATACGTTATAATAAGAAATGTTGTAGTCTGAAATGAAGGTAGTGGTCAGTGTAGGTGTCGACCGTAACAAAAGTGAAACCGAGTCAGGAAGTAAGAAAGACCTCAATAAAGAGGTGAGAAGAGGTCATCGTATGACCGTAGACGGCTGGACTCTTCAATTAGAAATGACAGTATAGAAAAACGGAAAAGTATGAAAAGTAAGTCAAGAGTTACATTCTTATGACTTCCCCAACCGGTAAGGGAAGAGGATACCTGGTGTAAAACAGTCTTGAAAGGTGGTACTGGGTAGACAGAACCCACCGGAATGTATCGCACCGAGTCTCTAAGTAACTCAATCTGTTCCGACAATAGGTACAATAGTCAAACCAATCAAAAGACAATAAGACAAAAAGTAAGACAGACGGGAGACTAGGTATTCATATTCTCAAAACACCTTCGAAAGACTAACGTCCCTGACCGATACCCCCTTAGACCCAGAATAAGACTACCCGAACCGGTACGAGGTCATTTAGAAGTTAGGTTAAAAGACAACTATCCACCTAACACAAGGGAGGGACATCAAACCGAATTCCGGTTTGATAGTATCCTAATTACCGTCATTACCGGAGGAAGTTTTCCCGAATACGGTCGTTCGGGACCCTGAGGATTCTGACGACATAAAGAACAGGGACTGTGGTCCCGTCCTGTGACAGTTGAGTGTGGAGGGGTGTCCATTCAGACCGAGTTAGAGAACACCCTTTTGACGAGGAAAGAGACTTTAATGAATCCGGAATGTCATTAGGTTCAGATACGAGACTGGTCATTACGATTTCTTCGACTTCAACTTGTCAAGATACTTCTGGATGTTCTAGAAGATCTTGATTGTGGGTTTTTTCTACAGGAAAAGTTATATCCCCTGACCTTACGTTTTCATCCTTCAGTTCTTTGTGGACCTCATTGTCCTTTTAAACCAGAACCTCATGTCTTACTTCGTCCCGTCCGATTATCTCAAGACGGTTTTCTTGTGTGACCAGTATTGTTTGTGGGAGAAGTTTGTTGTGTTCTCTTCTGAGATGTGTATCTGTAGTGGTCTACCAACTGTGACTTTAGTCTAACTAATATAAGAAACGTCGGTATCTACCTCTTCTAGATATGTTAGTCGTTTTTGTTTTGACCCTCGACTGACACCGAGTCTAGTACTTGAGGAATAACGACTTAAGTCTGACTTTAACTTCTTCCACCCCTTTTGGTGATCTGGTAAGTACATACTGAATTTAGTTTAGGGAATACTGATATGTCACCTCCACTCTTTATCTAAATTCCCTGATCTAGAGTACCTGTCTCACGGACTACTTGATTCCTGTCTCCAAGTACTGTCATGTCCTCTGTCCTTAGTTCTGGTAGGGGTTCTTTTTCTTTACGTTTTCTCGTTTTACCGACAGTCTCCTCCGGAATGTTTATCGACACTTTCTTCTCTTCACTTTTCATTTCCCCTTTTCCTTTCTATATGTGTAAACTTACGTCTTAAAGTTTCTTATCGTTCCTCTCTTTCCTTTCGGAAGGAGTCGTTAGTTACGTTTCTTTATCTCCTTTTGTTATCTTACCCTTTCTGATCTCTAGAGAAGCTCTTTTACTCTATATGGTTCCCTTGTAAAGTACGTTTCTACCCGAGCTATTTCCTGTCTTTAACATCCCTGGATTGTCTTCGTCTTCTATAAGTCTTCTCCACCGTTCTTATGTGTCTTATTAACATGTTTTTTCTAGAAGTGCTGGGTCTATTAGTACTGCCACACTAGTGAGTGGATCTCGGTCTGTAGGACCTTACACTTCAGTTCATCCGGAATCCTTCGTAGTGATACTTGTGTCGATCACCTCCACTACCTTAAGGTCAACTCTATAAAGTTTAGGACTTTCTACTACGACACTTTCACGACGTGAGTTATACGGTTGTTTAAACCTTTTGCGTCGTCACCGGTGTCCTGACCTTTTCCAGTCAAAAGTAACGTTAGGGTTTCTTTCCGTTACGGTTTCTTACGAGTTTGATACGTGTTAACGTGAGTAGAGCGTGTGATCATTTCATTACGAGTTTTAAGAGGTTCGGTCCGAAGTCCTTATGCACTTGGCACTTGAAGGTCTACAAGTTCGACCAAAATCTTTTCCGTCTCCTTGGTCTCTAGTTTAACGGTTGTAGGTAACCTAGTAGTTTTTACTTCTCTCAAGATCTTTTTGTAGATAAAGACGAAATAACTGATACGGTTTCGGAAACTGACACACCTAGTGTTATTTGATACCTTTTAAGACTTTCTCTACCCTTATGGTCTGGTGGACTGGACGGAGAACTCTTTGGACACACGTCCAGTCCTTCGTTGTCAATCTTGACCTGCACCTTGTTGTCTGACCAAAGTTTATCCTTTTCCTCATGCAGTTCCGACATATAACAGTGGGATGAATAAATTGAATATACGTCTCATGTAGTACTCTTTACGACCCGACCTTCTTCGTGTTCGACCTTAGTTCTAACGGTCCTCTTTATAGTTTTTGGAGTCTATACGTCTACTATGGTGGTAATACCGTCTTTCACTTCTCCTTGATTTCTCTGAGAACTACTTTCACTTTCTCTCACTTTTTCAATCGAATGTCGAATTGTAAATCTTTTGGTTTTAGTACCGTAGACAAGAGTAGTGAAGTACCGTTTATCTACCCCTTTGTCACTTTTGCCACCGACTGAAATAAAAAAACGCGGACTTTAGTGATGTCTACCACTAACGTCGGTACTTTAATTTTCTACGAATGAGGAACCTTCCTTTCAATACTGGTTGGATCTGTCGTATAATTTTTCGTCTCTGTAATGAAACGGTTGTTTCCAGGTAGATCAGACCCACAAGTAACCATCCTGACTACAACTTCGACTTTGAGGGTATAAAACCGGTGGACTATGCTTCTCGACTGAGTAAACTTCCCTGGGACTACGACCCTTTCTAACTCTCGTCCTCCTCTTCACCTACAGTCTCCCTACTCTACCAACCTACCGTAGTGTCTTAGTTCCCTGTACCCAAACACACCTGAGGCCCTCAACCACTACCTGTCCCTCCGGACCGTACGACATCAAGTACCCCAGTGTTTCTCAACCTGTACTGACTCGCTAACTTGACTTGAATTACTATAGTCTATAGTCAAACAATGGAAAGTCGAAGATTAAGTAGAATAAAGGAGAGACACCTTTCCGTCACGTAGGGAGATAAAGAAGAGACAGTCGCTACTGTCGAAGGTAAAACAGTGGCCGCCTACGAGATCACTTCTTTCTAGGAAAGAAAGACTCGACTCAAGAGGAGAGTGTCCAAGGATTTGGAGAACGAAGAGGTCGAAGACCAAAGACGTCACTCCTAGACCAGACCAAGGACGGAACTTGACGACCACCGACCGTTGTGGACCGTGGATTACCTTCTTTGAGAAGGTCGTACGGAAGACCACCGAAGGTTCAAATCACGACGTCACTCTGGGAGGGACCCTCCAAAATATCACGTAGGACTCGACACCGTACAGGGACCCATATCGAAAAGGACTTTAAAGTCTCCTTTTAAGGTTCGTTCAAAATGACCGGTTTATAGTATGGGTCTTTGGATGTCGACAAATATGGCACTGTTCTAGACTTAAAGTCGTGATCCGTGGGGTGAGGTCATGAAAACGGACCTTTTAGGGTACCTGCCTCCTTAGACCATCCGACGTCAGGTACCCCAGCGATTCTCAGCCTGTACTGACTCGCTGAAGTGAAAGTAAAAAGTGAAGTACGTAACCTCTTCCTTTACCGTCGGGTGAGGTCACAAGAACGGACCTCTTAGGGTCCCTACCCCCTCGGACCACCCGACGGCAGACACCCCAGCGTGTCTCAACCTGTGCTGACTTCGCTGAATCGTCGTCGTCGTCCTCCTGGCGTCACGACAAAGGAAGACCACGAGGTATAGTCCGACGAGGGAGATGAACGATCAAGATACAAGAAATATCAAGAGAAATGAAAATTATTGGTTATGAAACAATGAGGATAGACGATAATATCAATTACTAAGAAACACAATTTGAAAGGAAACTTTAGTGACACACAAAAGACGGAGGACCTCCCTAAGACCGACTATGTCCGGAATAATCGGATTCTTACTAAGTACACCAAGTTTCGTCTAATTGCAAGAGACGTGACGATACATACCGTTTCACGTATCTATAAATATTACACATATAAAATGAGAGTAAATAATGACAAGTCAGAAAGGGGTCCCGAGAATTCTTTCCTCAGACTATTTCTGTAACAATCATTAGAAAAAATCATCAATAAGATTAAAGAAAACCTATACTCTCTTATTTTTACAAAGATCAAGAGTGACAAGTAATCTATTACTGATACATTCATTTAAGAAGGGTCACGTACATGTTCTCTCTTACAACGAATTTTCCTCGAGTGAACTTTCCCTGTAGTGGAAAAAACATGGACACCTGCAAAGGAAACAGAAGACCACACGTTAAGATAAACTACCGACCTCGATCTCATCAGTAGAACTTAGTTCTCCAGAAAGTTTCTCCGGTATCCCGTCTTTCTATATCCGGACAAGGAAGTACTAAGATATCTCGTTAATTTGTTCAAGAACATAAGTTGAAAATTGACCAAATTCGGTGTTAAACAACCCACTTCAACAAACGAACAAACAAAATTGAAAAAACAACATACGTAAACTTATATTTGATTACGTCTGACCAATAAAAACCAGAAAGAAGACCGTAAAAAGCAAACATACCGGATTATAATATGATCAACTAGTTATAACACTATTTTAGTTTATCTTCTTTTGACACGTAGGTACAGTCTAAAATAAACGGTATTAACAAAATCATCAGGTATTAAAAGATTCCGAACAATCTGTAATATGTTTCATAACAGTGGTCGTCCTTCCCGACGGTACCTGTCAGTGAGTCCCACGGAATCCTTCCTCCGTAACAATGTTAAATAAATATACACAAAGATGGTATAGGAGAGTCGAGATAAGAAAATGTCAGAATAAAAGTCGGTAAATAAGAAGTGTACTGTCTTTAGAACATATATACGGTCCTAAAATAAGACGAATAAAAAGTTCCTTTACTAAAGAATATCAACTTCTGGATGTTTTTGTAGACTTTGTAGTTTTACTGTATAGCGAGTAAATTATAGAATCTTCCCTGAGATTCCAAACCATCTAATTTCAAGGTGGGAAAGGATTATAAACGGTGATTCAAGAGAAAACGGGGATAAAACCATAATGATTAAAGTTTCTCTTTACCCTTCTTAAAATGAAGTTCGATTTTACATCTTTCTTACACTGTCTGAACACAAAGATACCATTGTTATTGTTTTCCTTCACCTACTTTATTTTTAATATGAAAAGACATTGAGTTTCAGGATACGAAATCCTTTCACACAACTTGATTTAAGGTCCCTATTTGTTCATAAATATCCACTGAACATCCTTGAAGATGTGGTCCCCGGACACAGACTAAACTCACACCTATTCATCTTATCGTCTGGTTGTTTTGTACTTCCCTAAACGTCAAACTCTGTATAACCAGTAGTAACTCGTTTTTTAAATTTCCTAATATAAACATAAGGTGCATACCAAAAATAAAAACATAAGTTCATTTACTCTTCTTCTCGACGGATCCACCGAGACACCTTTTTTTTTTTTTTTTTTAGGTAGACGTTTCGTCGTCTACACCAAAACTAGAGACCCAGTCTTTCTAGGGTACCTCTTCCTTTATCGTTGTGTGAGGTCATAAGAACGAACCCTTCAGGATACCTGTCTCCTAGGACCTTCGGATGTCAGGTACCCCAGTATTTCTCAGTCTGTACTGAATCGGTGGTTTGTCTTTGTTGTTTCACTTGTTGTTGTTGTTTGAAAGATGGGGAAAATCAAGGAAGAAAAGAGAAACGTAGAGAAGATTCTCTCTCTTTTCAGTAGACCAACTCGGACTAAGACACTGTACTTAATCAGACATATCTGAGACTCCATCTCGGTCTGTACCATCTAAGAGAACCAGTTCAAAGAGGTGAGTTCTCTGATCTTACCATGATCCCGTCCCGGCACTGGTAGAACGAAGGAGAGAGAGATCAAAGAAAGGATGAACATAGCCAAGTTCGACCCGAAGTACGAACGTAAGAGGTAAAAGAACGAATGTGTACGAAAGAGTAAACCCCTCCAACTCCTTTGATAAATATCTATCCCGGTCCCGTAGTCGACCGACGTACAAAACACTTCAAGGTGTAGTTCGAAACACGAGTGTAACGAAAGGTCTTGTCCCAAGATTGAGTCGGCTATTATTCTAATAGTAGTGACAAAAATCTCTAGAGTACCCCTTACACCACCCCGAAACACCGTGTCACCATTACTTAGACGGAGGGTTGCGTCCTTTGTGTTCTCCACAACTAGGGACCCACTCCTTCTAGGGGACCTCCTCCTTTACCGTTGGGTGAGGTCATAAGAACGGACATTTTAGGGTACCTGTCTCCTTGGATCGTCGGATGTCGGGTGCCCCAACGTTTCTCAACCTGTGGTGACTCGTTGACTCTTGTGTGTGTCACCCCTTACACCACTGAACCACTTCCGTCTTAAAGTGATAGGAACTCACGAAAGTGGGTTCTTAGTAATATATAACGGTATCACCTGTTAGTAAAATTATTATCATAGTCTTTGTGTGCTAATGTACTTTTTGAGACAACTGACTATGTATAGGAATAATAAAAACAGGATTCTCGACTCATGACCAAATTGTTTGAATATAATTTTAGTGAAACATGTTGTAACACTAGTCAATTAAAATTAAATCTAAAATCAGATAGGTACCGGAAGAGGGATGGTAATAAGATCAATTATTTCAACATTGACTGTAAAAGAACATTGATATTATTTTATTACTCTTGGAGCTTCATATTTACAAGTTCATAAAATTCTAACAATATAAATCGTGTCAAAATCACTATATTTCCCCATATTACAAAGATTATTATAAATAAATTTTTCCTTTCACGTAAAATATATAAATAATAATCTAATACAACACTTGAATACGATCGAAAGACTAACAGGATTATTTTAATTGAGATAATGCTTCAATCCTCTTTTACGATTATTTCTCTCTGTTACTTATGATACATTTCAATTTGGTTTTGTACTTTAAAAACAACGTTACATCGTTTAACTCTCTAATTTTCCTTTTTTTTTTAGTTTGAAACTTATTGGAAAAAATGACTATTTGGAGTTCAGTGATGGATGATAGGTAAACGTCAGGTTCATCGAATCTGATAAAGGGTTTGGAGTATTTTCCGAGTTACTTTAATTATCTGGGTAAGTAAAGTTACCTTTATATAATGTAACTCTAATTGAGGTACTTCAATAATAGTCACTTGTCGATCGTAGAGTAAGACTAGTAAAGAAGACGACGACGATTCAGTGAAGTCAGCACAGACTGAGACACGCTGGGGTCTCTACCGTCGGGTGGTCCGAGGGGGGTAGGGACCCTAAGAGGTCCGTTCTTGTGATATAAACCACGAGTGACTTATCGAATACTTTTTTTTTATATATATATATACTTTATGTAAATAAATTTTATAAAAAGTATGTTTATCTCTTTTGTAAAAATCGAAGTCAAAGATATTGAGACAATATTTACGTTACTTTATATAGGAGATTTAATGATGATCCTGTCAGGTGAATGTTTTCACAACAGAATCTCAAAAAACTTCACGTACATCTATAATGAGAAAAATAAGTTAGAGTCTTATATTATGTCGTGTACCTTTACGTGTGGACGATCTGTCACAAAAAAAACAAAGGTTCCTCTCTCTTGTAAAATAAAGATCCCTCACACCACTTATTATACTTTTATAACAAATCATTTTCTCATCACAACGACTTAGTTTTGACAAAGACAGAAGGTATCATGATAGGACTTAAACCAGTCGTTTGATCCGAACAAATCAAATCGTTGAGTATGATATACTACTTAAAGTGTATCCCCCGTCACTCTTACTTTAAAAGGTTACAAAGTCTTATGTAAATATTACTTTCACAAAACCAATACAGTAGTTTATGGTAATTTTGAATGATTTGAAAATATCTTAACAAAATCTTTTCTTCCTTTACACGTTTGATTTTTAAGTGTGTTCTCATTTGTTTGGTCTATGTAATCTTATATCTTTCGTTAAACTGTAAGTTGAACAATGTTTTTTATCTCTAAGTATTATCTATATTTTATGTAAAAACCGAATTTAGAACCGTTATGTTCTGAAAATAGATGAAAAGATCCTGTAATAAGAAAATACATTTAAACGTTCGAATTTATTATGTCACTCCTGTATTTACAACAACAAGTCAGTGATTCAACACAGGTTGAAAAACACTGGGGTACCTGACGTCGTATGGTCCAAAGGGACAGGAAGTGATAGAGGTCCTCAAATGAGTTTGAGTACATGTAACTCAGCCACTACAGTAGGTTGGTAGAGTAGGACAGTGGGGAAAGAGGAGGACGGGCGTTAGAAAAGGTCGTAGTCCAAGAAAAGGTTCCTCAGAAGAGAAGTGTAGTCCACCGGTTTCATAACCTCGAGTCGAAGTCGTGGTCATGAGGGTTACTTAAAAATCCTGATTAAAGGAAATCCTATCTGACCAAACTAGAGGAACAACGGGTTCCCCGAGAGTTCTCAGTAGAGGTTGTGGTGTCAAGTTTTCGTAGTTAAGAAACCGTGAGTCGGAAGAAATACCAGGTTGAGAGTATAGACATGTATAGATGACCTTTTTAGTATCGAAACTGATATGTTTGGTATCAACCGTTTCACTATAGAGACGAAGGATTATGTGACAGAACCAAACAGTATCGAAAAGAAGGTTCCTTGTTCGTCAGAAAATTAAAGTA
This sequence comes from Capra ibex, assembly GCA_006410555.1. Lineage (NCBI taxonomy): Eukaryota > Metazoa > Chordata > Mammalia > Artiodactyla > Bovidae > Capra > Capra ibex. Next base: position 32,350,659 of record SJYO01026388.1, read on the forward strand.
CCGATGTCAGTGACAGGTGTCACTAAAACTTCCGGCTCTTTTATTTTAGACAGTGAAAAAGGTGAAAAGGGGGAAGATAAACGTACTTTGTTATACTGACCTACGACACTAGAAGCAAAAAACTTACAACTCGAAATTCTGTCGAAAAAGTGAGAGAAGAAAGTGGAAGAAGTTCTTCTAGAAATCAAGGAGAAGTGAAAGACGGTAATCTCACCATAGTAGACGTATAGACTCCAACAACTATAAAGAGGACCGTTAGAACTAAGGTCCATTACGAAGTCGGTCGGACCATAAAGTGTACTACATGAGACGTATATTGAATTTATTCGTCCCACTGTCATATGTCGGAACTGTATGAGGAAAGGGTTAAAACTTGGTCAGGTAACAAGGTGTAGGTCAAGACAGTCAAAAACTGGATGTATGACCAAAGAGTCCTCCGTCCACTTCCCAGATCTTAAAAGGTCAACACTAGGTATGTCAGTTTCCGAAATCGTATCAGTGACTTCATCTTCATCTAAAATACCCTTAAGGGAACGAAAAAGAAACTAGATTGTCTACAACCGTTCAACTAGAGACCAAGGAGACGGAAAAGATTTAGGTCCAACATGTAGACCTTCAAGAACTAAGTACATAATTACTCCGGATCTAATTTCCTAAAACTCGTAATGAAATGATCATACACTTTACTCGTGTGGATATGGTATCAAACTTGTACGAAACCGTAACGGAAAGAAGACCCCAACCTTATTTTTGGCTGGAAAAGATCAGGACACCGGTAACGATTCAAAAGGAGTAAAAACGATATAACTCACATCGTGAAAGTATCGTAGTAGAAAATCCTAAACTTTATCGAGTCGACCTTTAGGTAGTGGAGGCGATGGAAACGAGTATCATTACGGAGGATTTTGGACGCACTGAAGTGTGAGGTTATACGGACCGAGATCCACTTACTGGTGTATTAACACAAATAAACCCAGTAATTCTACAAAAAACATATCAAAAAACACATAAGAACGGTGAAGAAGAATTAGAGAAGACAAAGACACTCCAGGAATGACAAAGATAGGAAATGACTCGGGTAGAAACGTACATTATAAGGGAACCATAGAGGTCAAAAGAACTTCTCCAGAGATCAAAAAGGGTAAGACAACAAAAGGAGATAAAGACACGTAACAAGTATATTCTTCCGAAAGAACAAAAAGGAACGACAAGAGACCTTGAGACGTAAGTCAACCCATATACAAAGGAAAAGAGGAAACGGAAAGTGAAGAGAAAAAATGTTTATCGACTCTTTTATTTTCTTCTCCTAAATTTATTAACCGTAATAACAGTTCTACGTCGTATGACCACAATATTGTGTAGAACAATTTCCTTAACAACGGTTTCCTAAAGTCACTTTAGCTGACACAATGTCAGAAGTGTGACAAATGAAAGTTTCATTCTGTCCGAAAGTCTCGTAAGGTGGGTTAACACTTGTAGATATCGATACAGTGGGACATTCACTTAATTCTTCTGTATCTTAAGTTTTCTTTCTGAACACGTGACACTGGTACGATTTAATATCGAATTAACACATTTTGATAAGAAAAATATAAAATTACCGAACACATTTTATTATCAATATAGTAACCGGTTTCTTCCCGAAAGAAATATTAGTAATGAGTTTCCTGTACAGGGATCTCTCAAGACTCCAAGTACATCACGATACTATCATCTCTCATATCATTCACCTTTAATTATTTACGTGATCGTTTTGGGTAATCATACAAATACGTACACACACACATACACACAAACACGATTTAGAAACATTTTATTAAAATATTTTTTCCTCACTGAATGGAGTGACATCTTTGGATATGTAAATCTAAAAGTGTATAAACTAGTTTTTCTTATATTTTGTGGAAAATCTCTAACTTAATAATTTTAAACTACTCTCAGTATGAAATTTTATAAACGTCACAATCTCTCGGGAACTAACTTACTTGTACGTAAAACTCTAAATAAATTGAAGACATAGTATAAAAGTCGAAAAATTCCGTCAAAAGGAGGAGACTCCAACGTCCATTTTATCGGAATACAGAATACAAAACGGAGAAGAGTCTTCAAGTGACTACCCAGTTTATTCTTAAGGGTTCTATAGATTCTTCTCGTAATACTGAGTCAATAAATTTTCATCTACCATGAGTTGGGAAGTCTTCCATGAAAATGGGAAAACACTTATCCGATCTTAATTCTTGACAAAGTGTAAAATTAAAGAAGACACATTCTAGAGAGTTGTTTAATATTCCTTCTAGCACAAGAAAAACAACAACGACACTAACCAAACAGACCCCTATGGCCAACGAGAGGGAACCGGGGATTGAACGACAGGGGTCACGTCTATATTGACCCACTAAATTAGGACTGACTCCGAGTAATGTATATCACGTCTCCGTGGACCTTCGGTATCAAGACAAGACCTGGATACGTTCGTTACTGGAAGTCGGTCGGGGCACGAAATAAGTCGTCAGGGGTTCTAAATATCGTGATCCCTGGGTAAAGTACCTTCTGTTAAAAAGGTGTCTGGTCTCTACCCCCCCTACCAAACCTCTATTAAGTTCGTGTAATGTAAATAACACGTCAAATAAAGACAATAATGTAGACGAGCGAAAGTCTAGTATTGCCCAATCTAGGGTTTCAAACCCCTGAGAACGAAATACACTGATGTTAAACCTAAAAGGGTTCGGGTATTCGTCAGAAGTCTTCTAAGACTCTGAAAGGATTATTCCCTGTTTCCATCGACCGTCAGCAACAGAAACTTTCCAAACGGCGTGAAGAGGAGGGACCTTTGGGTAGAGGACCCCAGATGGACTGGAACAAGGCTGTCCCGGGGAGTGAACGGTCACTTTATAGAAGTGTTACGTGAGGCAGAACAGAAAATCACAGATTCACCTCTGTTTCTCTTTGTCGATATTTCTAAAGTTCATCTTTTTTTGGGGTTAGGTAATCTTACGTTTAACCGTCGACTTTCACTGGCTCTTTTGGTAATCGGAGGAACCTTAAACGTCCATGTCCGTACAAAGGAATGTCCGGTGTACCGTACACACCTCGGGTACAAGAAATAGTAACTCTACGACACATTAAGACCGACTGTAGATCTTAATTTTACTCGTTCCTGAGAGGTCTATCCCTTAAAACTGAAAAAGTTGGAAATCTCAAATGGAGTTCCTTAAAATTAAAGGAGAGTAACTTTGTATTTTAACTCTCACATCTCTCACTGTTCGGAGATGTTATGTCTATACGGAGTGGAGTTTATTACACTTCATAGAGTACTTTGGTCCTCCAGGAGAACCGTGAAAGGGGAGGGGGAACAAATTTTTAAATACCTTTATACCCCACTATTTATATAAAAGATGTATTTGTCTATTGACTTTTTACAATCTTTTATCCCGTCAAAAAGTTTCTCGGGTATCAAAAGTTCAAGTGACTACGGGGTTGTGGTAATGAAATGTAATAAAACCGTCTCGACGTTAAGTACTCTTTTAACACTGTACAGTAAGAAGGGTTGGAACATACTGACAATCCTTTGACAGTCCCGTTACGTCCCTCTTCGAAAGATCTTAACGAGACGTAATATGTGGTTGCCGACAGAAAAGAGAGAGTCACTCCTCTTGGATCTATTCTTAGTCGATGTTTCCCTTAGACTGGTACTTAAAACTTAACTAACTCACCACTATAGGTCCGTTGTCTACGAGAAATATTTCGTAGACCCGTGTTACACATCGACTATCAGAAAGTAAAGTTAGGTCTCCGTTATTTAGATGAATTGTGGAAACTCAAAATACCCAAAGAGGACTTCTTAAAGAGAACATATTTACTACAAGACTTACGTACCATACATAAGAATGAAGTCTGGATAAATTCGAAGTCTAAAGTCATCACTGATAGAAAATAATCAGTTATTACCTACTTCCATCATCAATCTTTACACAAAACACCTTTATACATAAAAACTTGACTCTTTACGGGTTGTCAAAAGAGAATGTATTGACTTAGATCGTCTATCGTAAGACATAAAGAGGAAACGACCGTCCTTCAAAGTCTTGAGACAGGTGAAACAGGAAGTTTACAGTTAAATCTTGATTTCCATCAAGAGACCCCGTACGTAGGAAATCTTCGTCAGTCCCTGAATAGACGTGGAACTTATATTTGGACGTTGGTTGTAAAAAGCAGTTTAAATACAACCTTAAATTATAAGGAGAAATGACAACTTTCTATTTAAACCGAATTTAAACTGACGGAGAGGTCGAAGACCTTTTCGTCTTAATAGAAAATCCTCCTAAGAGGTGAAAACTCCTTTAATCTTCCTATAGACTCCTAAAAACTTCCAACAGAAGACCCCTTTTTATCAATCACGATGGTCACGAAGGGACCACCGATTCTGCCATTTGTTAGACGGACGTTACGATCTTTGAACCCAAACTAGGGACCCAGTCCTTCTAGGGGACCTTTTCCCTTATTGTTGGGTGAGATCATGCGAACGGACTTCTTAAGGTACCTGTCTCCTCTGACCACCCGATGTCAGGTATCCCAACGTTTCTCAGTCTGTGTTGACAAGTTAATTGTGTATGGACAAAAACTTTACATATACACTTTAATAAAAGGTACCTCTTCCTCAGTCAGAACCCGTTAAATATATCTTACGTCCCCAACTAAATATACCTCCCTTTGTATGTAGAAATTTTCAATCCATTTAGACCATTGTGTGGATTGTTTCGAGACCTTAGAGTAACCTTTCAATTTAACAACCAACATCGTTCTCTCTTTGAGTGGAAATGGACGTTTATGGTTCCTGTAGCTGTAGGTCTCTTTAAACGGAGTACACCGACCACAAGTCGGAAAATTTCACACTTCCTACGAAACAATTATACTGTCTTTAAACTATTAGGAGTTATCTGAATACAATCATAGACGGACGTCTATGTTTTCTACAATGACACTCAAGTCACTGTTAAAATTTACAAAAAAATAAGTAATGTTATAATAAATATGTGTAAGTGTATTAACATCGTATTAAAATCTGAGAGTCAGAGGGACAGAGGTCTCAGAGACACTAATCAGTGAGTCAGTACAGACTGAGAAACACTAGGGTATCTGACATCGGGTGATCCGAGGAGACAGGTACCCCTAAGAGGTCTGTTCTTATGACGTCACCCAACGGTACGAGAAGAGGTCCCCTAGAACGGTTGGGTCCTTAGTTTGGGTCCAGAGGACGTAACGTTTGTCTAAGAAATGGTAGACTCGGTGGTCTCTTCGGTCTCAGAGATCAATCTTTACAAACATAATTGTCATGTTTCAATACGATGAAACTGAATAAGGGAAACTGCATACGATGTACGAAGTCTTAGAGTAACGGAAGAGAATCAAGTAGTTAAATAAAGATGATCCCCATAAAGACTGTTACTTATACTAAAAGTGTGGAGGTCCGTGTGTGTCAGGAAGGAACGAGAAGGTGAAATCCAAGGTAGTAATTATTACGGACAATAATGATTTTTTCGGAATACCATCACTAAGACGGACCATGTTAGGGACATTATTGAAGGTCTGTCTCCCCCTAGTCATCGAATATCTAACTCCCAGTGGTTCTCTACTACCTACATGAGTTGTGTCCCGTCGTCTCTCGAAGTCCTCAGTCGTGACGAATCTCGAAAGGAGGTCAAGCTTCACTTTGGACCAGTAATAACTACCTGTACACCGAGACATCGGGAAAGTTCACTCGCTTCTAATAAAAGAGTAAGGAGTTCATATCGTAGGAGGAGTTAAGGATTATCGTAGACGATACCAACGGAAGGAGAAGTCTTCGAGACATACACATTTAATACACCGAATTTGTTCGTATTAGTAAAGACACCATCATGTTATTTATGTCAAAAACAGACAAAAAAAAAAAGAAGATCTTATTCAGGCTACAAGATTGATATATTGAGTCAGTCTAAAATCAAAGTCATACACTGAATTATAATGACTGAAAGAGAATTAAAGGGTACAACGTTTTAACGTATACGATATTTAATGTGACCCGAAGGAATCACCAAATAAAGTATTTCTTAGACGGACGTTACGTCCCCTAGACCCAAGTTAGGAACCCAACCCTTCTAGGGGACCTCCTCCCGTACCGTTGGGTAAGGTCATAAGAACGGACCTATTAGGGGTACCTGTCTCTTCGGACCGTCCGACGTCAAGGACCGCATCCTACGTTTCCCAGTCTGTACTGACTCGTTGATTCGTGTCGTGTATTTGATGTATGAATGACCCTTTATACAATACCCTTAATAAACATTCTATTCTAGTTGTCCTTAGAGTTTCCACTTTCGAGTTTACAGGTAGTTAAGTACTTATTTGTTTTACACCATATAGGTATTTTCCTCTTACAATAAGTCGGTAATTTTCCTTACTGCATCACTTTATACGACGTCCCATTCATTTGGAACTTTTGTATTACGAGTCACTTTCGTAAGTCTAAGTTTTCCATTTAATAGATACTAAGACAAATAAACTTTTTAGGTCTTATCCATTTAGGCATCTTTCTCTTTCGTCTAATTACCACCGGTCTACGAACTCTTTCCTTCCCGACCTCCCACTGACGAATCACACATACCTCAAAAGAGAACCCCAGTAATTTTAAAAGACTTTCAACTGTCTCCACTCGACCGTGTTTTAACACTTATATGATTACCGGTAAATTACCATATAGTATATTACCAATTAAAAAATTGTTTTTAAAGTGGATTTAAAAAAAAGTTTCATAACTATCCTATGAAGGAAAACAAAAATTTCATTGACCAATGAATAATTTTTCACTAATTAGGAATTTATAAAAAATGTGATATGACAAATCCAGAAATTTTAGAGTCGATCTAAATGTAATAAATCAAATAGGTATTTCTGTCACATATTCTAAAAGACTATACTTGGACTTCTGAAACAAGAGGTGTAGGTGTTACGGTAAAATTTTTATTACAATAAATAAATAAAAACCGATACGACCCAGAAGTGACGACGTACCCGATGAGAGATGTACGTCACAAGACCAAAGGGTAACGTCACTGAAGAGAACAACGTCTCGTACCCGAGATTCCCGGGTACCGAAGTCATCAACACCGAGGACCCTAGATCTCGTTTCCGAGTTATCAACACCATGTACTTGAATCAACGGAGAACCGTACACCGTAGGAGGCCCTAATCTCTAACTTGGGCGTAGAAGATTTTACTGTCCGTTTCAGAAATGATAACTCGGTGGTCCCTTCGGAGGTGGTAGAGTAAAGTAAAAATTGGACCTCTAGGAGCTTGACCAGTTTTCTTCAATTTTTCCAAGTCACAGTAGTGTGAAAAACGTGGTCGGAGTCCATAAAATAACTCTAAATCATGAAAGTCGTCGTTGTAAAACAGTCTTTCGATACATAATTAATTTCACAGTCCTTTCCGATGCAATACAGTGTCACGAACGGATGTACGAATCAGTACAGGCTGAGAAACACTGGGAAACCTGACATCGGGAGGTCCTAGGAAACAGGTAACCCAAAAGGTCGTTCTTATAACCTCACCCAACGGTAAAGGAGGAGGTCCCCTAGTAGGGTTGAGTCCCTGACTTTGACGAAGAGGACGTAAAGTCCACCTACGATCAGTATCATTGTTGGAAATTCAGAGTCACCGAAGTAAGTAAGTAAGAACGAGTATAATGTACAGACAAAGACCAGTCGAACCGTCCACTAGTGTCTGGGAGTCTTGTAGAGGTAACAATTAACGTAACCGGGACACCAAATCAACAAATCAGCATAGGTTGACAAACAATGGGTCACCCGGTATCGGGTCGCCCGAGGAGACAGGTACCCTAAAGGTTTCGTTCTTATGCTCTCACCCAACGGTAAAGGACGAGGTCCCCTAGAAGGGTTGGGTCCCTAGCTTGGAACCAGAGGATAAAAATACCACCTAAGAAATAGTTGACTCGGTGGTCCCTTCGAGTGTGAGTCTCACAGGTGGACATTACCATGTATAAGCACAAAAAGGATTTCAGTACTGATAAAGATATTAGAGTAGGTCAGAGTTCCCCTGGTCCTTCGTGCTATCAAGAAACACGTTCTACAATTTTTTGACCACTATTACCGTTCATTGGTGGTATTATTGATTCGTACTGTAAGATCTAACAGTTAGTCTGGTTGAAAGGTTCATTAGACAGTGTATTAAATACTGGTAAATGGTAGAAAAAAACATTAACAACGAGTCATGGAACAAAGGAAATTTAATAAAAAAATAAATAAATTTTTAAAATAAATACATAAAATGAAATGTTATAACATAACCAAAACGGTATGTAACTGAACTTAGACGATACTCACATGTACACAAGGGGTAGGACTTAGGTGGAGGGTGGAGGGAGGGGTAGGGTAGGAAGACCCAGTATGGTCAAGTGGTCGGGACTCGTGGGACATAGTATGTAGTTTGGACCTGACCGTTAAGTAAAGTGTATACTATAAAATCTACAAATTAACGGTAAGAGGGTATAGTAGGACGGGAGCGGGAGAGGGTGTCTCAGGGTTTCTGACAAGTCATATAGACACAGAGAAAACGACAGAGTGTATGTCCCAATAGTAATGGAACAAAGATTTAAGGTAAATATACGTAATCATATGACATAACCACAAAAAGAAAGACCGAATGAAGTGAGACATATTATCCGAGGTCAAAGTAGGTGGAGTTATCTTGACTAAGTTTATATAAGAAAAATTACCGACTCATTATAAGGTAACACATATATATGGTGTCGAAAGAATAGGTAAGCAGACGACTGCCTGTAGATCCAACGAAGGTACAGGACCGATAATATTTGTCACGACGCTACTTGTAACCCCATGTGCACAGAGAAAGTCAAGACCAAAGGAGCCACACATACGGGTTGTCACCGTAACGACCCAGTATACCGTCAAGATAAAGGACAAAAAATTCCTTAGAGGTGTGACAAAAGGTATCACCAACATGATCAAACGTAAGGGTGGTTGTCACATTCTCCCAAGGGAAAAGAGGTGTGGGAGAGGTCGTGAATAACAAACATCTGAAAACCTAGCGTCGGTAAGACTGACCGTACTTTACCATGGAGTAACACCAAAACTAAACGTAAAGAGACTACTCACTACAACTCGTAGAAAAGTACACAAACAATTGGTAGACATACAGAAGAAACCTCTTTACAGACAAATCCAGAAACCGAGTGAAAAACTAACCTAGAAATAAAAAAACCTTAACTCGACGTCCTCAACGAACATATAAAAACTCTAATTAAGAAACAGGTAACGAAGTAAACGATAATAAAAGAGGGTAAGACTTCCGAAAAAGTGGAACAAATAGTAAAGGAAACAACACGTCTTCGAAAATTAATCCAGGGTAAACAAATCAAAACGAAAATTAAGGTTATAAGATCCTCCACCCAGTCTCTCCTAGGACGACACTAAATACAGCCTCTCACAAAACGGATACAAAAGGAGATCCTCAAATTATCAAAGACCAGAATGTAAACCTAGAAATTAGGTAAAACTCAAATAAAAACACATACCACAATCTTTCACTAGATCAAAGTAAGAAAATGTTCACCAGCTGGTCAAAAGAGTCGTGGTTAACAATTTCTCTAACAGAAATGAGGTAACATATAAGAACGGAGGAAACAGTTTCTATTCCACAGGTATCCACACACCTAAATAGAGACCCGAAAGATAAAACAAGGTAACTAGATATAAAGACAGAAACACAGTCATGGTATGACAGAACTACTGACACCGAAACATCATCTCGGACTTCAGTCCGTCCAACTAAGGAGGTCAAGGTAAGAAGAAAGAGTTCTAACGAAACCGATAAGCTCATAAAAAACATAAAGGTATGTTTAACACTTTGACAAACAAGATCAAGAGACTTTTTATGGTAACCATCGTACTATCCCTAGCACAACTTAGATATCTAACGTAACCCATCATATAAGTAAAAGTGACATAACTAAGAAACTAAGGTACTTGTGTTATATAAAGAGGTAGATAATCACAGGAGAAACTAAAGAAAGTAGTCACAAAATATCAAAAGATATATATCCAGAAAATAAAGAAATCCATCTATGTAAGGATCCATAAAATAAGAAAAGTAACGTTACTACTTACCTTAACAAAGGAATTAAAGAGAAAGACAAAAGAGTAACAATCACATATTCTTACGTTTCCTAAAGACACACAACTATAATATAGGAAGTTGAAATGATATAAGTAACTAATCGATATCATTAAAAGACCACCTCAGAAATCCCAAAAGATACATCTCCTAGTTTGTAGACGTTTGTCACTGTCAAAATTAAGAAGAAAAGGTTAAACCTAAGGAAAATAAAGAAAAAGACGAGACTAACGACACCAGTTTTGAAGGTTTTGATACAACTTATCATCACCACTTTCACCCGTGGGAACAGAATAAGGACTGAAATCCCCTTTACGAAAGTTAAAAAGTGGTTAACTCCTATTACAAACGACTCCCAAACGGTATATATCGAAAATAATACAACTCCATACAAGAAAGATAAGGACGAAAGTCCTCTCAAAAAAAAAAAAAATTTAGTATTTACCTACAACCTAATACAGTTTCCGAAAGAGACGAAGATAACTCTATTATACCAAAAATAAAAAGTTAAACAATTACACCACATAATGTCACTAACTAAACACCTATGACTTCTTAGGAACTTAGGAACCCTATTTCGGGTGAACTAGTACTACATATTAGAAAAATTATACAACAACCTAAGACAAACGATCTTAAAATAATTCCTAAAAACGTAGATACAAGTAGTCACTATAACCGGACATCAAAAGAAAAAAACACCGTAGAAACAGTCCAAAACCATAATCCCACTACCACCGGAGTATCTTACTCAAACTTTCAAATGGAAGGAGACGTTAAAAGACCTTCTAAAACTCATCCTATCCACAATCGAGAAGAGATTTAAAAATCATCCTAAGTCGACACTTCGGTAGACCTGGACCCGAAAACAAACGACCTTCTAAAGACTAATGTCAAAGTTAAAGGCACGAACACTACCCAGACAATTCTAAAAGATAAAGAAGGACCAAGTCAAAACCTTTCAACATAAAACATTCTTAAAAAGGTAAAGAAGGTTCAACAGGTAAAATAACCGTATATCAACGACTATCATCAGAGAATACTCGGAAACATAAAGACACAACAGACAATACTAGAGAGGTAAAAGTGAAGATTAAAATAACTAAACTAAAAGAGGGAAACAAAGAACTACTCAGACCGATTACCACACAGTTAAAATAAATAGAAGAGTTTCTTGATCGAAAACCGAAACAACTAAAAACGATACCAGAGAAAACAAAGAAAACGTAAATAAGACGGGATTAAAAATTCTAAAGAAAGGAAGATGATTGGGACCCCAAGAAGTAAAGAAGGAAAAGATCAACGAAATCCACATCTCAATCAATAAATAACTTGACGAAAAGAACAAAAAACTCCATTCAAACATAACGATACTTGGAAGGGGAATCGTGACGAGAATGTCACAGGTATCCAAAACACAACGACACAAAAGTAAAAGTAATCAAAGATACGTATAAAACTAAAGAAAAAACTAAAGAAGACACTAAACAACGAATAAGTCGTCACACAACAAGTCGGAGGTATACAACCCTAAAAATTATCAAAAAAGAGGATATTAACTCTAGATCAGAATGACGTAACACCAGTCTTTTCTACGAAGCTTACTAAAGTAAAAAAAAAAAAATTAAGTGGTTCTGATCTAAATACCGGGTCCTATACTAGATAGGACATCTTCCAAGGCACACACGAACTCATTTTCCACTTTAAGTAACAAAACCCCACTTTACAGGACATCTATAGTTAATCCAGATTGACCAGATAACGCAGTAAATTTCAAACGTAAAGGACAATTAAAAGACAAATCAACTAGATAGCTATCCACACTCACCCCATAACTTCAGAGGGGGATAATAATACAATAACAATTAAAGGGGAAAGTATGAACAATTGTAAACAGAATGTATAACACTAAGAGGATGCAACCCACGTATATATAAATACTAACAAAATAGAAGAAGAACCTAACTAAGAAACTAGTAATACATCACAGGGAGAGACAGAGAAAAGTGTCGGAAACAAAATTTCAGATAAAATAGACTATACTGTACTCATAACGATGAGGACGAAAGAAAACCAGAGATAAACGTACCTTATATAAAAAGGTCGGGAAGTGAAAGTCAGACATACACAGGGAACAAAGCTCCACCCAGAGAACAAGTGTAGTATATATCCCCAGAACAAAAACATAGGTAAATCGGTCAGAAACAGAAAGCCAACCCCGTAAGTTGGGTAAATGTAAATTCCATTAATAACTATTCATACTAGGGACACGGTAAATGAAATAACAAAACCTAACCTCAAATATGTAGGAAAGACACAAAGGACAGATCTCTTCTAGGAAATCGTAAACAACCTCTCGACCAAACCACCACGACTTAAGAGAGTCGAAAACGAACAGACATTTCGAAAACTAAAAAGAAAGTATAAACTTACTCTAGGAACGACCCATGTCATTAGACCCGACATCCAATAAAAGAAAGTAGTGAAATTCATACAGGACGGTAAGGAAGGACCGGACTTCTCAAAGATGACTTTCTAGTCAACAATAGGAATACCCTTAGGGGAACACACAATAAATAACAAAAAGGGAACGACGAAAATTATAAACAACGTAAACTAAAAACAATTAAACTAATTATACACAGAACCCCACAAAATGGAACCCAAACAGGACAAACCCAAGAAACCCAAAGAACCTGAACCCACTAATAAAGGAAGGGGTAAAATCACTTCAAAAGTTGATAATAGAGAGAGTACCAGAAATAAAAACAGAAGAAGAAGACCCTGAGGATACTAAACTTACGACCCCGTAAATTGTAACAGGGTCTCCAGAGACTCCAACAGGAGTAAAGAAAATTAAGTAAAAAGAAAAGAGGAGATACAAAGTAAATAAAGATCGTAAGATGGTAGACGGAGTGAATAGGACAGAAGACGAAGACAAGAAGATGACAACCAAGGGAGGTCTCACAAAAACTAGAGTAAATAACGTAATAAGTAATATATAACTGAAAAATTTTAAAGAAGATCCAGGAACAAATTGGAAAGAGCGTAGAAGGGCTAGGAACAGAGGTCCGATAAATAAACATTGAGGTTAAACAAAAGTTCTAAAACCTAGTAAAAGTGACAGCAATAAACCTTAAGAAATAGTCCATCTAAGGGATAGAGAAGGAGAAAACAAACCAAACCACTCGTAAATAAGACAAGGAAATGGACGACCCGTAAAGAGACGGAAAAGTAGAACTAATATAACGACACAAACCCCACCGGAAAGACATAAGACCGTCAACCACCAAGGAGAAATAACACCTCCAAGGAGTGACACCCACCCCAACCTGCCCACCAAAGAGTTCCAAAAGACCAATCCCTTCGAACACAGCCACAAGGCCACCCACCTCGACCTAAAGAAGAAAGACCTCACGTTACTCCACAGGTCATTATTCAAAACTCTACAGTAACCCAAACAACACTGAAACCAGTCGGACATACAACTCCGAGTCCCAATACAAGGACACAACGACCTCTTAAACGTACCATACAGAACGAGACCTCGAACAACCGGGAACCCACCACGAACCAAAGTCACATCCATACCTCCACAAACTACTCGAGGATATTTAATTACAAGGGACCTAAACCTTCAAGAGACCACAAGAGTCCTAAACCTGAATTCGGAGGACGGAGACCAAAAGTCAGAATAAGAATGTCATCGTAGTTTTGAAGAGGTAGATATGTCGTGGTTACTATTTTGTAGATCTAATTACTACTTTTCAAAGAGGTGATACTCCCTGTGGGTCTCTCCATGTGTCTCAATGTACCTCTTCTCTTCTCCCTCCTCCCTCTATCTCCACTGGTCCTCCCTTTCTCCCCCTTAGTTTTCTCCTCTCTCGTTCGATCGGTCATTAGTGAAGGGATACACGAGAGGTGTCAGACCTAGGGAGTCTCCACAAGTGCCTTAATGTGTCTCTTCTCTTCTCCCTACTTCCCCTGTCTCCACCAGTCCTCACATTTTCTCCCTTAGTTTTCCTCTCTCTGTCTAGGTCGGTCATTAGTGAAGGGATTCACAAGAGGTAGTGGGTCTTGTGTCTTCCTCTAAGTGACTCAACCCATCTCTTCTTTTCCCCCTCCCCTCTCTATCTCCACTGGACCACCCCTTTTTCCTCTCAGTTTTCCCCTTCTGTCGTTAGTCCGGTCACTAGAGGGAGGGTTCATTTTTGCCCATGACTTCTAACCCAAGAATTTCCATGTTTCAACTATTGTTTACGGTCTTTCGTTTCTAATTTTTAGAACTCATCTTCAATCTAAGAGTCCTTATGTTAAAATTATGTTTTGTTGTTGTTTTTTTTGTTTGTTTTTTTTTTTGAGTTTCGTTTGTTTGTTTTTTGTGTTTCAGTGTCTTTAATATTTTATATATATATACTTCAAACGAAATTTTTTATCCCAGAAAAAAAAAGACGTTCCATCAGTCAAGTCAAATCAGCGAGTCAGCACAGGCTGAGAAACGTTGGGGTACTTAGAGTCGCGAGGTCCGGAGGCACAGGTAGTGGTTGAAGGCCTCAAGTGAGTTTGAGTGCGTGTAGCTCAGCCACTACGATAGGTCGGTAGAGTAGGAGACAGCAGGGGAAGAGGACGGGGGTTAGGGAGGGTCGTAGTCTCAGAAAAGGTCACTCAGTTGAGAAGCGTACTCCACCGGTTTCATGATCATCCAATATTTTTACTTTTAATTTCCTCATTATCACTGAATTTTACCAAATTTTTTATTTTATTTTATATAAAAAATTAAATTTTTTAGTATTATCATTTTTATATAGATTCTAAAAGAGACCTCGACAACACCTGTCACACCCCAGTCAAGTAAAAGTCTATCAAGGAACCAGACCCAACATGAAGAGTACCAGATATCCGAGGAAGGATACATCAGCCAAGATTGATGTCCCAAAATTAGATAACGTGGACAGTGAAGGTTTCGTCAAGGGAGACAAATAAAATCGAAGAAGACAAACGACCAGAGAAGTCACGGATTAAAGGCGGAACTGTGTTCCCCGTGTCACAACCAGTGTAAAAAAAGCCGAAGGAACAAGACAGAACGAAACCCCTCTCTCCTTGTGACGTTTATTTATAGTGACCGCACACAAGTGTCACTAAGTCGGTGTGACGCAAACGGGGGTGAGTGCCGCACACACGAAAGGGTCAGATGTGACGAGTCTGAGATCCAACGAGACGACCCTTGACAGACTAAGTTCGGGACTAAACGTACGTGAAGGGTACAGATTTGTCGAGTCCAAGTCCAAGAGTCCATGAGGTGTTTCCGCGTCTGAACCAACCCGGACACAAAACGTGGGCAGGGTCCAGACTCATCGAGTCCACTGGTCCAGGAACCGAGCACATCAACGGGGGTCAACTTCCGACACTGAATGGTGGAGGGGACAGGATCGACGGGCCAAAAGACCTACATGTTCCCCACGTGGAAGAGTCCACACATAGAAGACCCTTCGACTAGAGACCGACGTTGGGAGGACCACCTGTAGCTGGCAGGTCTTAGGGTTCTTTAGAACCAATCGTTACTGCAGACGAACGTCAAACTATATCCTATGGAGAGACCCCGACACTAACGGGGGAAGGCCGAGACCGACGGGAGCGGACGGACAGAGGTCGTCCACTACCCAGTCACGTGTAGGTCGATCGAGACGAGTCAGGAAACAAGACACTCTCTCGGACCACCACCAATCCCGAAAAACACCCTAGTACCCTATCGATAGGGTGTCAGACTCAACGATAGAGTTCGATCAGGGGAGTCTAACGGGAGTCCCGTAAGTCCGGTCCAGGAATAGGATCCGTTACGACGGCCGAGGAGGGACAGGGAGGGGTTGAACGATCACCCCTACACTCACAGACCCGACAACGTGGTGACCCTCAGCGACAATCCGTACATTAGACACCCAAAATTAATAAATAAAGAAAAAGGAGGACCAATAAAACGGGAGACTCTAAGGTTCCAAGCGGTGTCTGGGTGGCCTCTCTCACAAAGGACCACAAACCTTTGAAGAGAAAAAATTGTGAGGGAAGGGCTACCTAGAGACAGGGATGGAGAAAACAGAGAGAAAAATAGACAACATAAAACAGGATGGAACTAAGTTTCTGTTACCCGACGAAAAGACCCACGGACTACAGGAGACGGTCGTAAGTCTTCAACAAGACACCTTAAACGAGCCACGAGTTTACAAGAAAGCTACTTAAACAACCCCTCCTTTACCAGAGGGACAGGATAAGGAGACGGTAGAATCCTAGAGGAGAGGAAATTTAAGAATAAACATGAAAGTTGATGATATCAAAGAGTTTGAAATAAGTCCAAGTATAGAAACAGGTCGTGAAGGTATTACATGGACGTGGAAAAGTAGTACGTTTGGACTGTAATGGAAAACGAACTTCGTAAATTTTCAAAGGACAGACCAAAGAATAGAATGTCAAAAGGGGAAAAATCTTATAAGGATTATAACGGTAAAATCATTAGATAAGTTATAAACTAGGATAGTTAGATAGAAAATTTTGGGACGAAGAGACCACCGAGTCTATCATTTCCTAGACGGACGATACGTCCTCAGAATCCAAACTAGGGACCCAGTCCTTCCAAGGGACCTTTTCTTTTACTGTTAGGTGGGATCATAAGAACGGAACCTTTCGGGTACCTGTCTCTTCGGACCACCCCATATCGGGTACCCCAGTGTTCTTAACCTGTACTGAATCGTTGATTTGGTGGTGGTCCTGACTGTCAACTCTTCCTTAGACTTAAGGAATCGTACAGTATTTCTGGAAAGAATTAAAGAGGGGAGGACTGAACATTAAAGTAAGGAATATGAGAGTGGGTGAATACAGTGAGAGGTGGGCGAAGATCAGGGCACTTCTACGTGGTCGAGAAGATAGAACCCCGACGAATGGACAACGAGAGAGAAGGTCCTTCTCGGTGTAGAAGGGACAGAAGTCGGTGAGTACCAAGTAGGTAGTGAAGAACCAGAAGACACTATGCCGTTCTGTGAAGAAATACCGAAAGTACCAAAAAAACACTCAAACGACCTTAGGATTCTCGAAGCGACATAAATATTCGAACCGGTTTTTATCTATAAATGAATATTAACAAATTACTTTAGTTACTTAAGGTCGTCTTCAGTGAAACAGTCTCTCGTCGCCTCGACTCACTCCCTCGTCTGATACCTCTTAAGAGTTCGCTTTTCCCTGACTTTGACTGAGACCCCTAATGAGTAGTACTCTGTAAGTTTCCGATCCTATAAAAAAATGTTGTCCAAGGTATACATATTAACTCCAAGGTATATATATTGAACGGAGAACAATCACAATCAGTGAGTCAGCACAGACTGAGAAACACTGGGTTACCTGACATCGGTCAGTCCGAGGAAACAGGTACCCCTAAATAAAAAGATGTTCATTATAAAGAATCCTATATAATCTCGAGTCCGTATTTTATAACCGTAACCTGAATTTAACACTCAGGTCGACTCAGGTTGTCTCTCTGAAAGAGGTGGTATTTTGTTCCTATTTGTGACTCTTTTTGAATTGAAAACGTATCTACGGGGACCTTACTACCTTTGTGATCTTATTCCAGTTGTATTATACTTGTGACCTCTTGTGGTTTTCTTGTAAACTTAAATCTTACTCTTTTTACCTGAAGAGAATAATCGAAAGGTAAAAGGTCGGTGTCTGGTACTAATTAGGAACTCTGAAAGACTTAAAGATCCAAGAATAAGAAGATTTGCCACTATTGTTGTCACAGTCCTATGGAGTGTTCTACAAAAATATGTCAACCTGTTTTATATTCCTTCATGACTCCTATGGTCTTTCCGTAAACAATTATTCTCTCGCATTCAGTATACGTTAATGTAAATTATATAACATCTTACCTTTATCTTTAAATTTTACGGAGGACACATTAGGGTTACTGTTAACTCCAAGATATACCGAACAGCAGAGAAGAAAGTGTCGATAAACATTCCGGAGGAGCCTGTCGGTAAAACGGAAAAACGTAAAGAAAAGGTACTCCTACAATAACTAGGGACATGTTACAGAGGAATGTTTATCGGCACTTTTCTTGTGTTCACTTTTCGTTTCCTCTTTTCCTTTCTATATCCGTATACTTACGTCTCAAGGTTTCTTATCGTTCCTCTCTATTCTTTCGGAAGGAGTCGTTAGTTACGTTTCTTTATCTCCTTTTGTTGCCTTACCCTTCCTGATCTTTAAAGGACTTCTTTTAATCTCGATGCTTCCCTTGTAAAGTACGTTTCTACCCGAACTATTTCCTGTCTTTACCATACCTGGATTGTCTTAGTTTTCTATAATTCTTCTCCACCGTTCTTGTGTCTTGACATACTTTTTTTTCGAAGTACTAGGTCTATTAGTGCTACCACACTAGTGAGTGGATCTCGGTCTGTAGGACCTTACATCTCAGTTCACCCGGAATCTTTCGTAGTGATACTTGTTTCGATCACCTCCACTACCTTAAGGTCAACTCGATAAAGTTTAGAACTTTCTACTACGACACTTTCACGACGTGAGTTATACGGTCGTTTAAACCTTTGAGTCGTCACCGGCATCCTGACCTTTTCTAGTCAAAAGTAAGGTTAGGGTTTCTTTCCGTTACGTTTTCTTACGAGTTTGATGACGTGTTAATGTGAGTAGAGTGTACGATAATTTCATTACGACTTTTAAGAGATTCGGTCCGAAGTCGTTATACACTTGACACTCGAAGGACTACAAGTCCGACCAAAATCTTTTCCGTCTCCTTGGTCTCTAGTTTAACGGTTGTAGACGACCTAGTACCTTTTTCGATCTCTCAAGGTCTTTTTGTGGATAAAGACGAAATAACTGATACGGTTTCGGAAACTGACACACCTAGTGTTATTCGACACCTTTTAAGACTTCCTCTACCCTTATGGTCTGGTGGACTGGACGAAGAACTCTTCGGATATACGTCCAGTCCTTCGTTGTCAATCTTGACCTGTACCTTGTTGTCTCACCAAGGTTTATCCTCTTCCTCATACAGTTCCGACATATAACAGTGGGACGAATAAATTGAAGATACGTCCCACATAGTACTCTTTGCGACCCGACCTACTTCGTGTTCGACCTTAGTTCTAACGGACCTCTTTAAAGTTATTGGAGTCTATACGTCTACTGTGGTGGGAATACCGTCTTTCACTTCTCCTTGAGTTTTCGGAGAACTACTTTCACTTTCTCTCACTTTTTCAACCGAATTTCGAGTTGTAAGTCTTTTGATTCTAGTACCGTAGACCAGGGTAGTGAAGTACCCTTTATCTACCCCTTTGTCACCTTTGTCACAGTCTGAAATAAAAAGACCCGAGGTTTTAGTGACGACTACCACTGAAGTCGGTATTTTAATTTTCTGCGAATGAGGAACCTTCCTTTCAATACTGGTTGGATCTATCCTATAATTTTTCGTCTCTGTAATGAAACGGTTGTTTCCCGGTAGATCAGTTCCGATACTAGAAAGGTCACCAGTACATACCTACACTTCCAACCTGACACTTCTTTCGACTCGTGGCTTCTTAACTACGAAAACTTGACACCACAACCTCTACTGAGAACTCTCAGGGAACCTGACGTTCCTCTAGGTTGGTCAGGAAGGACTTCCTCTCGTCAGGACTCACAAGTAACCTCCCTGACTACGACTTCGACTTTGAGGTTAATAAACCGGTGGAGTACACTTCTCAACTGAGTAACCTTTTCTGAGACTAAGACCCTCCCTAACCCCCGTCCTCCTACTGTCTCCTACTCTACCGACCTATCGTAGTGGCTGAGTTACCTGTACTCAAACTCACTTGAGACCCTCAACCACTAGCTGTTCCTCCGGACCGTACGATACTAAGTACCACAGTGTTTCTCAGTCTGTGCTGACTCACTTGACTTGACTTGGCTTGACTTGACTACCGAACAGATCTCAGAGAATATCAGAATTGTTCTCCAACTCTGTTTTTCTTCGGGTGAAAGAATATATATGGTCGTTTCTTAAAAAAGACGTGAACTCCATCTGAAAACTTAACAACCATACTAAGAGAAGTATAATGGAAGTTCTTGTCATTTGACTTTTGTTTCTTAGACTTTACCTTATTTTTTCCGTTTCAATTTATAATTCGACACTCTTTATGGAGTAATTTACTATAAGATATTAACACACACACATAAAGTTTACATTAACAGATATTAGTATTCGAAATCGAATGTCTATACTCAACGTTACTATGAGTATCGATTAAAATTTTACCCTTACCAAAGTATTGAAATTGTATTGAAATGATTAGAGGAAAGAAATGGGGACTTATAAAGAGGAGAAAGTCGACGAGTGTTCGGGGAATAAATAGTTTTGGACTTTTAAAAGGGAGTTTGAGGTCGATAGTTCATGAAAAAAAGAGGAGTCGAGACAGGAATTAGAATTACACGATTATACCTCTAACTGACTAACTAGAAAAATAGAACAGGTGTTAGAAATGAAGAAACTCGAACACTATTTTAATTGTGTTCAACTCAAGAATGACCAAAAGTTGTAACGTGTCCCTATCACTTATAAGTTAAAAAACCTTATAGTTGGTTAATTGAAATTTTATAGGTTAAAATAAAATAATAAAAAATTTTATCAAAACCTCATACCTACTAAATGTTACAACACAATCACAGTCCATATGTCGTTTCACAGTCAATGTGTACGTACACATAAGTGACAAAAGTCTAAGAAAAGAGTATATCAAATCGTGTCTTACAAATCATCTAAAGGGACACGACGTACATAGAAGAACTTAATACTAAAAGAGGTCTATATACAGGTCACGCCCTAACGACCCAATATGCCATCAAGACAAAAAATAAAGAATTCCTTGGCGGTGCGACAAGAGGTATCACTAACATGGTTAAATGTAAGGGTGGTTTTTATACTCTCCAAAGGGAAAAGACGTGCGGGAAAGATCGATATAACAAACATCTGAAAAACTGCTACCGGTACGACTGACCACACTTCACTATGGAATAATACTAAAACTAAACGTAAAGGGGCTATTAATCACTACAACTCGTAGAAAAGTACACGAAAAACCGGTAGACATACAGAAGAAACCTTTTCTTTTTATCCATCTAAATCGGTTGTAGAGACCATGTCGGGTGATAGAAGAAAGACAGAGACACATTAAGGTTATAGGGTGATAATCATTGATCTAATAACTCACTGTTTCTTATTATTTTATTTCTCTTCTATACCTTGTAAGTCTACAATTAATTAACACAACGTCAGTGTAAATTTCGGTATATATTATTTTTTCACCATTATTAATACTTATTATTAATATTTTTGGATTTTTCTACTACTAATATAATTAATCCCGAGAATCAACTTTCATGGTCTTTAGGACAAGACCCATATGAACCATCTTACCCCTTTATTACCCTACCTATTAGAGACAAGTACCCTAAAGGGTCCGTTCTTAAGACGTAACTTAAAGGTAAGAGAAGAGATCCCATAGAACTGTTTGGTCCCTAACTTGGGTGTAGAAGAAGAACCGTCCACCTAAGAAATGGTGACTTGGTAGTCCCTTTAGAACTAATCGGTAGGGGGAACTATTTAGTTATCACCATCTCCCCTTCTCTTGATTTTTAGCACCATGAGAACACGTTTGAGTGTCCTTCCCATTACTTTCTTTGTCAAAGGTCTATTTCCCCTCTACAAAGAATATAATAGTAGGAGTCAAGTCAAGTCAGTGAGTCAGCACATACTAAAAAACGCTGATGTCGTACGGTCCGGAGGGACAGGTAGTGGTTGAGGACCTCAAATGAGTTTGAGTACAAGTAACTCAGCGACTACGGTAGGGGGTGAGTAGGAGACAGTATGGGAAAAAAAGGGTGAAAGTTAAAAAGGGTCGTAGTCCCAGAAAAGGTTACTCAGTCATGAAGTGTAGTCCATCGGTTTCATAACCTCAAAGTCGAAGTTGTAGTCAGGAAGGTTTCTAATATATCCTGACTAAAGAAATCCTACCTGATCAACCTAGTGGAACGTCAGGGTCCCTGAGAGTTCTCAGAAGAGGTTGTGGTGTCAAGTTTTCGTAGTCAAGAAACCGTGAGTCGAAAGAAGTGTCAGGTTGAGAGTGTGGGTATGTACTGGTGACCTTTTTGGTATCGGAACTGATCTACCTGGAAATAACCGTTTTATTACAGAGACGAAAAATTATACGATAGATCCAACCAGTATTGAAAAGAAGGTTCCTCATTCGCAGAAAATTAAAGTACCGACGCCAGTGGTAGACACCACTAAAACCTCGGTTTCTTTTATTTCAGAGAGTGACAAAGGTAACAAAGGGGTAGATATACGACACTTCATTACTCTGGTCTACGGTACTAGAATCAAAAGACTTATAACTCAAAGTTCGGTTGAAAAAGTGAGAGAAGAAAGTGAAAGTAGTTCTCGGGAAATCAAGGAGAAGTGAAAGACGGTATTCACACCACACAAGACGTATAGACTCCAATAACTATGAAGAGGACCGTTAGAACTTGGGTCGAACACGAAATAGGTTGGGTCGGAAAGAGTACTACATGAGACGTATTTTCAATTTATTCGTCTCACTGTTTATGTCGGAACTACATGAGGAAAGGACTAAACCTTAGTCAGACATAAAGGTACAGGTCAAGATTGACAACGAAGGACTAGACGTATGTCTAAAAAGTCCTCTGTTCCGGCCCTCGACTGACACCGAGTCTAGTAGTGTAGGAATAATGGCTTAAGTCTGAATTTAACTTCTTTCATCCCTTTTGGTGTTCCGGTAAGTCCATACTGGATTTGGTTTAGGGAATACTAATATGTCACCTTCACTGTTTGTCTGACTTCCCTAATCTAGACTATCTCACGGACTTCTTGATACCTACCTCCAAACACTGTAACATGTCCTCCGTCCCTAGTTCTGGTAGGGGTTCTTTTTCTTTACGTTTTTCCAACAGACTCCTCCGGAATGTCTATCGACACTTTTCTTCTCTTCACTTTCCGTTTCCGTTTTTCCTTTCTATGTAGGTAAACTTACGTCTCAACGTTTCTTATCGTTCCTCTCTATTCTTTTGAGGAATCACTAGTCACGTTTCTTTATCTCCTTTTGTTATCTTACCTTTTCTGATCTCTAGAGAAGTACTTTTAATCTCTATGGTTCCCTTGTAAAGTACGTTTCTACCCGTGTTATTTCCTGTCTTTACCATACGTACTTTGTCTTCGTCTTCTATAATTCTTCTATACCGTTCTTACGTGTCCCTTAATATGTTTTCGCTAGAAGTGTTGGGTCTATTACTACTACCACACTAGTGAGTGGATTTCGGTCTGTAAGACCTTACGTTTCAGTCCACCCGGAACCCTTCGTAGTGATGTTTGTGTCGATCACCTCCACTACCTTAAGGTCAACTCGATAAAGTTTAGGACATTCTACTACGACACTTTCACAACGCGAGTTATACGGTCGTGTAAACCTTTTGAGTCGTCACCGGTATCCTGACCTTTTCAAATCAAAAGTGTGGATAGGGTTTCTTTCCGTTACGGTTTATTACGACTTTGATGGCGTGTTAACGTAAATAAAGTGTGCGATCATTTCATTACGAGTTTTAAGAAGTACGATCCGAAGTACCATGTACTTGGTACTTGAAGGTCTATAAGTTCCACCAAAATCTTTTCCGTCTCCTCGGTCTCTAGTTTAAAGGTTCTAGATAACCTAGTAACTTTTTCGTTCTCTCAAGGTCTTTTTGTAGATGAAGACGGTTTAGTTTTACCTTTTTTTTCGTGTATGTCGATAATTTCACGTTAAAAATCAACGAGAAAATATAAAAGTCTTTACAGTAAATATACTCGTCGAACAAGATACGAATCCCACATTAATTATGAACCTTAAGAGTACCATGACTTTCTTCAGTTTAGTCTAATTTTTTAAATATTACCGGTTAATAAACAAACGATTAATATGAAATTCCGTATTTGACATAATCTCAAAGTTCTGTCACTAATAAGGAGTCTTCAATACATGTGATTCGTATTAAAGAAACCTTTTAAATAGTATAAAATAAAACATGGAAAAAACAACATATTTAGTAAATTACTTCCTGAAAAAAAAGATACTTTATTATTAGGACATGATCGAATAATTTGATAGTGTGCAAGACAAATAAACTAGATTCCAAGATAATCATGTTCATAACGACGTAGACATCGTATGTACACACGGGTCAAGGAGTCAACACAGACTACGAATCTCTGGGGTACCTAACATCGGACAGTCCAAGGAGACAGGGACCCTAAAGGGTCCGTTCTTATGTCCTCACCCAACGGTAAAGGAGACGTCCTCTAGAAGGGAGGGGTCCCTAGATTGGGTACAAAGAACTCAGAGGACGAAACCCTCCGTTTACGAAAAGATAACACGGTGGACCTTTCGGGGACATTTAGACATCATATCTGTATTTTAAAGTATACCCTAAGTGTAATATAGTCACAATCCTTTAATAAAGGGTAAGTGAAATAAGGTTTTTACAAAATATAAGGGTGTCCCTTTAAAAACGATTTATAATCTTTATAGGAACTTCAATCCTGTTTGGTTCATTGCAATACTTCTTTTCTACAGTATACAGTAAGAAAGTTATGAAACTTTCTTAGGGAGAATTATTGTGGTCGATTCGAGCATCTCAAAATCAACAGGAGGTCATTCACCAAAATCGACTAATACACAAAACCTATCTCTTACCCAGTTATATTACGGTTTCCTTTGTTTTTGTCAATGAGTTTTTCTGTATGCATGGAGGTAAGGTAACATCGCAATAAATATTCATCTCTTAATTATTAAAACTGACACGTTTATTAGAAAGTATTTAAACAAAGAAAAAAAAAAATTCAATCAAAACTATAAGTCCCTTTATTGAGATGAACGTGAATCACAGAAAAAGTACTATTTATAATTTCCTAAGGGTGACCATCGGAACACAACAATAGTTGTTCCTTATAAAGAGTTACAATCGGTCACTAACTTTTTATCTTGTTCAAATCATCTCGGTTTAGACCGGACTAAAGATAAAACAGATAATATAATCGGTCATGAAGACTTGTAGATATCAAGTTATTGACGTAAAGTTTAATACTATGTTTGAGGTCCTTAGATTTCACGTTACACTAAACAGTTACTAATTTCGTATAAGTAATAACTCCATCTTATTTTACGTGAAATGACGAAACTAAAAAAAAATTTGAAAAAAAAAGTGGGGAGGAAGAGAAGGAAGGGGAGGAAGAGGAACAGAGACAGTGGGAGGAGGAGGAAAGACAGACAGACAGACAGACAGACAGAGAAAGGAAGGAGAGAAGAACGAAAAGTTTAGTTAGATACGTACACACCCATCCATCGGAAATCATTAGTCTTATAATTTAGTCTTCGAGGAAGAAATTGAGTCGTACATTTGTCTTCAAATTATCTTGTGGTAAGGTGAGTAGAAATAGACATTTTCCTTTAGTATTTATAAGTAGCACCTAGGTACAGTGTAAAAGATGCCTTCATATTTTTGAATAAATTTTGTTTGTTCTGTTAAAACTGATCTCTTCCCGTCTATTGTCTTCTCCTTTTACAACTATTTTAGAACCCTTAACATCTCTGACCATAAAAATTTGAAAAGATTGATATCGCTCTTCTTAGTTCGTTCTCAACACGAATTAGAGTGTATATCACCAAAAGGTCTTCCTAAATTATTGAAGAGTTCCGAAGTATATATAAATTCTTAACGACGAAATCGAAATGATTGTAGTTGAAGTGTTTAAAAGTATGGTTCTACATAAGTTACGGTAAACAATGAAAAAATTTTTTATCTGAAAAACAAAAGTTCATCACAAATCGAGTATCGTTTTAATGTACCTTTAATGTCTCTGATGGGTATATGGAGGGTGGGGTTACGTGTGTGACGGAGGAGGTAATAGTCATAGGGGGTGGTTTCACTATCTGAACGAAATTAACTACTAAGATATAACTACGTAGCAATAGTGGGTATGAGGTATCGAATATGATCACAAGAGAACCACAAAATATAAAATGCCGAAAATTGTTTACATATTATTGTGTATAGGTGGTGATGTCATAGTATGTCTCATCAAAGTGACGGGATTTTAGGAGATACAAGACAAGCTGGGAGAAGGGATTGGAGACCGTTGGTGACCGAAAAATTAATAGAGGTTTTACAACGGAAAAGGACTGCCAGTGTATCAACTTGAACGGATCATATACCGGAAAGTCTAACTGAAGAAAGTGAATTATTATACGTCAATGTAAAGGAGGACCAGAGAAGTACTGAATTATCGTGTTTATAAAAGTCACGACTTATTATAAGGTAATAGAAATACATGGTTTCAAATAGGTAGGGAAACCACTTCCTGTAGAAACAACGAAACAACGAAGGTATAAAACCGTTAATACTTATTTCGATGATATTTGTAGGTACACATCCAAAAAACACCTATACAAAAGTCGTGGAAACCCATTTATGATGTTTCACACTAAAGACATACGAATCAAAACACTCTTTGGTGGTCTGAGGGAAGGTTTCACCGACATGGTAGAGCACAAGGATGACCATTACTTTTTCTCACAACGAGGTATAAGAACAGTTGTAAACCACGAAGACCACAAGTCCTAAAATCGGTAAAATTCACCACATATTACTATACAAACATTAAAAAGTATAAGGATAATGATTCGGGTCTCTTAATTCGTTCAAAGTCCTTATATCTCGTTACCGTGGGGTGAGGTCATGAGAACGGACCTTTTAGGGTACCTACCTCCTCGGTCCATCCGACGTCAGGTACCCCAGTGCTTCTCAACCTGTGCTGACTAAGTGAAAAGTGAAAGTACGTGACCTCTTCCTTTACCGTTGGGTGAGGTCACAAGAACGGACCTTATAGGGTCCCTACCCCCTCGGACCACCCGACGGTAGATACCCCAGCGTGTCTCAGTCTGTCCTGACTTCGTTGAACCGTCGTCGTCGTCCTTATACATAGTTACTTTAAGGTGGACTTTTGACTAAAGGTTTGGTGTAGGTTTTGTGTGTCTCTAGACTCTTTAATTTTCGATAACACTATTCAAATCAATGAAAGATAGACATACTTGATAAAAGTTCCTATATGCTTATCATGTTATCATAGTTATAAGATAACCGTCTTATCATATAGAGGAATTTCGTGATTTCTCTGGTTTCACTTTACTCAATACTTTGGTTCCTACATTCAAACGTGTAGAAGACTTACTACTCATGTTACCTATGATCGTCTACTTATTAAAAGAAGTTTCGTAAAATTAAGTTATAAAGGGGATTTGTTCCACAGTTAGTTCATTTCGTATAATTGTGTTAAGGTTGTTGTTGTTGTTTTACAACCGTTTGAAACAACTGTGATATGGACGGCCCTTCCTTTGGTATTGTAATTTTTTATATATAGTCACGAAATCTACTTTATCTACAAAAGTGTCTCGAACGAAAAAACAACAACAATAATCTCCATGAATTTCTTTCGTAGTGTAAATGTGTGTGGATATACAGGATATAAGAAAACTTTAAGATAAAATGTGACATTACGATTTACATTATTTTGGAGACAGATACACCATTTACGAAAGATTCGTAATTATACACTTAAAATCTAGAACTGTCGGATCAAAGGGAGAGGTCATAGACTTAACAAGTACAAAAATAGAGAGAGGAAAAAATTAATGAATAGATAAAAGAGACATAACCAAATCGAAAAATAATACGTATTTGAAGACAAAATTTGCCTTTTAATGACTAAGAAGTGATGATCATAGTTTTGGAGTAGTACCCATTCTTAAAGTTTAAGAGACCTTTGTCAAGTTTATTCAAAACACTTATTTAAATTTTTACTACCATTCTTATCTCTAATACTTTAAAAATATCAGCGTATCGAATATCCTTTAATATAAATCGGTAAAATTGACCTATAAAATCCCAGTATAATTTCTTGTACATGATCTGTGAGTATTTATTTAATATTTATTACATGAAGTCGTTCTTTTATTTAATACAACTGTAGTTACGTAGTACTTAAAAACACACTATCGTAATATTATTAAATTATAATTTTCATTGACACTCCTTCCATAATCATAAGGGCAAAAGATTACCCTTCCTGAATCGTTATCTGTTATTTAACCTTTGAAGTCAAATATTTAAGTTTCTAACTTACTGTTAGTTGATCATATACCAATGTCTTGTCACTATACGAGATCACAGAGTAATATTTCTTCGTTATCAATATTTAAAATTTAAAAACTTAATTGTTGTTATGTTTATTACTAATTCCTAAAAGTATACAGTTGAAAAGTCTTCCATAATGACTCTTAATAACTTAACAAAAATAATTTATTTACAAAGGGATTACCTGTAGGAAAGAGAAATTTGTATCAACTCCTGAAGGTTTTTATCTTAAAGGTTTAATGGAGAGTTACAGGAGATAATTTTGTCTATACGAAGTTTTGTCTGTTTAGTTCGAAAAGAGTTAAACAGTCGGCATCCCCTCAATGTAACAAGTCTTCCTTTTTTCTACCTATAAGATTTATCTTACAAAAACCTACGGAAAGTACTCTGTAGTCACCCAGAAATTTCTCTCAAATAACTAAGAAGTCCGTCGTGGGCTCCGTCAGGTTCTAGATAACGAGACAGTGAAATTTCCGTCGTCCTCTACACGGCGAAAGGGATCCTCTAGAAAGGGAATTCTGAACTTTTAAAGATGTTTGGTTAACGGAGACAGTTGAGGACGAACTAGGTGACTCAGGGTGTCCGGTACAGACTTACCAATTTTCGATTTAAAAACGGGGTTTACGAACAACCTTGTTTATATAAAAACTTCCGTCTTTAAGACATTTACTTTTGATACGTAGGTTTGGACATTTGTAGTCACTCTCCTCGACACTGGTCCCCTCTTCGTCTGCCACCTTAAGATTCTTTCTGTTGGTCTGAATCAGGCACCCAGTGGACCATGTTGTAGAACCTGTGGGTAGGTCACAGAAACACCTATGAAGATCCCTCCTCTTCAAATAAAATATTCTTTTAGGTAAAGTAAAACCCTAACTTTTTGAAAACTTTTTACTATAAATACAATAAGGTCTTAGCTCGAAGGAGATTCAAATTAAAATAACAGTACTCCAGTCGTGAAACTTCTAACGACAATCCTATTACATTTGTTTAGTATAAAGAAAGTAAAGACATAAACGTCATATCTGTCAGTGAGAGGAATAGTACAGGAACCTTACGTCACCCAAAACGTCACAAGGAATTTCATTCACAAGTTGACTTTTTATGTATATATTAACTATCATATCATTTCCTACTTATTTTTAAAATTCCTCAAGACCTAGTCACAGGTTTGGGTGATCTTGAGTATCCGGGAAGAAGATCCACTACCGAACTCACATAAAAAGAGTATACTTCCTAAAGACTTTTTACTCTAAACGGAAAGAGTGTTCCTTTCGTTCCTTTATATAAATCCACATCTAAGTTTTATGTAAACCTAATAGTATATATAAAATTTCATATATAAGCTCTATTCGAACACGAATAATCGTCTACCATTAGAGTTTTTAATAATACATAATCAATAAAATTCTCAGTCAAAATGATTGATTATACCAAAATAGTGAATTTATACTCGTCGACGACAATCACTCATCCACAAGTGTAAGGATACTTACGTGGTTAATCCTTAGTTCAAGGTAAAGATTTCGTCGTTAAAACCTCTTAATGTCATGTCCCTATTCCTGCACTCGAAATCTCAGTTTAATAAACTAGACGAAGGAAGAAATGGTTAAGTTGAGTTTGTTTATACAAAAAAAGAGTACCCAGACAGTACGGATAAATTAAACTAAACGAGTTTACGAACCTAATTGTTCCAATCTGTCAGGTTGATGGAGTAACGACTCTGTTAACCCGGAAGTATGGAGGGAGGATGGTCTATATTATGAGTCATTACACAAAACCCCTTTGGGCTATTTGTCTCACCCAAGTTTACTATACATTCTAAGTTGTACACACGTATTCGGAACCACGGATTTAACCCTGACACAGAATCTTTACACGGTACACTTTTCTATGAGACACATGGAGGATACCATACCTACGTCAGAATTCTCTACATAATGAGATTATGTTGAAATGCACAGAACATGATTCCTGAAAGTCAAACGGTCAATTTACTAATGAATCTTGTCTTTTCTGACATT
Organism: Capra ibex; assembly: GCA_006410555.1. Taxonomy (NCBI): domain Eukaryota; kingdom Metazoa; phylum Chordata; class Mammalia; order Artiodactyla; family Bovidae; genus Capra; species Capra ibex. Next base: position 32,381,135 of record SJYO01026388.1, read on the forward strand.
ATAAGGGGTTCGGGAGGACCATGTTTCGGCAGATTTTATTTTTATAAATTTTAATTAGAAAGTTTTCGTTCTATCATTTCTTTAGGAGTCTTCGATAGTTGTCTTTCGAATTTATACCCTTTTAGTCGTTTATGACTTCTACCTACAATGAACCCTAGAGACGGTTAATTGAGGACGAGACATTGAAGTCAAAATTTCTGGTATACACTCACTGTGTATAATCCTATATATATCACAATTTCATTTACTCTCTAAGTCTTAATTGAGTCTCGGGAGTTTGTTACTACGGGAAACCCCTACTTTATTTTGTTTGGAAAAAAACAAACAAACAAACTACACTTTATAATTGTAGTTCTTTAAAAACGGAGACTCATCGAAATCCTTTTGTTTGTTTTTTGTTTGTAGAGGACTCTTAAGTATTGGTAGGAAGGACCGAATCCCTGATCTTTATTGTGACGACGACGACGACGATTCAGTGAAGTCAGCACAGGTTGAGACACGCTGGGGTATCTGCTGTCGGGTGGTCCGAGGAGGTAGGGACCCTAAAAGATCCGTTCTTATGACCTCACCCAACGGTGTGATTAACCAGGGCTTAGGGTGTTGGTCTTTAAAATAAAAGTCAACTAGGAGTCCACGGACAATCTTCGTATACGTTCAGAAAAGACCTCTCTTTTTGTATAAGTTGTGACAGAAGTTCTATTAGGGTGTTATTTGAAGGTCCTTTTCAATAAGAATTTTTTGTTGTTGTTATTGTCGTTGTTTTGGGTATTCTATGTGTTCCTCTCTACCGGAAATATCATTTGTCTTTGTGTTTGATGTCTTACTCTATGAGTATCTGACGACGAAAACTTTAAGAGTAGTGTCTTATAAATTATTGATACGATTTGTCCAAATTTACTTTTTTTTTCATAGTTTAATACCGATTCTCTATTCTGAAAGTTCTACTAGTTTACCTTGACTTTTTAATATCGTAAAGATCTTTTATACATTTTATGTGTTAGTGTAATTTGGTTTTTGATCTACGTTACTTCTTTAATTCCGTTAAATTTTTTTACTTTCTCTGCATAGTCTTTGACCGTGTCTTTCTACTCTATTTTGATACTTTCTATTAAATCCTCTGTACACGTCAGTATCCGATATTGTAAATACGGAAGAAGTAGATTAACTTCAGGTTTTATTTTTAATCTTACCATTATTCGTTATCTCCATTATGGATCTTAAAAAGTCTTAATTTTCCTTACTTTTGGGGTTGAATCCTTTTTACTTAGCATTTTTAAGGTTTCGTCCCATTTATTTGTTTACAGTTGTAGATTTATGATGATCTTTGACGTTTTGTGGTTTCTCGTTAAACACTTTTGACGACCCCTATTCTCTGTGAAATGGATGTATCCCTTCCTTTGATTTGATTGTTACCGAAGAATTGCCGTTATTATTTTGTCTCTCTAACAATTTGTCATGGAAGTCCCATGACTCTTACGGTCTGATGTGTCTTAATTTATTTGTCACTTTAATAGAACCACTTATTCTTACTGTAGTTTTACAATAAGTTGAGTAATAGTAATTTTAAAGATGAAAGACGTCTAAGATTATCATAAGTTTTATCAAACAAAATTGTACAACTTTTATTGAAGTTTTTAAAACACACTCTTCTTTTCAAGTTTCTTTCCGTTTATTTGAACTTTTCGTTTTTTGTTTTTCCCCCCTCGAAAAATTCAATTCGTACTGAATTAGTCTATTGTCTAATAAAATTTATATGTTTAAATTTTGTCCCTTTAATACGTTCCTTTTATTCAATGGAGACACCCCTTTTTTAACTAGGGATGACGTATAACATGTGTTTAAGTTTACTCATTTCCTGTCTTAATATATTCCATTATGAAAATTCCTAAAACTTCTTTTAGACTCTTATAGAAATTGTAGGTTCATCCACACCTAAAACAGTTGTTTTACGTTTGTATGCATTATTCGATTTCCTTTTTCGACTTTTAGATAGTGTAATTTTAATGTTCAAAGAAAAAAAAGATTCTTATCGTACTCCCGTAAACACGACTCAACATAGACTGAGACGGTGGGGTACTGGACATCGAGTAGTCTGAGGTGATAGGTACCTTAAAAGGTCCGTTCTTATGACCTCACTCAACGGTAAAGGAAGGGATTATGGAGTCTCCTATTTATTAGGTGGACACTGTGTCCTCTGTGTCCAAGTTAGGAGTCTACCCCTTCTTGGAGATCCCGCCTTTTTCCGTCGGGTGAGGCCATAAGAACCGACTTTTTAGGGTACCTATCTCTTCGGACCTCCCTATGTCAGATACCCGAGTGTTTTCTCGACCTGTGTTGACTTGTTGATTTGTGTGTTGTGTTCTTACCGTATTTCATTCTTGGTTTAGTTTCGTGTTCGTCTCTCTTTTATAAACGGAATATATATAATGACTGTCCTCTATAAATGACAAACAATGTTACTTGATTTACAGATGAGTTTTGAATTTTCAACTTCAGGATGGGGGATTACACTATCATAATCCTCCACCTCTGACCCTCCATTACTTTTTTCTCAGGAACGGTTACCATAAACAGAGAAACATTCTTCTTTATCTAAGAGAGAGAGTCGGAACATTAAATTCCTTTTCTAACAGACGTTTGGTCCCTTTCACTGGAGGAGTCCGTGATCTAGACGATGTGAAGCTAATATCTTAAAGACCGAAGGTCTTGGTCCTCTTTATTTATAAACAACAAAATTTGTTGTGTGAGAGACCATAAGATAATATCGTCGAGTTTGACTAATTCTATGTAAAAATAGATTTTTTTATATATATCTTTTTACATATATAAACACATATATATATATATGTGTATGTGTGATATGTATTATATAAATATGTTGTTATTCATTTTCTTTTTGATCGTTTGTCCTTTTTTGTATATATACTTATATATACATATATATATTAAGTGTTCAACCCTATATATGTAGGACTTTATACTCATATTTTTATATTTAGTTTAAGTTTGTATTATAAATCCCCACTTTTTATTTATTGATTTCTTATCTGTTTTACTCAGGTAAATATATTACCATTTTGATTTACCACACAACAAATTCCTTATACGTACGACGGATGTTAATAATCTTTTAATTTATGGTCTCTTAAATCGTATAACTTACCAATTGTCTCTCCGTACAGTCAGACTAACCTTTTCCTGTATGTCCCTAAGAGTTTCAACAACAATACAAAATTAAGAATTACACTCTAAATCTATGTACATACGAAAATTATTTATAATAATCATCATTCTGACGTTTGATATAGGTTTATTATCCTTCGGTAAACGTTATCGGTGGAATTTTTTAATAACTAACAATTCGAAATACCGTGATACTAACTCAGAAGTTGTATACCTCATTTATTTATCCCTACACAGGTCTAGTTAAGTTGTAAAAAAGACAGGTTGATATACGTTTCAAGTTTCATAATAGAACAGTTTATACACTTCACACATCCCATTACTTTACAGTTCTCCGTTATGGTATCAGACGAAATTACCTAAAATCGTGGTTCGATTAAAATACGAACTCTTTAAGAAATTTTTTTGTGTTTGTACAATTTTGAAACCGATAAAGGTTAACTAAAGACTGAATAAATCATCATATTGATCGTTCTATCTTCTTCCTTAACACTTTTACCAATCTTTAACAAATGTCTTATATCTCTTTGTCGGTGCTCCCTCCGAGTTTTGAAGTTCATGAACTAAAATCTCTACAAGGACGTGAGTCCTATATCAACAAGAATCTTTTTCTTCTAATTTCCCTAATTCCTACCATAAACACCCTATTTTAATACAAATTATGGATTACACATTTTATTTCACTCGTTCGTGAACTATTATCAATACCATATTTTAAAGGTGTTACTTTAATTATAGTTGTTTAATATTTACGACCTTGATTTAGAGTCTACAATCCAATGATTCACCAGTCCACAGTCTCGACACGACTTTAGCAAACGATCTCTCTAACATTAATGAATAATCACATAATTTACGATCTTTCGTATGTTTATTTTAATGGTAAAAATAAATTAATTTATATACGTAAAGGATAAAAGATGTTTATAAACTCCATGAAATCGTAATATGTATTTTATTTTACCTTTCTTACATGTTTATATAGTCCCACTACCCTTTTATGTTTATCTTATCCTTCTATTCCAGTTCCTTTTTAACTTCTCCTGTTAAACAAAGAAGTCATTTCATAAAGAGTGGTCATTTAGAATAAATGAGGATAGACTACCGTAACAAATTTCGTTTTAATTTTATATCTCCTCCGTCTATTTACCTAACTTTGAAATAGATTTTTAAGGACCATTTATAGTGTGAATACCCTAAACTCTAAGATACATACTAGAGACCAAATTACAATATTTAATTCTGGACTGAAAATGATGAAGACACATCTATGAAAAATAAAAAACTTGTCATAATATAATCAAAGTCCATATAAGGTATTACTAACCTACAAACGTATGTAATATTTTACTAGTGGTGTTTTTAAGATCATTGGTAGACAGGAGTATTTTTTATAATATTACAATAACCGGTATAAGGAATACCACATATCATATAGAGAGTACTGAATAATATATTGATCTCCTAAAATGGAGAATGAGGGGAGGGAAGTGTATAAAGTAGGGGGTGGGAGGAAAGACCCTTGGTGGACAAACAAGGGACATTGATAACTCAGATAAAAGTAAAACTGAACAAACAAAACGAAGAATCGAATGTGTATATTCTAATAGACATAAACAGAAAGAGACTGACTGAACAAAGTGGTACCGTACCATTGGAGATGTAGGTGGATACAACAGTGTTTACCGTTCTAAAGTAAAAACACCGACTCATTATTACCATTCTAAAGTAAAAACACCGACTCATTATGATGCGACAAATAGATATGCTGTAGAATAAACAACGTATCTGTATACACACCATGAGATTGACACCTATATATTGTAATATATAAATAATTCTGGTTATTTTATATTTTGTGGTTCTTACTTAGAATAATATTTGACACCTGAATTAAACTATTACCACGTAGTTATATCTGAGGAGTCAACATTGGAGACGGTGAAACCACCCCCTACAACTGTTACCCTCTCCGTTACACACACAACCCGTTCACCATACACGTTTCAGAGAATGAACGGTAAGTTAAAATGACACTTGGGTTTTTGGTGAGATTTTTATCAAAAAAAAAATTCTACTATAAAACTACTTTAGTTTTTGTACAAATTAGATTGTAGAATAAAAAAAAAAATAAGTTTCAATGTCTCTTACATCCTCATCTGGTATCATTTTACAGATCCGATCTTCGACCCGAGTGAGTCGATTTTTATATCATTTCAATTTTAGTTATAATTTATTCTTAGTTTCGATAGAGAGTCTTGTCTGGAACCTATCTAGTGACACTAGATGACTTTATCTTACATGATTTTTACAAAGTTAATTTTATTAAGATTGTATGTTTGGTATTGTATAAATGCCACTTTGTCTGTTTAGGAGTCACGTACATTAATTACCAATATTAATTTTATTTTTATTAGAGTTCACCACATTGTAGAGTCGTCTCTCTAAGTACCCATTTAGTCGATAGTGTGTTCCTCAAGAACCTCTTGACTTTCCTACCGTCTCTCACTTTTTGTGTCACCTCTGTTCGTGACTTGGGGTGTACGGTCGACCCGGGAAAGATCATCCTCCGTTGTGTCCGTCTTAAAGTAGGTAAACTTAACATAATGTATTGTGAACAAAAAACGAGACAAACCAAAACTAATAAGGAGAGATTATAAAATTCAATCTTCATATTTTCACTTCTCAACTCTCTTCAAGTGTTCTAGTCTGAAAATATCTTCTCTCCTATAATCCTCTTTTAGTTTGTTACTTTCATTTATATATGTTTCAATAAAATTTCATTTTGTAGAGATGTTACTGTTGTCAAATGTGTCGTGTTCGGTCAGGAACCATATAATGTTTGAACGACGTCGAGGATTAGTAAAAGAACTTAATAGAAGGAATTAATAGTTCTTCGGGCACTTCCCAAGTCCAACAAAAAGAGTGGTCAAAATACGTCGATTATGAAATTTGTAAAAATCTTTGCTAAGAATAACAAACTATAAAACAGAAAATGCACACAAAATAGTAACTTTAGAGTCATCGTAAACGATGAGATGATAAAACGATGAGTATACAATGAGATGATGATAATAGTAATTAGTATCTTCGTACTCTACTAAAACCTAAAATAATGAATTCAGATATCAACAATAAAGTTTAGTTTAAGTACGAACTGTTCCTTAATTTAATAAAAATCCATTAACGTAAATGATTTGTCCTAAGGTAACGTATCTAACAGTATTACCAATAAATATTATGTAACATAAATGTTGTAATAAAAATGCAGACATGGTTGTTGTGTGATTGTAATATTTTAATTTAAAATCACAAAACCATAGGATCTTATAGATGACAGTAAATCTATTATAAAGCACTTCAAATATTTAAAAATGTAATAAGGTTGACATACACAGGTAAAAGAAGACATACATGATCGAAATATATTAAGAATCTTTGTGTCTTTTGTTGGACTAGGAGGTTTCTTTATAAGACAATGACCCATATAACTAAGTCAAGTCAACGAGTCAGTACAGACTGAAACGTCGGGGTACCTGATATCGTACGGTCCGGAGAGACAGGTAGTGGTTGAGGACCTCGAATGAGTCTGAGTACAGATAACTCAGCCACTACGGTAGGTTGGTAGAGTAGGAGACAGCAGGGGAAGAGGAGAACGGAAGTTAGAAAGGGTCGTAGTCTCAGAAAAGGTTATTCAGTCGAGAAGGGTAGTCCACCGGTTTCATAACCTCAAAGTCGAAGTAGTCAGGAAAGTTACTTGTAAGTTCTGACTAAAGGAAATCCTACCTGACCAACCTAGAGGAACGTCAGGTTCCCTGAGAGTTCTCAGAAGAGGTTGTTGTGTCAAGTTTTCGTAGTTAAGAAGCCTTGAGTCGAAACAAATATCAGGTTGAGAGTGTAGGTATGTACTGGTGACCTTTTTGGTATCGGAACTCCTCTACCAGGAAACAACCGTTTCATTACAGAGACGAAAAATTATACGACGGATGAAACCAGTATTGATAATAAGGTTCCTCATTCACATATGTATCATTATAACACATATATTCTACGTAAACAACTAATCTAAACATAAAGAAACTCTTGTTAGTACGAACTCAATCAAATAGTCTAAAATGAAAAATACTAAAAACGTATAAGATTAAAGTAAGAAACTGAGAGAAATATCATCCAGTTGGTAAAAACGACCAAACATTACAAATTTTATTAATACTGAACTTGGAAAACAGTACATAAAAAAGACAGTAAAAGAAAATTATCATAAATGTAAAATTTATGTCTTCATATAAATACTCCAATTTAAACTATAAAAACTTACTATAGAAGGATAAGTATATATAACGAAATTTGTTTTAAAATATTTATAGTTCAACTAAAAATAAGATTATTATGACAGTCAAGTCAAGTCAACGAGTCAGTACAGTTTGAGAAATGCTGGGGTACTTAGTGCCGTGCGGTCCGGAGGGTCAGGTAGTGGTTGAGGGCCTAAGTGAGTCTGAGTGCAGGTAGCTCAGTCACTACGGTAGGTCGGTAGAGTAGGAGACAGCAGGGGAAGAGGAGGACAGGGGTTTGGGAGGGTCGTAGTCTCAGAAAAGGTTACTCAGTTGAGAAACGTACTCTACCGGTTTCATGACCTCGAAGTCGAAATCGTAGTAAGGAAGGTTTCTTTAGGGTCCCGACTAGAGAAAGTCTTACCTGACCAACCTAGAGGAACGTCAGGCTCCCTGAGAGTTCTCAGAAGAGGTTGTGGTGTCAAGTTTTCGTAGTTAAGAAGCCACGAGTCGGAAGAAGTGTCAGGTTGAGAGTGTAGGTATGTACTGGTGTCCTTTTTGGTATCGGAATTGATCTGCCTGGAATCAGCCATTTCATTACAGAAACGAAAACTTATATGATAGATCCAACCAGTATTGAAAGGAAGGTTCCTCATTCGCAGAAAATTAAAGTACCGACGTCAGTGGTAGACGTCACTAAAACCTCGGGGGGGTTTTATTTCAGACTGTGACAAAGGTGACAAAGGGGTAGATAAACGGTACTTCACTACCCTGGTCTACGGTACTAGAAGCAAAAGACTTACGACTTGAAATTCGGTTGAAAAACCGAGAAGAGAAAGTGAAAGTAGTTCTCCGAAAAATCGAGGAGAAGTGAAAGACGGTATTGCCACCACAGTAGACGTATAGACTCCAATAACTATAAAGAGGGCCGTTAGAACTAAGGTCGAACACAAAGAAGGTCAGGTCGCAAAGAGTACTACATGAGTCGTATCTTCAATTTATTCGTCCCACTGTTATATGTCGGAACTACATGAGGAAAAGGATAAACCTTGGTCAGACAACAAGGTACAGGTCAAGATTGACAAGGAAGCACTGGACGTATGTCTAAAGAGTTCTCCGTCCAATTCACCAGACCATAAGGGTAGAGAATCTTAAAAGGTGTCAAATAACACTAGGTGTGTCAGTTTCCGAAACCGTATCAGTTATTTCGTCTTTCTCTACAAAAAGACCTTGAGAGAACGAGAAAGGTACTAGGTCGTTTACACCCGTTAAACTAGAGAATAAGGAGACGGAAAAGATTTTGGTCGAACTTGTAGTCCCTCAAGTGCCAAGTACATAACGACTTCGGACAGAACCTCTTAAAAGTCGTAATGAAACGATCGTACACTCTACTCACGTTAACACACCATCAAAGTCGTAAGAAAACGTAACGGAAAGAACCCTGAGCTTACTTTTGACTGGAAAAGGTCAGGACACCGGTGACGACTCAAAAGGTTTAAATGACCGTATAACTCACGTCGTGAAAGTGTCGTAGTAGAAAATCTTAAACTTTATCGAGTTGACCTTAAGGTAGTGGAGGTAATCGAAACAAGCATCACTACGAAAGATTCCGGGTGAACTGAAGTGTAAGGTTCTACAGAACGAGATCTACCCACTAGTGTGGTAGCACTACTAGACCCAGCACTTCTAGAAAAAACATGTCAAGAAGCCACATAAGAACAGTGGATAAGAATTATAGAAGACGAAGACAATCCAGGTACGGTAAAGACAGGAAATAGCTCGGGTAGAAACGTACTTTACAAAGGAACCATAGAGATTAAAAGAACTTCTCTAGAGATCAGAAAAAGGGTGAGACAAGAAAAGGAGACAAAGAAACGTAACTAGTCACTTCTTCCGCAAGAATAGAGAAGAACGATAAGAAACTTTGAGACGTAAGTCTACGAATATGGAAAGGAACAGAGGAAACGAAAAGTGGAGAGAAGGAAAGTGTCGATAAACATTCCGGAGGGGGCTGTCGGTAAAACGAACAAACGTAAAGAAAAGGTACCCCTACCAGAACTAGGAACAGAGGACATGTTACAGTGCTTGGAGTAAGGTGTCAATTAGTCCGTGAGATAGATAGTCTAGATCCGGGAATTTAGATACAGAGTGAAGGTGACATATTAGTATTCCCTAAACTAAATCTAGAATGGACCATATCGCCAAAAGGGATTGAAAGAAGTTAAACTCAGACTTAAACCATTATTCCTCAAGTACTAGACTTGGTGTCAGTCGAGGACCAAAACAAAAACAACTGACATATCTCGAAGAGGTAGAAACCGACGTTTCTTATATTAGTTAGACTAAAGTCACAACTGGTAGACCACTACAGGTACACATCTCAGAAGAGAACACAACAACCTTCTCCCACAAACGATACTGGTCACGTAAAAGAACCGTTTTGAGATAATCAGAGACGGGACGAAGTAAGGTGTAAAGTTCCGGTTTGAACGGACAATGAGGTCCATAAACGACTGAAGGATGAAAATGTAAGGGCAGGGGATATTACTTTTCCTGTAGAAAAAAGTCACAACCACAATTCCAGAACATCCAGAAGTATTTTGACAAGTTGAAGTCGAAGAAGTCACAATGACCAACCCCGTATCTGAACCTCTTGACACTATAACTTACCAAACGGAACCTCTACTTGTCTCTAGTAAGACAGTAAAACCTCTAACGTAGGTTCATGACGTAAAGCCTGAGAAAACAACTGGTACTACCGATGAGGTAAAGTAGACTCCCTAAGGACGGACGTCATCATCTATATTACCAGTAGACTCAATTTAAGTGGGTAAGGTCAGGTAAAATCAAGTGACTAAGGATCTTACAGCTGGAAGTGAGAACGCTACAGAAGAAACTGGTGAAGGTTAAACGGATCTAAGTACCTGGACTGTAAGGTCCAAGGAAACGTTACAACGAGAAATATCGTAGTCGAGAATGAAGGTAGTGGTCAGTGTAGGTGTTGACCCATAACAAAAACGAAACCAAGGAAGGGACGTAAGAAAGACCTCGATAAAGAGGTGACTAGAGGTCATCGTATGACCCGTGGATGACTGGGCCCCTCAAGGAGAAAACCATAGGATAGTAAAACGGAAAAGTATGACAAGTACCCCAAGAGTTCCGTTCTTATGACTTCACCGAGAGGTAAGGGAAGAGGTCACCTGGTGTAAGACAGTCTGGAGAGGTGGTAATGGACGGGTAGAACCTAACGGGGCACCCGTACCGAACCAAAGTGACTAAATCTGTTCCGACACCAGGATCACACTAATCTAGCTGATCAAAAGACACTCATACCAAAGTCACACAGACGGGAGACTACGGGAGAACGTTGTGGATGGTAGAATGAACCCAAAGAGAATAGAACCCACACACCATAGAGAAGTGCCGACCAGATCGTTTCGTGTCGGCGATGAGGAATGGAACTTACTCCCCATAGAGGAATGACGGCGCCAAGGACTGGGAGTAACAACCTATCGAGGAGATCCGGGAGGACACGGACGTGTCGGTGGTGAGGACCCCAACGAGGAGGGTCGGCGGCCGGGACGGAGTCCGGCCCCCACCGAGGAGTCCCAGTGACGGGGACCGGAGCCCGCGCTCCACCGAAAAGGGCCGCGGGGACTGGAGCCTGCGCACCACAGAGGAGGGCGGGAGGTGACTGGAGCCTGCACCTCATCGAGGAGAGCCGGTGGTGGGGACTGGAGCCTGTACCACACAAAGGACGACCGGTCACGGGGACTGGAGCCTACGCCCCATCGAGGAGGGTCGGTGGTGACTGGAGCCTGCGTCCCATCGAGGAGAGCCGGTAAGGACACGGCAGCGTCGGACCGTGAGATCCGACGACGGGGACTGGAGTCTGCACCCTATCGAAGAAAGCCGGTGCGAATCACACGGTCGAACGACGGCGGTGGACGCGAATCACACGACCGAACGACGGCGGCGGTGGACATGATGACACTAAAGAGAAAAAAGGAAAAAGAAAACAAAGGAAAGACAAAAAGAAAAACTCAAATTTTCTTTCGAAAATTTCTATCACTAAATACGGTTTAATAGCTGATGAAGATCTGGGTCTAAAGATTGTCCTATACAATCCGGACTCTTTTACCGAAATCTTATAACTGAAAAATAAGGTAACACTCTTAATTCATTCTTGAAACATTCTTCATTCTCCTCAAACCCCTAAAAATGGTCAACAGAAGTGAAGAACCCGTCTACCTACAAAAGAACAAAGTTCTCACAAGTCTTTCCTCTCATAATTTTTAGTAATACTTAACGTTTTTCGGTAAGAAATCCCTAACCATCTTAGGAGTGAAACAGACCCCATCGGACACATAAATTTGTTCTCTTTTCACTTTCATAATCAGTGAGTCAACACAGTCTGAGACGCTGAGTCACCTTACAGGCACCCTAAAAAGTCTGTCCTTACAACCTCACCCAACGGTAAATGAAGAGGTCCCTTGGAAGGGTCGGGTCCCTAGCTTGGACCCAGGGGCCGTAACGTCTGTCTGAGAAATGGTGGACTCGATGGTCCCTTCAGGTAATTTTCACTCCGATGATGAGTTTAGACATCCCCTTTTCACCGATTGAGTTAATTAAATAACGATTCCTCTCCTTAGAGGGTCAGTAAAATTCATCTCTACATTAAATTCAAACCCCCTACATACTTCAAACTCTAATCACCTAAAAATCTTCGTATGAATGAACATAATGAAAACTTATCCATAATCTTTAAAGACACAGATATTTGGTGAGTCGAAACTGGGAGTCAGTAAACCTTCGGGAGAGTAGATGTTGTCTTCCTTATAACGACCTTATATATTGAATCTCAATAGAATCTTAGATTCTTAATTTTAACATTCTAAACTACATTTGACATCGAAACGAAAAGTAAGAGAAGTACCCCAAGAGTTCCATTCTTATGACTTCACCGAACGGTAAGGGAAGAGGTCACCTGGTGTAAGTCAGTCTGGAGAGGTGGTACGGACGGGCAGGACCCACCGGGGTGTCCCGTACCGGATCAAAGTAACTCAATCTGTTCCGACACCAGGATCACACTAATCTAACTGATCAAAAGACACTAATACCAAACACACAGACGGGAGACTACGGGAGAACGTTGTGGATGGTAGTATGAACCCAAAGAGAATGGAACCTGCACCCCATAGAGAAGTGGCGACGAGGTCGTTTCACGTCGGCGACGAGGAATGGAACCTACTTGCCATAGAGGAGTGGCGTCGAGGAGGGCTGGGACTTGTACCTTATCGAGAAAATCCGGAAGGCCACGGACACGTCTGTGGTGAGGAACCTACACCCCAGTGAGGAGGACCGGCGGCGGGGACCGGAGCTACCCCCAACTCCCCTCGAGGAGAGCCGACGAAGACGCAACAGCGTCGGACCGTGAGAGCCGGTGGTGGGGATTGGAGACTGCACCGAATCGAGGAGAACCGACGGTGGGGACTGGAGTCTACGCCCTATTGAGGAAGGCCGACGCCGGGGACTGGAGCCTGCACCCCATCGAGGAGACCCGGCGACGGGGAGCCCGCACCCCAGGAGGACCGAAGACGGGGACTGGAGACTGCACCCTATCGAGGAGAGCCGAACACGCGACAGTGTCGGCGTGATCATTTCATTGCGAGTTTTAAGAGGTTCGGTCCGAAGTCGTTATGCACTTTGAACTTGAAGGTCTCTAAGTTCGACCAAAATCTTTTCCGTCTCCTTAGTCTCCAGTTTAACGATTGTAGACAACCTAGTAGCTTTTTCGTTCTCTCAAGGTCTTTTTTTAGATAAAGACGAAATAACTGATACGGTTTAGGAAACTGACACACCTAGTGTTATTTGACACCTTTTAAGACTCTCTCTACCCTTATGGTCTGGTGGACTGGACGGAGAACTCTTTAGACATACGTCCAGTCCTTCGTTGTCAATCTTGACCTGTACCTTGTTCTCTGACCAAGGTTTATCCCTTTCCTCATACAGTTCCGACATATAACAGTGGGACGAATAAATTGAATATACGTCTCATGTAGTACTCTTTGCGACCCGACCTCCTTCGTGTTCGACCTTAGTTCTACCGACCCTCTTTATAGTTATTAGAGTCTATACGTCTACTATGGTGGGAATACCGTCTTTTACTTCTCCTTGATTTTTCGGAGAACTACTTTGACTTTTTCCCATTACTCTTTCAACCGAATTTCAAGTCGTAAGTCTTTTGCTTCTAGTACCGTAGACCAGGGTAGTGAAGTACCCTTTATCTACCCCTTTGTCTCCTTTGTCACAGTCTGAAATAAAAACCCCCGAGGTTTTAGTGACGTCTACCACTGACGTCGGTACTTTGATTTTCTACGAATGAGGAACCTTCTTTTCAATACTGGTTGGATCTATCGTACAAATTTTCGTCTCTGTAATGAAACGGTTGTTTCCAGGCAGATGAGTTCCGATACCAAAAAGGTCACCAGTACATCCTTACACTCTCGACCTGACACTTCTTTCGACTCGCGATTTCTTAACTACGAAAACTTGACACCACAACCTCTCCTGAGAACTCTCAGGGAACCTGACGTTCCTCTAGGATGGTCAGGTAAGACTTCCTCTAGTCGAGACCCTAGAGAAACCTCCCTTACTACGATTTCGACTTTGAGGTCCTGAATCCGGTGGAGTACACTTCACAACTGAGTAGCCTTTTTCTGAGACTACGACCCTCCCTAACCCCCGTCCTCCTCTTCCCCTGCTGTCTCCTACTTTACCGACCTACCGTAGTGACTGAGCTACCTGCGCTCAGACTCACTTGAGGTCCTCACCACTACCTGTCCCTCCGGACCGTACGACACTAAGTACCCCAGCGTTTCTCAACCTGTACTGACTCGCTGACTTGACTTGACTTGAGTTGACATCGAAACGACCAATGATAGAGACACTACAATATATTCAACGAAATCGAGCGAGTATAAATCAAAAGAGTAGACATTATATCTCGACCATATTTTCCTTTACTAGTTTATTTTAAAGTATCTTAGTCTTTGTTTATATATATACACACACACATATATATATATATATATATGTATATATATATATATATATACAAATGGAACACTTGGTTACTTAAAGAGAAAGGCAGTGATCCTATATACTGGTAGACGCACAACAGGATAGAGAATTAGATCTTCCGTAGGTATCTGGAAAAACAAACCCTCCGATATGGAGATACTTTAAGTTTCGTACCTTTATATACGTTCCTTTTGTGGTACGAAAAATTTCATGATAATGATCCCAGTGGGTTTTTCGAAGTAATAGAAAGTGATTCATTAATAATCAGAAAGTAGACCTAGTTCCGATAAAATAAAAGTATTTTAAATCGAAGAACATCAATGTATCGTTTAAAAATAAAACTCATAGTTTACGAAATCATACTATCACGATGGCATTCCCGAATTAACAAGTAAATTATAACAAGTATATGGAGTACCTTTTATATAGGTTTATAAACATGAGGAACCTACATTACGGTGTTCCATCCACCAAGGTGTTTTTTTTTTTTTTCACTGTTAAACTTTACAGTACATAAAATGGACAACAACGAAAACGATCAAAGAAATTTGAATATAGTGTTGTATTAAGGGAAAAAGAAAGTTTTCTACCTAGTTAACTTACTTCTTTCCTCTGTAAAACTCTATTATAAAATTCCCTGATCTAGACTATCTATCTATCGGACTCTTGATACCTGTCTCCAAGTACTGTAACATGTCGTCTGTCCCTAGTTCTGGTAGGGGTACCTTCCCTTTACGTTTTTTCGTTTTATCGACAGACCCCTTCGGAATGTTTATCGACACTTTTCTTCTCTTCGCTTTTTGTTTCCTCTTTTCCTTTCTATGTATAGACTTACGTCTCAAAGTTTCTTATCGTTCCTCTCTATTCTTTCGGAAGGAGTCGTTAGTTACGTTTCTTTATCTCCTTTTGTTGTCTTTCCCTCTGATGTCTAGAAATGTCCTTTTAATCTCTGTGGTTCCCTTGTAAAGTACGTTTCTACCCGAGCTATTTCCTGTCTTTACCATACCTGGATTGTCTTCGTCTTTTATAATTCTTCTCCACCGTTCTTATGCGTCTTCTTGATATGTTTTTTCTAGAAGGGCTGGGTCTATTAGTACTACCACACTAGTGAGTGGATCTCGGTCTGTAGGACCTTACACTTCAGTTCACCCAGAATCTTTCGTAGTGATGTTTGTTTCGATCACCTCCATTACCCTAAGGTCAACTCGACAAAGTTTAGGACTTTCTACTACGCCATTCACACGACGTGAGTTATACGGTCGTTTAAACCTTTGAGTCATCACCGGTGTCCTGACCTTTTCCAGTCAAAAGTAAAGTTAGGGTTTCTTTCCGTTACGATTTCTCGTGAGTTTGATGGTGTGTTAACGTGAGTAGAGTGTACGATAATTTCATTACGAGTTTTAAGAGGTTCGGTCCGAAGTCGTTATGTACTTGACACTTGAAGGTCTACAAGTTCGACCAAACTCTTTTCCGTCTCCTTGGTCTCTAGTTTAACGGTTGTAGACGACCTAGTACCTTTTTCCTTCTCTCAAGGTCTTTTTGTAGATAAAGACGAAATAACTGATACGGTTTCGGAAACTGACACACCTAGTGTTATTTGACACCTTTTAAGACTCTTTCTACCCTTATGGTCTGGTGGACTGGACGGAGAACTCTTTGGATATACATCCAGTCCTTCGTTGTCAATCTTGACCTGTACCTTGTTGTCTGACCAAGGTTTATCCCTTTCCTCATACAGTTCCGACATATAACAGTGGGACGAATAAATTGAATATACGTTTCATGTAGTACTCTTTGCGACCCGATCTCCTTCGTGTTCGACCTTAGTTCTAACGGCCCTTTTTATACTTATTGTCTATACGTCTACTGTGGTGGGAGTACCGTCTTTCACTTCTCCTTGAGTTTTCGGAGAACTACTTTCACTTTCTCCTCGCACTTTTTCAACTGAATTTCGAGTCGTAAGTCTTTTGCTTCTAGTACCGTAGATCAGGGTAGTGAAGTACCCTTTATCTACCCCTTTGTCACCTTTGTCACAGTCCGAAATGAAAGCCCCCGAGGGTTTAGTGACGTCTACCACTAACGTCGGTACTTTAATTTTCTGCGAATGAGGAACCTTCCTTTCAATACTGGTTGGATCTATCGTATAAGTTTTCGTCTCTATAATGAGACGGTTGTCACCAGGAAGATCAGTTCCGATACCAAAAAGGTCACCAGTACATACTTACACTCTCAACCTGACACTTCTTTCGACTCGTGGTTTCTTAACTACGAGGGAACCTGACGTTCCTCTAGGTTGGTCAGGTAAGACTTGCTCAAGTCGGGACCCTATAGAAACCTTCCTTACTACGATTTCGACTTTGAGGTCATGAAACCGGTACGCTTCTCAACTGAGTGACCTTTTCAGAGATTACTACCCTCCTTAAGCCCCGTCCTCCTCTTTCCCTACTGTCTCCGACTCTACCGACTAACCATAGTGCCTGAGCTGTCTGTACTCAAACCAGCTTGAGGTCCTCAAACCACTACCTATCCCTGCGGACACACGACGATAAAGACCCTAGGGTTTCTCAATCTGTACTGACTTGACTTGTGTATAAATCGGTTTTGGGACTCCGTCATAGTTTCTGATTGATATATATTCTGACTTTTCTTTACAATTAATAAAAATTTTATGACGTGAGAACCTCAACAAAAAACAGAAAGAGGGAGTTTCAGTTAAAACAGAGAGAGTTTGACTAATCGACTTGCAATAGTAAAACAACGATGGTGAATTGTACGAATTTGTCCCTAGAACCTTCTGTATCTAATCAAGTACCTTACATCAATTATATAAGAAAATAATTTACGAAGAACTATAAAGTCATTAATAAAATAAGACGATTTTAACCCTCATGGTACGTACGAATTTAAGACAAGAATCTACCCAGATAAATTCGTAAAAGGTTCAAGTTTTTTAAATTCTCGATAAGTAAGTCAAACAGGGGATTTATTATATTTTAAATCGATAATGAGGTATTTAACACAAACTTCTATATAGTTATTTTTCTACATAGTATTGGTTTTTGTATTATATGGGTCTAATAACTGGAATTCTTGTCAAAAGTACCAAAATACAAATAACTAAACTTGTAAAAAGAAAAAGAAAATACTACACATTGATAAAAACACAATGACGAAAATTATCTGATGTAAAGTCAAGTCAAGTCAAGTCAGCGAGTCAGCACAAACTGAGAAATGCTGGGGTGCTTAGCGTCGTGCGGTCCGGAGGGACAAGTTGTGGTAGAGGGCCTCAAGTAAGTCTGAGCGCAGGCAACTCAGGCACTACGGTACGTCGGTAGAGTAGGACCCAGCAGGGGAAGAGGAGGACGGGGGTTAGGGAGGGTCGTAGTCTCAGAAAAGGTAACTCAGTCGAGAAGTGTAGTCCGCCGGTTTCATAACCTCAAAGTCGAAGTTGTAGTCAGGAAGGTTACTTGTGGGTCCTGACTAGAGGAAGTCTTACCTGACCAACCTAGAGGAACGTCAGGTTCCCTGAGAGTTCTCAGAAGAGGTTGTGGTACCAAGTTTTCGTAGTTAAGAAGTAGCGTCTGATGTAAATATCTCCATATTTCAGTCAAAAGAAACCATTGAACTGTAAAGGGGATAAGAATGAATCGATTATAAAATTTTCTTAGATCGTAGGTTAAAAAAAGGACAGTTTTAAAGAACTTAATTTAAACCATTGGTTTTTAATTTTAAGATTGACGCTAAACTGAAATAGACAAATTTAACACGAAAGGTATGTGACTATACTAAAGTTTAGATGTAATATATAGTTATATTACCCTCCTTTCTTCAGGTTCAATATTCGTTTATTTAACAGTGGACAACAGTACGATCTTTTATGTACGAAACCATATGCTTTACATACTTCTTAATACTTTAACACCGATTTAGTAACGAAAGAAAAATAAGAGGGTCTTCTGGACAGATATCACCCAAAATATTTCGGACCTCACGTAGATACATTAATCGAACCAACGTTCGGTAAGAAACGTATCCAGTTCAGTTAATTTCCTATTACTTCCCTCTGTACCGAGGTTTGTCACCGTATACCGAGTCACCGTGATCACGAGTGGTCTCCCCCTCCTGGTTCAGTGTACCTAATATCGAAACTTTACTTATTTTATCCTACAACTTGTGAAACTCAGGTTTAGGAAGGGAGGGAAGAAATAAAAGTTAGACACATGAAAAAGGTACGAAAGAAGAATACAACCCGTCTGGTCATTTCCGGACCTCCTTCCTCATCCTCTAAGTTTGTAGTCAAAAAGTCAATCAGTAAAAGGGACAATACAGAGTCAGAATAATCAAAGACTCAAGTAACAACCACGAGTGTTTCCTAGGACAAAACTACCTTAGTGTATACGGGTTACATGAACAGTCGAAGGTTGGTTTCTTTAAGTTCTTGACTCGGAGTCCTATATCGGTCCTAAGTTAACCCTAGTAGACTTTTGATCCTTTTTAGAAACTCATTTCGTATTTTTATTATGTACTTTTTTATTAAACTTACTTATTACAATTTGACACAAATTATCACTAGTATTTGTTTATCGATAAAAAATTTTAAAGGAGATGTTAAAATTCCATTCTCTTCTCTTAAAAACCGTTATTCTTTTTATTTACCGTTACACTCTAATTATTGGTTTGAGGATCTAATACAGATGATTAGAAAAGTTTGGTCACACGTATCATTTAACCGTCTGTATATACATATCTATAAACAACGAATTAATTTTCAGATAGTTCATGATGGAGTCCTAATTAATCTGACGTTTTGTTAAACGGTAGTTGACACTACCCTAAAGGTAGGAAAGACGTCAAACAAGGGAACCGAGACAAGAAAACGGGTAAAATTCTTAAGTCAACAATTTTGAATTTGATTTTTCATCTTTTAATTCAAGAAAATTCAGGAATATTCCCAAAGGGACCGAGTAGTCTGTAATTTCTTAGACGGACATTACGTCCTCTGGGTCCAAACTAGGGACCCAACCCTTCTATGGGACCTCTTCCCTTGCCGGTTGGTGAGGTTATAAGAACGGACGTCTTAGGGTACCTGTC
Source organism: Capra ibex (assembly GCA_006410555.1). NCBI lineage: Eukaryota > Metazoa > Chordata > Mammalia > Artiodactyla > Bovidae > Capra > Capra ibex. Next base: position 32,400,763 of record SJYO01026388.1, read on the forward strand.
TCCTTGGACCGCCCGATGTCAGACACCCAAACGTAACGTAGTTTTTATCAACTTTTTGATGCCGATCTTGATCTCTGATGACCGAGACGATGAGTGAAGGACACACTAAAATTTGTGTCGTCAAAATGGCGAAACACGAAGTCAAAGGAGTAAACGATTGACTCCCACTCATTTGATCTACTAGAGACTCCAAGAGAATATGGAACTTTTAAATGACTCAGATTGGGTAGATAAAAATAAGTAGTCTCAAATGGGAGGTTTTGTCTTTTCTCGGTTCCGAAACTACTCCACTTTAATAAATTGTTTCACGTTTATTGATTTTTCACATTTATATAAAAAATTTGGTGTTTATTAGTGAAAAAACTAAAACTTATGTGTTTCACACGATGACACAATACACTGTACACCATAAAATAGAGAAAGAGGTAGAAGGAGGAACTCTCTCTTTTCACCTTTGGAGGTTTAAGGAAGTAATGGTTAGGAAGAAAGAGTCTTACGAAAATAAAATAGTAAAAGAACTTAATAAACGTAGTATACCGGTAACAAGAAATCCTTTGATCTAAGGTGGGTCATGTGTCAACACACCTTAGTGCAAACTAAACTAAAGTGGGATCCGTAGACAAATACGGAATATCATAGTCATGTGTGTGGGGAGTTGTGTGTGTTTGTGTGTGTGTGTGTGTAAGAGAGAGAGAGAGAGAGAGAGAGAGAGAGAGAGAGAAGTAAATTCATAACGAAAAGATACGACTGTCCGATTCAGGGTAAATCTTTATATCGTAAAACGACACTTCCGACGTTTCTTTACATTTTTAGTAAAAATATAAATTTATACGAAATATTTATAACAGTCGGGAGGCATAAACACCTACCCCTTGGGTGTCTACTCCTCCCGGTTAACCTAACACAACAAAATATAATCCCTGAACTCAAAGACACCCAAAACAATAGGTGTCTTCAAGACCTTGGTTTGCAGAAGCCTATTGTTCTCTACTGACATGAGTTTCATTGTATATGAAAAATGATAGGATTAAATAACTGTAAAACGTTTAAAATTAACTCTCTATCAAGAACGTGATTGACAAAATAAGTGAAGATTCTTAGGTAATCGTTTGTATTATAATAAGGAGTCGAACGTAAACCGATACTCGTTTTTTTGGAAAATGGAGCAGGGATTTACGATACACGTCTCAAACTTATTATGGAGGTGTGGATAAAATAAAGTCCACGATGGTCGATTTGATCTTGACCAATGTCTTTTATACCATTCCCTTAACAGTAAAGTAATTTTATTTATTTATTTATTTCCACCTACATACTTCGAAGACAGCGCAGAAAGAGATAAATGTCACTTTTCAGTTAAGATCCGTCAAACACAACTTTTACTGTCGTAAAGATAGTTTGACATGTAGTCGACGACGGACGATCTCAGTCTTAATAGTAGGAAGTGACCCGACAGAACGAAATACTATAGTTAATCGTTTGTTAGACAAAACAACCGTGTACCATGTTAATCCTACGCTTTGTGTCGCTGACACTTTCTTTTGTAAAAAGTCCCTCTTCCGACGACACGAGTTCGTGTCCCTTCCTCTTTACTATGGTCAAAAGATAGTCAGAAAGAAACGGTGACTACAGTCAGATGACTGTAATTATGGTACATTATCATAACAGTCCAACCGACACGAAAAGTAAAAGAAGGACTATTACAATTATAAAATAAAAATTCCTGAATATGGAAAATTAGTAAAGAAAACTCAAAGTCCACAAGATCTTTAATATAAGTTTTGGGATGAATAATATCACATCTTTTTTTTACAAATTTTTAGTATGAAATACTTTTGGTCCTCTCTGTCGTGCGATCTCCCTCGACCATTCGATAGAAAGGTCAAATAAATAAATAAAAGTAATAGACCATTAAACGTACAGAAATCCCTACAAAGGTGACGAATTAGACTAGATAAACTCTGAAAAAAAGAAAGAAACAACGAAAAAAACCAAACAAAACAAAATTCCTGGTTATTCGAGTAAACCATCAAAAGTAACTGGTCCTTTCAAGTAATAAAAATATTCGAAAAAGGGTATACCTAACAGACCCACCGGAAATATGGAAATGACTTCGGGACGATAGAACAGGACACTGTAAAGACTACAAAATATTCTCTTAGAGGTGTCGAAGTTCATTAACGATGAATTCCAGGTTGACATACCCGAAGTTTTATATGTGTTTATTGAGGACCTACAAAGAAAATTCGATGTAAATTTGGGGGTAGAGGTCTCCACTTTCCGTTCTATAAATTCATTAGACGGTGGACCGAGTAAGAGTACACTAACCATGTCTTCTGTCTAAAGTAGAAGGGTTTTTATATGTTCTTGTTAAAAAGAATTTTCCAGTTTACTTTAAATAAGAAGTGCGAGTTTTGAAACCGTAAAGTTAATTGAAAATTTTCAGTGTTTGTTATGTCACTCGAGATTTTACACGAATTTTTCTTTCATGTAACACAAATTATTTGATTTAAATTATTTAAAAAATGTTATACAACGACAACCTAGAAACAAATTACTCTAAAATCTGAAAAAAAACTTCAAGACACTATCATCCCTGTGAAATTAAACAACATAATGGTCGTATGAAAATAAAAAAGTTAACAGAAGACAAAAGTTTATAAAAAATTTCAATACTCACTTTTCTACTTTGTTAATAAAGTGTTTATGTATACGATATTTCTTACATTCTTTAAATTTTACTGTCATTAATGTTACAATTATCTTTATCAATATCATTATTAGAAAGTCACCCTATGTCAATTCTAGAACTAGTATCGGGCTTAGGTTAGAAACTCTAGATTATAAAATATCATTTTACAAAGAATCTTAAAGACGAGAGTTTCTGAGTCAGAGTAAAGAGTTGATCTTTTTATGTTTCTGAAGGTCACATATAGAGTACATCGTACAAAACAAAATTATACGTATACGACGCACGTCCGATTCAGGCAAGTCAGCACAGACTGAGAAATACTGGAATCCCCGACATCAGGTGGTCCAAGAAGACAGGTACCCTAAGAGGTCCGTACTTGTGACCTCACCCGACGGTAAAGGAGGAGGTCCCATAGAAGGACTGGGTCCCTAGTTTGAGTACAGAGAATTCAGAGGACTTAACCATCCACCCAAGAATTTGTGATCACGGTGGACCCTTCGGGAAAGAGTTTTATATTGTGTCCACTTCCGGTGGAATTTGATCCTACTTTCTTTAAGTAGAACTCAGAATGTAGTGGGACTTTACATTTTATGATTTAACTAGTAGAATGCGAGGTGGAGTGGAGATTAAGATGTACGGTTCATAATAATGATAGTGGTAGTTATGTTATATGATTATGTATATATACCTTAAATCTTTCTACCATTGTTATTGGGATACGCACTCTGTCGTTTTCTCTGTGTCTACATATCTTGTCAGAAAACCTGAGACATCCTCTTCCGCTCCCACCCTACTAGACTCTCTTATCGTAACTTTGTACATATAATAACATACACTTTGTTTAGCGGTTAGGTCGAAACTACGTACTCTGCCCCACGAGTCCCGACCACGTGACCCTACTGGGTCTCCCCACCTACCCCTCCCTCAACCCTCCCCCCAAGTCCGACCCCTTGTGTACATGTGGATACCGACTAAGTACAGTTACATACCGTTTTGGTTATGTTATAACATTTCGTTAATCGGAGGTTAATTTTATTTATTTATTTTAAATTTTTCCTCAACTGTCGTATTTTTTTAATAAAAACTAACTTTCTTAAAAAGGACAAACTCCTACCTTTCCCTCGTTTGGGTAATTTCATCCTGAGCAGAGTCGTTCTACCGAAACAAGAATGGGAAACGAGAGGATCATCAATAAAAGGAAAGATAACAGAAATACCGGTAGTCCAATTTTTAAGTAATTTTTGTATCAGAGGAGTGTGTAATCTAGTCTACCCTAGTTTTACTCATTGATTGAACTAGTTCCAGTACGACCGTTTGTTTACCTCCCCTGTCAAGTTTTGACTTTTGGTCTTGCCAACACTGAAGTTCAGATTCCGAGAAAGACAAAGTGTCTGGAGAACAATACGTCTGCAGTTTCAGAGGTGGGTCTACAAATAATTTTAAAGGACAGACACTGAAGACTCATTAATAACATTACTGATAAATTCTAATAATTTCCTTCAGTTAAAAATAAAACACTTTCTAGTGATTTATAATGAAACTTAATTTTTACGCATTTCCGTGAAAATTGTAGAAGATTCTGTTATAGATAAGTTTGTACGTATAAGATTCCCTGATAACGGGGGGAAAAGACCATACCGAAAACTTCTAATCGTTACCTCATCTTTCTCAACTCACAATGATAAGTATTTATGTTTGTTTTGTGAGAACCAACGATCTTCATAACTACAGGACTCTATAAAACAATAGGATCATCCTTCCTAAAGTAGGTTTTCTAGGGGACCCTAGTATAGGAAACGAAATTTTGAATACCGTGAAGGTCGACTTCCTGTTGAACGACGACAACAAATCAGAAAGTCAACAAAGACTGAGAAAACACTGGGTACTTGGGAGGTCCGAGGAGACTGGTTCCCTTAAAGATCGTTCTTATGACCTCCCCCAACAGTAAAGAAAGAAGTCCTCTAAAAGGGTTGGGTCTCTAATTTGAGTGTAGAGACCGATCAGAGGACGAAACGTCTGGTTAAGAAATGACCCCTTCGAGTTTCCTGTTGATGACGTCAATTTTCAGTCTGTTTGTACCGAAAGTGTTTAGACAAAAAATATTCCAGTGTTTGTTTAACAAATCGTAAAAACTCACATCACAATACTAATCAAGGTAACTGAACTTTTTTTGAGTATCGATTATAATTTATGTATGGAAATACATTTATTAAAACTAGGAAACAAAAGTCATAATGTTGGTATGAAGTACAAGGCTAAAGAAAAGAAAAAACATTTTACATTAAACTTCTGTTTAAAATAGTGATAATGTAACATTTAAGTGAATCTTTATGGTGTCTTTATCAACGACATAAGTACACTGATATGTGTTCCTAAAAAAAATTTCCTAGTGGTTTCGTTCCTATGTAAAACCTCAATTTTAGTGTAAACCTTCCGACATAATTTGGTTGGTCACCTTTCGGGACCTAAATACCGTAAAATTTTTATATTTGACCTGAACGGACCACCAGGTCACCATTTCTTAGGAGGACGGTTATGTCCCCTGTCTCTAAGGTAGGGATCAGAACCTTCTAAGATGTACGACGTATCGATGATTCGAGTACACGGTGTCGATGACTCGAGTATGGGATCTCGGGTACGAGACGTCACTCTGCGGTGGGGTTACTCTTTGGGTACACGTCGCCACTTGTGGGTCGTGTCGGTTTTTATTTAAAAATACTGTAACTCTTCTTTTTTCATATTTGTTTGTGTAAAGGTTTCCCGTGTCAAATAAGAGTAAAGAAATCTTTATTAAAAAAAGTTTGTTTAAAAACATCCTTTCTAGAACTTTTTTTTTTTTCTTAAGTATATACACAATTTAATACTCTTTTTGTTTTTGAAAATAACGGTACATTATTAGACAGGTTAAACTTCTAATATACTTAGTAGGTAAATTTAATGTTCTACTAGATAGATTTTGGTGACATATTTCATTACGATACGTTCGTACGACTACACTAACCACTGTTTCCATTACAATGGATTGTGTTCAAGGACACGGACTACATGTCACTCCGGTTTGTTTCAATTTACACATAACTAACTACCACTCCGATAACCAACCGCAACATCATTATCCCGTCACGAGATTCTTAGAACACGAGTCGGTCTTCGATGGTTGAGGTGGGTGGTACTCCCGGAACTAAGACGTCTTCTCGAGTTTCTACAACAATACATATAAGGAACTCGTCTCTGGTCCTAGGACGAAATTAACGACGTGATTCCAAAGAACTAACAAGGAGGAAACAAATCCGTAAGGGACAAAAGGACTACTCTTCGACAAACTTATACAGGAAAACCTTGAGTCCCTTCTAGATGCTCTGACTTCGGAAATAGGACGTTTATTCGGAAAAGTCCAGGGGGTAAAGAAAACACGGGTCCTTCCAGGGTGCTACAGGAGGAACCAAAGTCATTTTCCTTCGACTTAAATCGTAATGGAGAATTTAAAAGGTTTTCGGATAGTGGTACTGAACTACTAAGACTATCTAAGTTTTAAGTCTTTCTAAAATTATAATCTGTACCAAAAGACCCTAACATTGTCGTTCTCCAAACACTTCGTCTTTCTAGGAACCTGAACTTTGGTGTCGTCTAAATCGAATTATAACCTAGATACACGTCATATCCTTCTATAAAGGGGACTGACCACCTTCCTTCCTTTTCGTCCCTTTTTTCTTCCTCCCTATGAAATTAGTCATAGGGAGTCTATCAGTGAAAATGTACAATCGAGTTAAATATAAGTTTCATGTCATGGACTTCCCTTTATTGTGTCTCTCCAGGTTACTACGACTCTGGAACCGGAAACACATGGTCACGATTTAACTTAGAACCTCTGTCTCAAAACTCAGTTCATCTTTTCTCATTGAACTAACGAAACGGTCCGTTTCCTACTGCGTCGTCTGAGGACGGAGTTTTTGGCACAGGGTTAGGTCCTCCTAAACCACTCCTCAATATATCGTTAGTAGAAAGTCCTAAACTTTGTCGAGTTGACCTTAAGGTAATGGAGGTGATCGAAACAAGTATCACTACGAAAGATTCCGGGTGAACTGAAGTATAAGGTCCTACAGACCGAGATCTAATCACTAGTGTGGTAGTACTAATAGACCCAGCACTTCTAGAAAAATCATGTCAAGAAGACACATAAGAACGATGGAGAAAAATTATAGAAGACGAAGACAATCCAGGTATGGTAAAGACAGGAAATAGCTCGGGTAGAAACGTACTTTACAAGGGAACCATAGAGATTAAAAGAACTTCTCTAGAGATCAGAAAGGGTAAGACAAGAAAAGGAGATAAAGAAACGTAACTAGCAAGTTCTTCCGAAAGAATAGAGAAGAACGATAAAAAACCTTGAGACGTAAGTCTACGAATATAGAAAGGAAAAGAGGAAACGAAAAGTGGAGAGAAGAAAGGTGTCGATAAACATTCCGGAGGGGTCTGTCGGTGAAACGAAAAAACGTAAAGAAAAGGTACCCCTACCAGAACTAGGGACAAAGGACATGTTACAGTCCTTGGAGTAAGGTGTCAAGTAGTCCATGAGATAGATAGTCTAGATCCAGGAATTTAGATAAAGAGTGAAGGTGACATATTAGTATTCCCTAAACTAAATCCAGTATGGACTTACCGGATCACCAAAAGGGATGAAAGAAGTTAAACTCAGACTAAACCATTATTCCTCAAGTACTAGGCTCATATCTCGAAGAGGTAGAAACCGACGTTTCTTATATTAGTCAGACTAAAACCACAACTGGTAGACCACTACAGGTACACATCTCAGAAGAGAACACAACAACCTTCTCCCACAAACGATACTGGTCACGTAAAAGAACCGTTTTGAGAAAATCGGAAACGGGACGAAGTAAGACGTAAGGTTCCGGTTTAAACGGACAATGAAGTCCACAAAGAACTGAAGGATGAAAACGTAAGGTCAGGGGATATTACTTTTCCTGTAGAAAAAACCCACAATCAAGATTTTCCAGAACATCCAGAAGTATTTTGACAAGTTGAAGTCGAAGAAGTCACAATGACCAACCCCGTATCTGAACCTAATGACACTATAACTTACCAAACGGAACCTCTACTTGTCTCTAGTAAGACAGCAAAAACTCTAACGTAGGTTCATGACGTAAAGTCTGAGAAAACAACTAGTACTACCGATGAGGTAAAGAAGACTCCCTAAGGACGGGCGTCATCATCTATATTACCAGTAGACTCAATTTATGTGGGTAAGATCAGGTAAAATCAAGTGACTAAGGATCTTACAACGGTAAGTGAGAACGGTAGAGAACAAACTGGTGAAGGTTAAACGGAACTATGTACCTGGACTGTAAGGTCCAAGGATACGTTATAACGAGAAATATCGTAGCCTGGAACGAAGATAGTGGTCAGTGTAGGTGTTGACCCATAACAAAAACGAGTCCGAAGTAGCGAAGTAAGAAAGACCTCAATAAAGAGGTCATCGTATAACCCGTGGATTACTGGACCCCTCAAAGAGAAGACCATAGGATAGTAAAACGGAAAAGTATGACAAGTACCCCAAGAGTTCCGTTCTTATGACTTTATCAAACGGTAAGGGAAGGGGTCACCTGGTGTAAGACAGTCTGGAGAGGAGGTACTGGGCGGGTAGAACCAAACGGGGCACCCGTACCGAACCAAAGTGATTCAATCTGTTCCGACACCAGGATCACACTAATCTAACTGATCAAAATCACCTCCACTACCTTAAGATCAACTCGACAAAGTTTAGGACTTTCTACTACGACATTCACACGACGTGAGTTATACGGTCGTTTAAACCTTTTGAGTCGTCACCGGTATCCTGACCTTTTAAAGTCAAAAGTAAGGTTAGGGTTTCTTTCCGTTACGGTTTCTTACGAGTTTGATGGCGTGTTAACGTGAGTAGAGTGTGTGATCATTTCATTACGAGTTTTAAGAGGTTCGGTCCGAAGTCGTTATGTACTTGACACTTGAAGGTCTACAAGTTCGACCAAACTCTTTTCCGTCTCCTTGGTCTCTAGTTTAACGGTTGTAGGTGACCTAGTACCTTTTTCCTTCTCTCAAGGTCTTTTTGTAGATAAAGACGAAATAACTGATACAGTTTCGGAAACTGACACACCTAGTGTTATTTGACACCTTTTAATACTTTCTGTACCCTTATGGTCTGGTGGACTGGACGGAGAACTCTTTAGACATACGACTAGTCCTTCGTCGTCAATCTTAACCTGTACCTAGTTGTCTGACCAAGGTTTATCCTTTTCCGCATACAGTTCTGACACATAACAGTGGGACGAATAAATTGAAAATACGTCTCATGTAGTACTCTTTGTGACCTGACCTTCTTTGTGTTCGACCTTAGTTCTAACGACCCTCTTTATAGTTAGTGGAGTCTATACGTCTACTGTGGTGGGAATACCGTCTTTCACTTCTCCTTGATTTTTCGGAGAAGTACTTTCACTTTCACCTCTCACTTTTTCAACCGGATTTAGAGTTGTAAGTCTATTACTTCTAGTACCGTAGGCCAGAGTAGTGAAGTATCCTTTATCTACCCCTTTAAACCTTTGCCACCGACTGAAATAAAACCCCCCGAAGTTTTAGTGACGTCTACCACTAACGTCGGTACCTTAATTTTCTGCAAATGAGGAACCTTCTCTTCAATACTGGTTGGATCTATCATATTCCAGGCAGATCAGTTCCGATACAAAAAAGGACACCAGTACATACCTATACTCTCATCCTGACATTTCTTTCGACTCGTGGTTTCTTAACTACGAAAACTTGACACCACAACCTCTTCTGAGAACTCTCAGGGAACCTGACGTTCTTCTAGGTTGGTCAGGTAAGACTTCTAGTCGGGACCCTAAAGAAACCTTCCTGACTATGATTTCGACTTTGAGGGTATGAAACCGGTGGAGTACGCTTCTCAACTGAGTAACCTGTTCTGAGACTACGACCCTCCCTAACCCCCGTCCTTCTCTTCCCTTGCTGTCTCCTACTCTACCGACCTACCGTAGGGACTGAACTACCTGTACTCAGACTCACTTGAGACCCTCAACCACTACCTGTCCCTCCGGACCGCACGACACTAAGTACCCCAACGTTTCTCAGCCTGTGCTCACTCACTGACTCGTTATTAAGTTACCGCCCCAACGACTATTCCTAGTCCCTATCACGTCCCGGACGTCGAGAAATAAACCGGAGTATACCAGATCGTCAATCCTAAGGACCAAAAGTGGGTCCACCGGGTCCAAGTCGAGGGTAGTACCCTTGACTCTTATGGGAATCTCGAAGGGACCACCGAGTCTCCAATTTCGTAGACGGACGTTACTCCCTCTGGACCCAAGCTAGGGACCCAGTCCTTCTAGGGGACCTCTTCCTTTACCGTTGGGTGAGGTCATAAGAACGGACCTCTTAGGGTACCTGCCTTCTCGGACACCCCGATGTCAGGTGCCCCGACGTTTCTCAGTCTGTGCTGACTCGTTGAAGTGTGAAGTGTGCACCAGAGAACTACCTCAAAGAGACCAAGGAAATTAGAACAGAGTCCACCAGAGGAGTTCTAGAAGAGTTCCAATAGTTTGAGACTAGACAACTTCTTGTTGTAGAAGGTAAACAACCCTCGAAATCAATACGGCAGAAGGAATCATATCACCACTCATAGGGAAGAACGGTGTGCCCTCTGGTCCCAAGCTAAGGGACTACCCCTCCTTTGTGTGGGAACCCGAAGGATGAATCGAGTCAACTATTTCGTAGACGGACGTTACGCCCTCTGGACCCAAGTTAAGGACCCAACCCTTCTAAGGGGACCTCTTCCTTTACCGTTGGGTGAGATTATAAGAACGGACCTCTTAGGGTACCTGTCTCCTCGGACCGTCCGATAACAAGAACCCTAGTGTTCTCAGTCTGTCCTGAATCACGACAGAAAGAAAGAAATTAAGACATTTGTCGAACTTCTATGGCACATAGGAACATTCCTCTTAGGTCTGGACTGGGTTTCCGATGTAACATTAGAGAACCGACGAGAAGGGAACAGAGATGTAGTGAAGGGAAGGGAATAATCGTTGACAAACTTTCTGAAGGTACCGGTCCTCGGGATGTCCCAGGACGACCTAAAGTGGTTAGGTGGTTTCCTTCTTTATTTCCACGAACAGATACTTTACAAGATTCGACACACACCGAGTGTAAATAACAAGTAGTCCCTTCAAATCAGTGAGTCAGTACAGACTGAGAAACGCTGGGGTACTTAACGTTGTAAGGTCCGGAGCGATAGTGGTTGAGGGCCTCAAGTGAGTCTGAGTGCAGGTAGCTCAGGCACTACGGTAGTTCGGTAGAGTAAGAGACAGTAGGGGAAGAGGAGGACGGGGGTTAGGGAGGGTCGTAGTCTCAGAAAAGGTTACTCAGGTGAGAAGCGTACTCCATCGGTTTCATGACCTCAAAGTCGAAATAGTAGTAAGGGAGGTTTCTCTAGGGTCCCGACTAGAGGAAGTCTTACCTGACCAACCTGGAGGAACGTCAGGTTCCCTGAGAGTTCTCAGAAGAGGTTGTGGTGTCAAGTTTTCGTAGTTAAGAAACCTCGAGTCGAAAGAAGTGTCAGGTTGAGAGTATAGGTATGTACTGGTGACCTTTTTGGTATCGGAATTGATCTGTCTGGAAACAACCGTTTCATTACAGAGACGAAAACTTATATGATAGATCCAACTAGTATTGAAAAGAAGGTTCCTCATTCGTAGAAAATTAAAGTAGTCCCTTCTCTCTATCGTTTACATCTTACTATCAGAAGAAAAAATTCCATAATATTACACTATACATACACATACAAGTGTGTATGTCAACATGTATTTACAAATAAACACACACACTTTTACATTCAGTTCTAATCCTCTACCATTCAGTCCTAACCTCTATTTTAATAAACTAATACTTTAAGATTTTGATTAAATCATTCAAATACTTATCGACTAAAATAAGTAGATAGACTAGAACATTAGAAATCCTTTCAGACACTCGAATACAACATACCGGGGTTCTGGTGGGAGTCCAAACTTTCAAACGATCTTCCTGAGTGTCTTAAGTTTATTCGAAGATATGAGTACCAATATCAAAGAACGTCGTTTTCCATTGTCAAATTTATGTCGTGCCTTTTTTCACGTTTCCCGTCTGAGGTTCTCTCTGGTCCACGTTCGAAGACCAATAAGAGAGGGTCACCTTTGAGTACATGATTCACCGAAGCCAGTACAGACTGAGAACACTGGGGTACCTGACATCGGGTGGTCCGAGGAGACAGGTACCCTAAGAGGTCCGTTCTTATGACCTCACCCAACGGTAAAGGAAGAGGTCGCCTAGTAGGGTTGGGTCCCTAGCTTGGATGTAGAGAATACTAAGGACGTATCCGTCCACCCAAGAAATGGTGAGTGTGGTGAACCCTTTGTGTACACGTACGATTCACGAAGTGAGCATAGGCTGAGACACGTTGGGATTTTTGACATCGGAAGGTCAGAGGAGACTGATACCCTAAGAGGTCCGTTCTTATGACCTCACCCAACGGTATGGGAAAAGGTCCTCTAGAAAGACTGGGTCCCTAACTTGAGCACAAAGGATTGTAGAGGACGAAACCGTCCAAGGGGATCGCGGTGGACCATTCTGGAGTCTCTGTTACGAATTGAGACGGTCGTTATAATACACTGTTGTGTCCGTTTCATGACAGTTCACCTTTTCGAGTACATTCGGAACTATAGGACAAAAAAAAAAAAAAAAAAAAAAATGATCATCAGTCAGTGTCTTTGGACCTTATCAACGTACCGACTAGAATAGATGATTCAGGATCACGAGGGAGAGGTCTCAAGTTTGACTACCGGAGGAATTTTTATTGTCTATAAATAGTATTTAGTGTAACTATCATATTTAATAGACCACACTAGGTTCCGGGTCCCACATATTTCAGTAAGAATAGTCCGTCCAACAAATTTCCCTAATCTCCAATAGAGGGTCCTCATCAAGTTCCAGATCGGGACTTTTGGAAGTTGTACACGTCCAAAACTCGTCAGGTCTGGACGACTCGATTAGGATACGACGTGTTGGATTTCGGATATCCCTAAAGGACTAAAAACAGTGGACGTCTTATTTCAGTTATAGTCATCTCAAGTCAGTGCGTCAGCACAGGCTGAGAAACACTGAGGGTTCTCAACGTCGTGCGGTCCGGAGGGACAGGTAGTTGTTGTGGTCCTCAAGTGGGTTTGAGTACACCTAGCTCAGCTACTACGGTAGATCGGCAGAGTAGGAGACAGCAGGGGAAGAGGAGAACGGGGGTTAGGGAGGGTCGTAGTCTCAGAAAAGGTTACTCAGTTGAGAAGCGTACTCCACCGGTTTCATGACCTCAAAGTCGAAAACGTTTCTCAGGAAGGTTTCTTGTAGGTGTTGACTAGAGGAAGTCTTACCTGACCAACCTAGAGGAACGTCAGGTTCCCTGAGAGTTCTCAGAAGAGGTCGTAGTGTCAAGTTTTCGTAGTTAAAAAACCGTGATTCGGAAGAAGTGTCAGGTTGAAAGTGTAGGTATGTACTGGTGACCTTTTTGGTATCGGAACTAATCTACCTGGAAACAACCGTTTCATTACAGAGACGAAAACTTATACGATAGATCCAACTAGTATTGAAAAGAAGGTTCCTCATTCGTAGAAAATTAAAGTACTGACGTCAGTGGTAGACGTCACTAAAACCTCGGGGGGGTTTTATTTCAGACTGTGACAAATGTGACAAAGGGGTACATAAACGGTACTTCACTACCCTGGTCTACGGTACTAGAATCAAAAGACTTACAACTCGAAATTCGGTTGAAAAAGTGAGAGGAGAAAGTGAAAGTAGTTCTCCGAAAACTCAAGGAGAAGTGAAAGACGGTATTCCCACCACAGTAGACATACAGACTCTAATAACTATAAAGAGGACCGTCAGAACTAAGGTCGAACACGAAGGAGGTCGGGTACCTCCATGAGTACTACATGAGACGTATATTCAACTTATTCGTCCCACTGTTACGTGTTATATCATGTAATAAATATAAAATATACAACTTCTGTATGTAAAGAAATCAATTTTTAATTGTAGTTTCTAACACCAGTCAAAGAAAGTTTCTCCATGTATATTTATCTTACTCAGACTATGTCTTAACTTCAGTTTTAAATCGAACGATCCGTTCAAAATCGATCAGTTTGTTTAAAACAAACCCCACTCTGTCATGTTCAGTGACAAGTCTCCAATAGATCTCCACTTGTGGCATACTGACATGGAGTTCTTAATTTATCTTTTTGACCAGAGAATGAACATTCGTAACGATTCAAGTTCCTTTTCAGACTAGTCGTCGGTAGACCTCGTACCTCAACCTTTAACTATTCTGTACCGGTATGAGTCATTCCGTGTTATCCGATCTGTACTATCCGCTTCCAGTCCACTTAGTAATTTTATTTTCCAGTAACTAAAGGATTTCGACGATATTATTTAATAGTGTTTGTATCTCTGAACTTTGTTGTATGTAAAGAAAATCAAGACCTCCAGTCTTTAAGTTTGACTCAGGACGACGACGACGATTCAGCGGAGTCAACACAGACTGAGACACGCTGGGGTATCTGTCGTCGGGTGGTCCGAGGGGACAGGGAACCTAAGAGGTCCGTTCTTGTGACTCTTGTGACCTCACCCAACAGTAAAGGAAGAGGTTACGTACTTTCACTTTTCACTTTTCACTTTCACTTCAGCGAGTCAGTACAGGTTGAGAATCGCTGGGGTACCTGACGTCGGATGGTCCGAGGAGGTAGGTACCCTAAAGGGTCCGTTCTCATGACCTCACCCCACGGTAACGAGAGAGGGTCCCCCGATTTTAATTCGACGTCTGGTTGTGTGGTAAGAAGACCTCCGAGGTCCCTTTTTAGAAAAAGGAACGAAGGTCTCCATTGTCTGTAATGAAGTAAGTATTGAGAAAGAAGATGACAACGTCTTTGGTTATGAGTTCTTTGGTTCGTGGTGTGAACTCTCAACCTCTTGAGTCCAAATAATGCAACCGTCCGGGTCTCCTCAATTGTGAGGTTCGAGACTCGGGACTTGATTCCCTAATGTTTCAAAAATATCTGTCTGATATCACCCGTTGTGATCGACAATTATCCGAATAAATTTGATTCTCCAAAGTGTGTGCACCTTTGTCGTCAGTTCTACCCCTCCCCCTACGGACTGGAAATGTGTCTATCCGTACTAATTCGTCCAAACGTCTCCGGACCGTTAACGTTTCTCGTCCTGTGCCCACTCACTCCATTCGAGGTCAAGGATCATAACATTCAGGGGTGAAAGACTCTGATACACTGGATACACTAGGTCTGAAACGTTCCTCGTTCGACTCAATGTCTCGGTTTTCCTCGTCCTCCAATACATCTTAAAATTGAAAAAGAGAAGTGACGGAAGTCAAATAATTAGATTGGAGACGAAGACGGTAGTGTAGAAGACTAAGGTTGAGAATACGGAGGGAGAAAGAGAACAACCTTGATTACGACTTTCAAGCCGAAGAGACATGACCACGACTTAACTTAGAGTCTCTGTCAAACCCAACTTCCTCCTTTCTTATCGACATAACGAAACAGTCCGTTTCCCCCTACGTCGTCCGAGGACGGGAACGTTTGATACACAGGTTTGGGTCCCCTTAAACCACTCCTCAAAATACCGTTACCAAGTTCCTATGTCAACGACTATTCTAATTCCATATACGTCTCAGACATGAGGAAATTAAAGTACAGTCCCTTAGAAGAACTTTTCGAAGAGACTAAAGAAATCGGACCGGAGTTCACCAGAAGAGACATACCTCTTACGACTGTACAAGGTAAAAACCCCAAAGTTAAGACAAGGACAACAACAAGTCAATGATTCAGAACAGGTTGAGAAACGTCGGGATACCTGATGTTGTGTGGTTAGAAGGTCCGGAAGTGATTGAGGGTCTCAAACGAGTTTGAGTCCAGGAAATTCAGTCCATACGGTAGATTTATAGAGTAGGAGACAGTGGGAGAAGAGGACGGAAGTTAGAAAGGGTCTTAGTCCCTGAAAAGGTTACTCAGTCAAGAAGTTCAGTCCACCGATTTCATAACCTTGAAGTTGAAATAGTAGTCAGGAACCTTACTTATAAGTCCCAACTAAAGTAAATCCTAACTGACCAAATTAAAGGAACATCACATTCCCTGAGAGTTTGCAGAAGAGGTCATGGTGTCAAACTTTCGAAGTCAAGAAACCACGAGTCGGTTGAAAGTGTAGGTATGTGTAGGTGACCTTTTTGGTATCGAAAGTGTTAAGTCTAGAAAGTCGTTTCACTATAGAGACAAAAAAAAAAAATTATACTAGAGACATAACCAGTATCGAAAAGAAGATCCTCGTTCACAGAAAATTAAAGTACCGACGTCAGTGGTAGGTGTCACTAAAACCTCGGGTTCTTTTATTTCAGACAGTGATAAAGGTAACAAAGGGGTAGTTAAACGGTACTTAACTACCCTAGTCTACGTTCCTAGAATCAAGAGGCTTACAACTCTAATTCAGTCGAAAAAGTGAGAGGAGAAAATGGGAAAATAGTTCTCCGAGAAATCAAAGAGAAGTGAAAAACTGTAAACTCATCATAGTAGACGTATAGACTCCAACAACTAAAAAGAGGGTTGTTAGAACTAAGGTTGGATACTCAGTAAGTCGGACTGTAAACGGTAATACATGAGACGTCCGAAGGGACTATCTAGTCAACCATTTCTTAGACGGATGTTCCGTCCTCTGGGACCAAGTTAAGAACCCAACCCTTCTAGGAGACCTCTTCCCTATCCGATGGGTGAGGTCATAAGAACCCGAAGGGAACACAAGTCGACCATTTCTTAAACGGACGGTCCACCCTCTGGACCTAAACTAGGTACTCAACCCTTCTAGAGGACCTCTTTCCTTTCCGATCAGTGTGATCATAAGACCGGATCTCTTAAGGTATCTGACGTATCAGGTACCCCAACGTCTCAACCGGTGTTGACTTATTGAAAGTGAAACTGAAAAACTGAAACGTGTCTTTAATTTATTCGTCCACTGTTCTATGTCGAAACTGTATAAGGAAAAGGTTAAAACTTCGTCAGACAACAAGGTACAGGTCAAGATTGATAACGAAGAACTGAACGTATGTTCAAATCGTCTTCCGTCCAATTCGTCAGACCATAATGGTAGAGAAATTAAGATATTTTCCGGAATTTCTATAACGATTTACATATGAAACTCCCTCTTGGTCCTAGGAGGGGGTTCCGGTTCGATAACAAAGACCCGACAAAGAGGGATTTGAAGTTTAGGGAAGGGAAGGATCTAATAGTCAAAAAGTTTAGACGGGAAACCTAGTTCCTTCCAGTACCTCCGACTTGAGTTTCTGAAGGACACGGGTCCTCTGTGTCCCAGGACGAGTCTTGGGACACTAATGTAATTCTACTGACCTTACTGGGTGGGTGGGTAAAGGGAGTGAAGTTCTATGAATTGTATTAAGGTAGACTCTTTAGGGAAACGATTCAAGTTAAGTCAGGTTAAGTCAGCGAGTCAGTACAGACTGAGAAACACTGGGGTACTTAACGTCGTGCGGTCCGGAGGGACAGGTAGTGGTTGAGGTCCTCAATTGCATTTGAGTACACGTAGCTCATCGACTACGGTAAGTCGGTAGAGTATGAGACAACAGGGTAAGAGGAGGGTGTTAGGGAGGGTCGTAGTCTCAGAAAAGGTTACTCCGTTGAGAAACGTACTCCACCGATTTCATAACCTCAAAGTCGAAATCGTAGTTAGGAAGGTTACTTGTGGGTCCCGACTAGAGGAAATCTTTCCTGACAAACCTAGAGGAACGTCAGGTTCTCTGAGAGTTCTCAGAAGAGGTTATGGTGTCAAGTTTTCGTAGTTAAGAAGCCACGAGTCGCAAGAAGTGTCAGGTTGAGAGTATAGGTATGTACTAGTGACCTTTTTGGTATCGGAACTGATCTACCTGGAAACAACCGTTTCATTACAGACGAAAACTTATACGATAGTTCCAACCAGTATTGAAAGGAAGGTTCCTCATTCACAGAAAATCAAAGTGCCGACGTCAGTGGTAGACGTCACTAAAACCTCGGGGGGTTTTATTTCAGACTGTGACAAATGTGACAAAGGGGTAGATAAACGGTACTTCACTACACTAGCTTACGGTACTAGAATCAAAAGACTTACAACTCGAAATTCGGTTGAAAAAGTGAGAGGAGAAAGTGAAAGTAGTTGTCCGAGAAATCAAGAAGTCCGAAGGATCACCGAGTCTGCCATTTCGTAGACGAATGGACCCTACGTCCTCTGGACCCAAACTAGGGACCCAGTCCTTCTAGGGGACCTCTTCTTTTACCGTTTGGTGAGGTCATGAGAACGGACCTTTTAGGGTACCTGTCTCCTCGGATCTCCCATGTCAGGTACCCCAGCGTTTCTCAGCCTGTACTGACTCGCTGAAGTGAAAGTGAAAGAAAGTGAAATGAAAGACGGTATTCCCACCACAGTGGACGTATAGACTCCAATAACTATAAAGAGGGTCGTTAGAACTAAGGTCGAACACGTAGGAGGTCGGGTCGTAAAGAGTACTGCATAAGAAGTATATTCAACTTATTCGTCCCACTGTTATATGGCGGAATTACATGAGGAAAAGGATAAACCTTGGTCAGACAACAAGGTACAGGTCAAGATTGACAACGACGGACTGGGGACTGGACGTATGTCCAAAGAGTTCTCCGTCCAGTCTACTAGACCATAAGGATAGAGAAAGTCTTAAAAGGTGTCAAATAACACTAGGTGTGTCAGTTTCCGAAACCGTATCAGTTATTTCGTCTTTATCTACAAACAGACGTTGAGAGAACGAAAAAGTTACTAGGTCGTCTACAACCGTTAAACTAGAGACCAAGGAGACGGAAAAGAGTTTGGTCGAACTTGTAGACCTTCAAGTGCCAAGTACATGACGACTTCGGACCGAACCTCTTAAAACTCGTAATGAAATGATCACACACTCTACTCACATTAACACACCATCAAACTCGTAAGAAACCGTAACGGAAAGAAACCCTAACCTTACTTTTGACTGGAAAAGGTCAGGACACCGGTGACGACTCAAAGGTTTAAACGACCGTATAACTCACGTCGTGAAAGTGTTGTAGTAGAAAGTCCTAAACTTTATCGAGTTGACCTTAGGGTAGTGGAGGTGATCGAAACAAGTATCACTAGGAAAGATTCCGGGAAACTGAAGTGTAAGGTCCTACAGACCGAGATCCACTCACTAGTGTGGTAGCACTAATAGACCCAGTCCTTCTAGAAAAAAACATGTCAAGAAGACACATAAGAACGGTGGAGAAGAATTATAGAAGACGAAGACAATCCAGGTATGATAAAGACAGGAAATAGTTCTGGTGAAACGCACTTCGTAAGGGAACCATAGAGATTAAAAGAACTTCTCTAGAGATCAGAAAGGGAAAGACAACAAAAGGAGATAAAGAAACGTAACTAGTGACTCCTTTAGAAAGAATAGAGAGGAACGATAAGAAACCTTGAGACGTAAGTCTACGAATATAGAAAGGAAAAGAGGAAACGAAAAACGAAGAGAAGAAAAGTGTCGATAAACATTCCGGAAGGGTCTGTCGGTAAAACCAAAAAACGTAAATAAAAGGTACCACTTCTAGAACTAGGGACAGAGGACATGTTACAGTGCTTGGAGGTAGTCCGTGACAGATAGTCTAGATCAGGGAATTTAGATAAAGAGTGAAGATGACATATTAGTATTCCCTAAACTGAATCCAGTATGGACTTACCAGATCACCAAAAGGGATGAAAGAAGTTAAAGTCAGACTTAAACCATTATTCCTCAAGTACTAGACTCGGTGTCAGTCGAGGACCAAAACAAAAACGACTGAAATATCTCGAAGAGGTAGAAACCCACGTTTCTTATATTAGTTAGACTAAAGTCACAACTGGTAGACCACTACAGGTACACATCTCAGAAGAGAACACAACAACCTTCTCCCACAAACGATACTGGTCACGCAATAGAACGTTTTGAGATAATCGGAAAAGGGACGAAGTAAGACATAAGGTTCCGGTTTAAACGGACAATGAGGTCCACAAAGAACTGAAGGATGAAAACGTAAGGACAGGGGATGTTACTTTTCCTGTAGAAAAACCCTACAATCAAGATTTTCCAGAACATCCAGAAGTATCTTGACAGGTTGAAGTCGAAGAAGTCACAATGACCAACCCCGTATCTGAACCTAATGACACTATGACTCACCAAACGGAACCTTTGCTTGTCGCTAGTAAGACAACAAAAACTCTAACGTAGGTTCATGACGTAAAGCCTGACAAAACAACTGGTACTACCGATGAGGTAAAGAAGACTCCCTAAGGACGGGCGTCATCATCTATATTACCAGTAGACTCAATTTAAGTGGGTAAGGTCAGGTAAAATCAAGCGACTAAAGATCTTACAGTTACAAGTGAGAACGGTAGAGGACAAACTGGTGAAGGTTAAACGGAACTATGTACCTGGACTGTAAGGTCCAAGGATACGTTATAACGAGAAATGTCGTAACCTGGAACGAAGATAGTGGTCAGTGTAGGTGTCGACCCATAACAAAAACGAAACCGAGGTAGGGAAGTAAGAAAGACCTCAGTAAAGAGGTGACTAGAGGTCATCGTATAACCCGTGGATGACTGGACCCTTCAAGGAGAAAGTTATAAGATTGTAAAACGGAAAAGTATGACAAGTACCCCAAGAGTTCCGTTCTTATGATTTCACCAAACGATAAGGGAAGGGGTCACCTGGTGTAAGACAGTCTGGAGAGTTGGTACTGGGTAAGTAGAACCCACCGAGGAATGTCGTAGCGAATCAAAGTAACTCAATCTGGTCCGACACCAGGCACACTAATCTAACTGATCAAAAGACACTAATACCAAACACACAGACGGGAGACTACGGAGAGTGTTGTGGATGGTAGAATGAACCCAAAGACAATGGAACCTAATCCCATAGAAAGTTACCGACGAGGTCGTTTCGCGTCGGCGACGAGGAATGGAACCTGCTCCCCATAGAGGAGTGTCGGCGGGGAGGACTGGAACTTGCACCTCATAGAGGAAAGCCGGGAGGACGTAGGCACGTCGTATAAGAGTCTAAGGTCCCTCATCATATACTTATAGAACGTCACACTTGTAATAAGACAGTGTCGTCCTTTTATCGACTATAAATTTCTTTGATTCTCGTTTACGATGAAAATCTACAACTCATCCGATCGGTCCAGGACTTTGTGGGTCCTCTAACGACAGTTAATTACTTGTCTCACAACGAGAAATTTTGGGTCGTTACACATTGACAAAACAGGAATCAAAACTCCTAAGTCTTTTTAGTTACCCGTTATTAAGGTCTCCTTAAGGAATACAATTCATGAACGAGTTTACTTGTACATAACAATCTCTAACTGAACCATTGATGGTAAATAAAACGTATAAGAGATACAGTTTAAGTGGTTTGGTTCATGATTACGATAGAGAACGTGAAAAGTGACGTTGTCAATTTTAACCCAAAACAACAAGAAGTCACACCTTTTAATTATACTCACAAATAGTCGGAGGGGTTCCATCGAATACTTCATAGGACCGTCTCAGTCTTACACTTAGACTTACTAAAGTTCCGGAACCGAGAGAGGTGACGTCTTACGGTTGTACAATCAAATGTTACAACCCAAGAGGGAATGTGACTGACATATATATATAAAATTAAACTGACTGCATATCAACGAAATGTAACAACACAATCTACAACGACATGTCGTTTCACTTACTCGAAATGCACATAGACGTAGGGGACAAAAAACCTAAGGGAAGGTCAAATCCAGTGGTGTCTCGTAAGGGTATCGTAAGGGACACGATACGTCTTCCGAAAGAAATCAATAGACAAAATATGTATCATCACACATATACAGTTAGGGTCAGAGGATTAAGTAGGGTGGGTAGGGAAAGGGGAGACCACAGGTATGTAAAAAAGAGATGTAAACACAGAGACAAAGACGAAACGTTTATGCAAGTAGACATAGTAAAAAGATCTAAGGTGTATCTACACAAATATATGTTATAAACAAAAAGAGAAAGACTGAAGTGAGACTAATGTAAAAATATAGTTATAAGTCCCATAGGGAAGGGTTAACGGTCTTGTTTGTATTCCAATTATTGATCCTAAAGGAACAACTCATATCTAGTGACCTTTCGTCACCCTAGGATAGCTTCTCGATTATATTTCCGACTACTTTGTAAGTTTGTAAGGATGGTGTCTTTAGTACGGAATTTACAACCTTTAACAATCAGGATAACTTTTACGATTGTGGTAGTTATGTCACCACTGGATAAATTATTTGTATTAATGGAGTACGGGAAGAAATTATGATAAACTCTAAAACTTTACTTAATTTGATTTTTATTTAGTTTCGGAACCGTTAAAATCTTTCATTCATTAAACCTAAACTCTGTCAGAGGGGTACACAACTAAAAGACTGTAACCACACTAATAACTGATGAACATCTTCTCAAAAAGACACGCCACCTTTCTGTCTCGGGAAACTTATGGTCTGAACACACGAACGAAAGTATCTCCCTCAGTCCTTCCTTTTTTGTTTGTTTTGGGGGGTTTTGAGGTGTTCAGATAATTTGTCCTTATCACTGACTACACCCTTTTGTTTATTTATAAAAAAGACAGGGAGGTGAGTTAAAAATGGTTTCTACAAAGGAACTAATAAACCACTGTTCTAGTTGAAACTCAAGACAAACACACACACATACACAAACCGTTGGAACTCCATTTCTACCCTATGATCCTTCTTTGAAAGATCTAGAGATTCACACTGAATCAATAGTGTAGTCCTTAGATAGTGTACTTAAGTAGGACACCTTGTTTGATCTACATTAAAATCTATAAAAAACTTTAGTAAAGGTACTTAGAAAAGAAACTCACGTGGTGATACAGTTTTTAACTCCTCTATAAAAATCATGGCCAAGTGAGACGAGAATTGACATAAAATCGGGATTCAAGAACCTCATGTTAGATTGTATCTACTACAACGAGAACGAAGAACTTCAAGACCTAAGTAACATAAGTTTCAAAATTGACAAAGACGGTTTATACGGCACGAGGGAACTTTAAACAGAAAATTTTTCAGACTTCGTCAACCAGAAAAGGAACCACAAGGTTTTTATCCCGTTGTCGTAGAAAGTCCGAGTATTTAGACACCTATGTGTAAAGAGAGACAGTTACTTGTGTGAAGTTACACGTTATTTCGCTAAAACATTAGTGTCTAAAACACTAATTTTATACGTATTTTCTTACTTTCATTAGACTAAAACTGAGTAAAGAGGACATTAACTGGTAGAATACCAACTTTGACTTCATAAGAGACTCTAGTGACTCGTCCCCGAATTTTGTCACTCTCGTCCCTGAACTTTGTCCACGAATTTGTCACCTACTACGTCAGTCGCATAGGGTCATTTTCACACTAAAAGGAACAAATCAGTTTTAAAAAAGTAAAACTTGGGTCTAAAAACTCCGATATTAGTTACAAATTGGATTATATACATACGTAATATACATATATGCACACATATGTATACCCACACTGTCTCGAAATTCATTAGCATTCGTAGTCACTCCTGGATGCTTGAAACTAATCGTCGTAAAAAAAGGTGGATCCTATGTGTAATAACTTATATTAAGGAAAGTAGTCATCACACAAGTTTGATTACGAATTTTCTTCTTCCCATACAAATAATGAAACACCACTACCGAAATACCAGTATACGTATATGAGTTTGAGTAGTTTAATAAGTGTATATGTAACTTATGCAAGTTAAAAACATATGAACAATTTTATTTTATTAGTGTGATATTTAGTTTCAGATTATGATTTTTTCCTGTTATTAAATTAGAAAGTATGTTCTGGTTACATAAAACATTCATTAATTAGGTCATGAATTAATATCTTAGTCTCTTTTTATACGTAAGACTATTAAGAAGTAGTACAAAACTATAACAGGTCCTCTTCACCAAAATACTCTCAAAAAAAGGTCACCATACTTCAGATAAAACAATAACAAATTTTTAATTTTTTGTCGTAGTATATTTGAAATTATCGGAAATTTTAAGGATTATTATAAAAAATTATTACAGTTTGACATCAGATGGTTATAACATAATTAGTCGTTTTTATTATGAATTTTTACTTACAAACGTAATTACAATTTATAAGTCCAAGACTCATAAGGTAATACTACTGTAACGAGTCAGAAAAGTTCGTTTGGGTCTACTGACCTATAGATGTTTCTCTCACGATGGACTAGTAGTTAAGGTAAAAAAAAGACAGACCTTTGAATCTGACTTAAAGGACTAGAGGAAACGTCGGATCAGTACTTCACCTGAAGATCGGGTGTCAAACTGAGTGTATTTTGAAGGTGTACTCTAGGAAATACTAGAAGACGACGACTGATCTTACCCCTCGAGAAGTACCATTTACACTCCCAGTGTACAACGGTATTTTACCTTCCTGGGGAGGAGATTTAACAAAGAAACTTTTCTCGGTCGTCTTCTCGATTAGTTGGTTCTTGTGAGAATTAAGATGACAATGCAATCACTTCGTCCTTCCCCTCACTAACACAACGGTGATTTGAACTCAAATAGGTAAGATGTTAGATTGTAATGAAAATGGTTGTGAAAAGAAGTGTTGATAAAGTGAGGTATAACTTCTTTTCAAGGTAAAATAACCGACGATAAAGTGAACGAGGTTTCATCTTTGTTTTACGAACAAAATTTGTTTTGTTTTTTATTGTTGCCCCTACGGACCGACAAGATTGTCTTTCTACTCACAACACTTATAGACAGTTAACCAACACCCAGAGAGAAAGAAAGTCAGTAAAGAAGACAAGGTCCACTTTAGAGGTAGCGCGTCATACACGATTCACCAGAGGCTGAGAAACACTGGGGTACCTGACATCGGTCGGTCCGAAGAGACAGATACCCTCAAAGGACTGTTCTTATGACCTCACCCAACGGTAAAGGAAGAGGTCCCGTACAAGGACTGGGTCCAGAACTTGGACACAGAGAATGTCAAAGATATAACAGTCCATCTAAGAAAATGGAGACTCGGTGGACCCTTCGACCCTTTTAAAGATAATCAAAAGGTATTTGTAAATACAAAGACCGGAATATTGACAAAGATAAATGACCCTGGATTTTCGTTTAGGTTTATCAGAATGAAGCGATTAGAAGACTAAACAACGAACGTCACAGTCCGACTTGAGAGTCTTCTCTAGTTTCTGCTTTACAATTTTATTTACTTATTCACTGACCTGAGTCCCAGAGAAAAATCCGTAATTCATAATAGTCATGGTATTCAAAAAAAAAAAAAAAAATTCATGTTAGAACAGAATTTGAATCAAAATAAGATCATACACTTTATCCAGTTTATCACATTTGACACAGTACACACATTTTTGTAGTATATTTTGTTTCTGATACATAATATATAGATTATTGATATCTGAAATGAATAAACAAAATAGGACACTTAGACATTGGTCACCACATCTTTAAATTTTGTTTTACCTGGAAGACCCTATTAACCTTTAGAGGTACACCCTCCATAAAAGGAACAGTCCATCGACTCCTTACTCAGAAATGCCAGGTAAGGAAGGTTGAGGAGTACGAAGACCAGAACCAGATATCGTAAGTCCGTGATCATTCATCTCAGTTCTTGAAACTCCCTACGTCTTCGTCTCCTATCAAGTGTCAGTACTAAACTACTTCTCAAGTTCGACCGGTACTAATCCACCTGAAACTATACACATCGTTCTGTATCACTTAGGTCCAAATCCGTACTCTTTATTTAGGACTGTCTCATTGTGGACTGGAACTACAGATGGTGTCACGATTGTTAGAATGAGAAAGCCTACTCGTCTATTACACTACGACGGGTCTAATACAGTTTACTAATACAGTTACTAATTCGACTAATAATGTTTAGTCCTACCCTAGTATTTTTAAACCCTCATAGTTATCTTACACCTTAGTATTAAAATAGAAAGATCTGAGACTTATTCCTAGTGATCCTACTTTAGACTACTGGGTCAAATATGATAAACTACCATTGTGACACTTGTTTTACACAGATCTTGGTACAGACGGGAATTTTTTTGGGAACAAGAATCACCCCTCTTTTCTGTGATAAAATCCTCTTAGAAACGGACTGACACATGTACTTTTGTCCTAAAAGGGGAGTCAAGTCAGCGAGTCAGCACAGACAGAGAAACACTGAGGTACTTAGTATCATACGGTCCGGAGGGACAGGTAGTCGTTGAGGACCTCGAATGGGTTTGAGTATAGGTAGCTCAGTCACTACGGTAGGTCGGTAGAGTAGGAGACAGCAGGGGAAGAGGACGGGGGTTAGGAAGGGTCGTAGTCCCAGAAAAGGGGGAGAACTGTGGTTTTAAATCAGTGTTTCACAAGGATTTGAATCGTCGTTATCTTAGTGGATTCCTCCATTATTTGATAGATATGTACCGGGGGTAGGTCACAAAGACTAAGTGATCCAAATTCTCTGACCCCCACCCCGGACGTTCAATCGTAAATATCGTTCAATCGTCCACTACGGGCCTCTTCCGTTATCTTTGGGTGAGGTCATGAGAATGGACCTCTTAGGGTACCTGTCTCCTCGGACCGTCCGATGTCAGGTACCCCAGTGATTCTCAACCTGTGTTGACTCACTGAAGTGAAAGTGAAAAGTGAAAGTACGTAACCTCTTCCGTTACCGTTGGGTGAGGTCACAAGAACGGACCTCTTAGGGTCCCTGTCTCCTCGGACCTCCCGACGGCAGATACCCAGCGTCTCAGTCTGTGCTAAATCGTCTTCGTCATCGTCGTCCACTACGGTCGTCCAATCCTTGGAGTGAAAATCTTAGGAAAATCCTTGTCAGAAAAAAAAAGGAAGAAACTCAAAAAAAAAAAAAAAGACAGTGTAGGGAAATATAATGTCCATTAAATGTAAACAATAATCAAAGTATTTGTAGGTAGAAACTAATCTTTGTGAAAGTATAAGGTTTAATGAGGTTTATCAAGGACTTTTATGAGTTGAAGTGGTTTCAACAGAATTTGACTGTTGAGTTGAAGACTTATTTCCAAGTTACAACGACTAAAAAAAAAGACTTTTTGAACCATTTGATTTCGGAAGAGGATACAGGTCACCTGTTCAATCTCATTGAGTTAAGAGAAGCGGAAACTTTTTTTTCTTTTTAGAGGAATGGTACATTTAAGACTCCCCACGAAACTCTAGGGTCCATCTTTCTTCCCGACCATTAATCATACCGTTTTACAATCGTGTCTCAAAAACACATGGGGGACCGACCCTTTTTGTACGTCTAAGTCCTACACAACACAAACGGAGACTACGTTAAAAAATTTTGGAGAAAAGAAAAGTTCACAATTCAGAGGGTATCTCTATTAGACAAGAGAAAGTACAAAGGAGGAACCCGTTATGTAAAACTTCTAATTATATTATACCTATTGTACTGGCACACAGAACGGATTAAGTCTTACGACTCCTATAATAAAGATCAAATCCCTCAACCCTCTTTAAATATAGCTCCTCTAAACCTTACGAGTCAATAGTCTCTTCGTAACGACGTACGGACCGGGACCGCCCAACGGGTACAAGGATCACCCAGTAATTATTTCCGATGTTAACGAGGATGCAAATCTAAAAGAAGATGTGACTGAGTCGTCAACGTCAATAGTAAAATGTGACAGTACCTAGTAATTCTTCAAAGAGGACCGTACGAAAATTTTCTACAAGGAAGGAGAAATCCAATCTCGACAAAAAGATGGGATTGAGTGGAAAGTTTTGACCTAAAAGAAAAATTTACCTATAGACCCCCCCTTCACAAAATTATTTGTCGAGTCTTATGTCATTCATTACCAAAGTTTAAGTCAAGGAAACACTGAATTTTTAGTTCACAAATAAATCTTTTACGGACATCGTTTCTCACGTCAAACCCTAAATAAAGTACAGTGTCTAATTTAATAACGAACGAATGAAGGAAGTGAACGTTACGTATTAATTATTAAGTGTCGTTCAAGTCTAATCAGCAATGTAAAAGAAGAAATAAATTAAAAGTTTCAGTGAATTTCGGTAGACTCGGGATCATAAAAATGTAGTCTTTGGTATTTAGTTCAATTTACAACCTCAGTCCCTCGGAATCACGATGTAAATTTAGGTTTCATGACTATTTTGATGTCAAATAGATCGACACAATATCCGACAGTGGGTTGTTATTTATCTCGGAAGGTCCACCACGATCTCCATTTCTTGAGCGGACGGTCATGTCCTCTGAGATCTCTACACCGAAGTCAGGGACCCAACCCTTCTAGGAGACCTCCTCCCGTGCCGTTGGGTGAGGTCATAAGAACGTAAGTCTTAGAACATCTGTCTCCTATGTCAGGTATCACAACGTTTGTCGACCTGTACTGACTAACGTTTCTCAACTTGTGCTGTCTACGCTGCATCATGTACGTACGTGTTGTTATTTATCGGAGTTTTGTAAGTGTCCATACACAACAATCTTGACGGTGTTAAGTTCTTGAGTTTTCATAACGTTGTTTAATTACTATTTTAATACTTCTTATACTTTTGAGACGAGAATGATAAAGACAATAATCCACAACACCAAACCCAAAAATTTAACCTAAAATTCCGATATTTAAAAAGTTTTTTAGTAAAATATTTGTTGTGGTACTTCTATATATGTAAAATATCTCTCAAATTTTACATGTTATTACAGATACACACCGGTTCCTTTTTGATATTACGGAGGTAGACTCTGGTTTCTTCCTGTACTAGATTTTTGGTACTGACATAGGAGACAGAGGAAAACCCAATAACCACACCCCTTTTTCCTTTTGGATTATAACTTTGTCTCAAGTAATGTTCTATAGGACATGATAATCTTATTGTTTACCCCTCATTTATTATTAAGACATTAGTGCAATATTCCTTCAAGACAAAAGAGAAACAAGAAAAGTACAGTGGTATACATTTTATCGATGACCCTTCAACGACATTTCGTGTCCCCGGACAATACTACCAAGACAACTATTGATCTCCCCAACCTACCCCATCCCCCACCCTCCCTCTAGGTCCCCACCCTACCCCACCCCCCGTCACTCCCTATATACATATATCGACTAAGTGAAGTAACACGTCGTCTTTGGTCGTGTTGTAACATTTCGTTAACACAAGGTTATTTTTATTTCATCGTTTCGTTTTTTTCATTTGTTTTATTGTTACTTTTATTGTTTCAATCATAGATTTGGTATAAACACCCTTACACGACCCAAACATAAAAATCTCTTTCATGTCAACTTGTATATTCGTATACGATCGGGAGGTTAGTTTGTCTACAGAACTGGGAACTGAGTCTATGAATTAACGATACAGTGTTGTCCGTTGAAAAATTAGAGGGATTCGGAGTTAAAGGAGTTAAAACTTGGTGTTATTATTACTTCAATTATTCTGGATTAAAAATAATTAGTATTCTTAATAGAAATCATACACATTCATCACTTTCAGTATTCTTAAGAGAAATCATATACATTTATCATTATCATTAAGATAACTCTAATTTACTTTACGTAGAAGTCGACACCTATATAGTGTCCAAAACATACAAACCACACACAGTGTTACTACATACGTGTCTCGTCCTATACACGGAGAAAAAGTGAATTCACTGTAGGGCAAGTGAATCTTGTACGTACTACATACATATGACGTACGATGTTTTGAGAACTTACTCACACGTATTTACACACAAAACACGGAACCACACACACACAACCTCCGTAAAGATTTTACACAACTCCGTCACTCATAGAGTTCGATAACGACTGATGGTCGAACGGTCTTGATCATGTTTATTTTCACATGCTGATTATTTTGAGTTTTCCATATTTGAAGGTCAATGTCCATGAATGATAATGATCCCTACATTACATGTTGTACTAATTGGGACGACATACGATATTTACCTTCAACAATTCTTTCATATAAGACTCAAGAGTAGTTTTCCTTTCAAAAACAGAATTAAAACATATATATACTTCACTACCCACAGTGAGTTGAATACTACGATTAGTAAAATACTACTTTTAGTTTAGTAATACGAGATGGAATTTTGAAAATTTCACGACATAAAGGTAATATAGAATTATTTTGACGTTTTTTTATGTTCTATGGGTCAATTTAAAATTTAAGTCTATTTGTTATTAAAAAATTTGTCATTACTACAGGGTCATTACGCCTAGTAGTTTTTTCGTTCTCTCAAGATCTTTTTCTAGATAAAGACGAAATAACTGATACGGTTTCGGAAACTGACGTACCTAATGTTATTTGACACCTTTTAAGACTTTCTGTTCCCTTATGGTCTGGTAGACTGGACGGAGAACTCTTTGGATATACGTCTGGTCCTTCATTGTTAACCTTGACCTGTTCCTCGTTGTCTAACCAAGGTTTATCCTTTTCTTCATACAGTTCCGACATATAACAGTGGGACGAATAAGTTGAAGATACGTCTCATGTAGTACTCTTTACGACCTGACCTCCTACGTTTTCGACCTTAGTTCTAACGACCCTCTTTATAGTTATTGCAATCTATACGTCTATTGTGGTGGAGATACCGTCTTTCACTTCTTCTTGATTTCTCGAAGAACTACTTTCACTTTCTCCTCTTACTTTTTCAACCGAATTTCGAGTTGTAAGTCTTTTGTTTGTAGTACCGTAGGCCAGTGTAGTGAAGTACCGTTTATCTACACCTTTATCACTTTTGTCACTGACTGAAATAAAAAGACCCGAGATTTTAGTGACGTCTAACACTAACGTCGGTACTTTAATTTTCTGCGAATGAGGAATCTTCCTTTTAATACTGGTTGAATCTGTCGTATAATTTTTCGTCTCTGTAATGAAACGGTTGTTTCCAGGTAGATCAGTTCCGATACCAAAAAGGTCACCAGTACACACCTACACTCTCAACCTGATATTTCTTTCGACTCGTGACTTCTTAACTACGAAAACTTGACACCACAACCTCTTCTGAGAACTCTCAGGGAACCTGACGTTCCTCTAGGTTGGTCAGGTAGGATTTCCTCTAGTCAGGACCCATAAGTAACCTTCCTGAGTACAACTTCGACTTTGAAGTTATGAAACCAATGGACTACGTTTCTCGACTGAGTGAACTTTTCTGGGACTACGACCCTTTCTAACTCCTGTCCACCTGTTCCCCCACTGTTTCCTACTCTATAAACCTACCGTAGTGTCTGAGTTACCTTAACCTAAACCCACCTAAGACCCTCAACCACTACCTGTCCCTCCGGAACGTACGACACCAAGTACCCCAACGTTTCTCAGTCTGTTCCGACTCGCTGACTTAACTTACGTATAAACGTGATTTTTAATAAGCAAATCGACTTTTACTTTAAATTGATACATAAGAAATGAGGTAAACTGTTGGGGTCGTATTTCAATTTTTCCATTTCCAAAACTTCTTAGTTCAGTAAATGTACATTAGTTTATTATTAATACTATTATTTTTATTGTGGCGTAGGTCGTATTAAAAGGGGAAAGAGGTCGAAAAACGACATATCGGTGTTACCAAAAGAAAGTAAAAGACTTTTTATTGTCTAAAAAAAGAACACTATCCTATAAACACTAAAGAGTTGAACCTTCCTTAATGTAGAAAGTTTTGTGCAGTAAGGATTTCTAATCGAGTCCGTAGAGTGTGAGGACCTTTGAAAGAGACTGGGTCTCAGATGAAAGGATGAGGGGTGGGGTCTAAATAAGAATATAAGAGAAGTTTTTACCAGAAACAAAGAGAGTCTCGTGAACAGAGTAAAACGTTAAAAATTAATTAATTACGTTAATATACTAGTCATAGACAAAGGAGATGATCTAACATTTGAAAACCGTCGAGAAAGATATAGAGTTAATATTGGAGTCGTAAGTCGTATAGTCGTAAAGTCGTTTGGACTTTAACAAACATAAAGTAAGGTTTACTTCCTAACACTAAGTTCCATACCAGGACTAAGGTTCGGACAGATTTTGGATTAGTCGTCAGGGATACGGGTAGCGTAAGATTAATACAGAAATCCTGTGTATTACGACAGGATTTAAACAGGACTACCTGTAATCCTGTGTATTACAACAAGATTACAACAGGATTTTTGATCCTGAGAGACTCGGAGAGAAAAAGAAAGAAATTTAACCCCGATTGGTACAAAATAGGATCACAGTAGGACTCCTAATTTGTTACGAAAGTTTCATAAAACATACTAAAGACTTAGATCGTTTACAAGTTCTTCTCCATCGTTCTTGTTACTTTGTCGTTAATTACTCTCCGTGTTGGTCAGTCATCGTAAAGGTTGAAGTTTCCATCTAAACAAAGACTGAAACAACGTGAACCTTCGGAAATATGGTCTCCATTTTGAAGTTAACCCAGAACTTTATCCATTAAAACCTTTTGTGACCTCCTCCAAAATCACGTCAATAAGGTCCGTAACAAGATCTTTGAGTTCCATTGTGAACTCGTAAATCTTAGAGAAATTACAATATTGAGTTTTATCTCAAACAATTGTAATGGACTCTCGAACGATTGTTACATTTTAGAACTCAGGGTGGGAGTATGATGACCTAGTTTTAAACCTGAAAGTCGTTCTAAGGGTCTACGGAGGATAAATGCAATTTAAAACTCCGTCACGAGAGATCTGTTACCAACGTTCCGAACGACCCGGTCGTGGTAGTGACTGTAGTCGTAGTAGACCCTTGAAAGTCCTTTCCGTCTAAAAGTTCGGATACCACAATTAGATGAACCTGACGATATTGTTTCTGATCTACCAAATTCTTTCTCTTTACATAAAGAATATCAGGACTTCCGACCTTTCAAGTTCCAGTTATCCGGTCGTACCGTCCATAGTAAACTCCAGAGAGGAGAACCGAATATTCACCGACAGTAGAGTACACGAATGTATTGGAGAAATACGACCCCCCCCCCCCCATCACGTCAACAGATCACAAAGAAAAGTATTCCTTTGATTAAGGAATAGTCTGTTTCGGGGTAGGAGTCGAGGAGTAACTTGGGACTAATAAGGGGTTTCTGGGGTCGAGGTTGATGGTAGTATAACACCCAACCCCGAAGTCGGAGAGCTATATTTAAACCTCCCCCTGTGTGAATCAAGTATTGTGGATGAATTAGTTTTGGGACTCTGACCCGAGTCTCATACTGGGTTGTTGGACACAAGATTATTAGTACCACTAAGATCATACGTGATTTCCAACTTGGTTACGGACTTTTATCTTTAGTGGTACCAAGAAGGAACCACGATTACGGTCCCAGACCATCTTCCAACTACTGAAATTTCATATCGGTTCAAACTATTGAGAATTATTCTTTATAAAAGACGGGTTCACATACATTTTATATAGGGTCGATAATGTGTCTAAACAGTACCCCACCATCACCTCTTAAAAGATCTATCGTCGACTCCTAACTGACTCATCTATAATACACAGAACACATTCATTATTGAGGTTCTCGGTTTAGTGACAGTAGACGTCCTTCCTCCATGAAGTTTATACATCCTGTGAAAGGTATAAATCGTAAGTACGACGTACTAATTAAAAAATACAGAGTTACTTTTTAAGACAGTAGGAACGAAAACTCTCTGAACAAAACTGGACACAACATTAAATCAGGAAAGTTTTCGATACGTAACATAGTCACTCAGGACGACTCAAATTTCTTTTTTTACGTGTACCCTACTGATAACGGACTCCATTAAAGATGACATCTATATCAAAGTAGGTCACAAAATTTCTATATGTTCGTTTTTATAGTTTGTGACTGGGGAATCGGAAAAAAATTAACTTTTATTTATTCAAAGGTCCCAGTCTGAAAGGGTGTACGAATCTGACGAACTTCCGTAGGCAGAAAGATTACAGTCGTGAATTTTAGTATTTTTAGTGTATCTACAGAAACTTTATCCGTGACTTATTGTCGTCTTCATAATTTTTGACTCTTCACCATATATCAGTTACGAAGACTTAAAAACCCTTTGTCTTCTCTATAGATAGATAGACAGGGGGAAAGGACTATTCTTTTGGTACGTGTCTTACCTATACGGTACGAAGGAGCGAGTCAGCACAGGTCGAGAAACACTGGGGTGTCTGACGTTGGGCGGTCCGAGGAGACAGGTACCTTAAGAGATCCGGTCTTATGACTTTACCCGACGGTACGGGAAAAGGTCCCCGAGAAGGGTTGGACCCCTAACTTGGGTCCAGAGGACGTAACGTCCACCTAAGAAATGGTAGACTCGGTGGTCCCTTCGTTTATTAACACTTGAAATGTCTTTAGATTGGGGACGAAATTCTTGGTCTCTGAAATATTCTAATACAAAATCCGTGTTTAAAGTCGAAGGTAAGGTAAGGAAGGAGACGAACCCGAAAATCGGACACACTACTTCTCGACCTCACATGTTATAAAAGTCCTTAAGACGAACTACATCTGGTTACAGTATATTGGTTATACTTAGGACGACCCTCACTTAACAAACAGACGTCTCTGGAGAATCAAACACCAAGGGTAAAGTAAAACCTAAAGGTGAACACAAACAAATTTCGATGACGGTAGGGACACTAGTACATATGTAGAGTAGGTCAGTCGACATCGGACCGATTTTCTTTATGTCACGGTAAGGTCATGTAATCACCTCTAGACACAAGAATGTTTATTTTGGTTCTCTAAAGATCGGTGTTTTTATCTATACAAACACTCAATGAGTTACTACGTCTTTGGTGATCTTTACAAATTGATTGTTTGTAATTTAAATTTCGGTAATTAAAAAATTTTATATTTAAATAAATAAAATTAACCTCCAATTAATGACATGTTATAACACAACCAAAACGGTATGTAGTTGTACACCCTCTCCCTCTCCCACCCTACTAACCCCTCTTACCGTAATTTCGGTAATTAAAAATAACTGATAGGGATGATCTATGGTTATGGTATAACTGAAAATAAGTCAAAAGACAAGAGCTATAGTCTAAGTTAGAGTCTAGTCTTCAACCTGGCCGTTAACTAGACTGTTCATCACCGCATTTCGTCCTCTCAAATACAGTTCTAGGACTGAGATCGACTTGTCATTCCAACTCGTTCCATTCCAGTAGGTTTAATGGAGCTTTCACTCCGATCTCTTCCTAAGTCTTCAGGCTCCTTTGTCAAACTAGGAAGACCCAATACGAAAATATTAAAAAATCCTCGACCTCGTTATGAGTATCACGATTAGTAAAGAGAGATAGCTCCGTTCTGAAGACTCATGCTATACGTCATGGGGGACTGTACTCAGAACGACCACCTTTGTATATGAGAAAGAGTGGAGTCACACGCACAACCTGGTAAGAGATAGTAGTAAGTACTACCACTAAGGAGAATGTATGGAGTCCTAGTGATGGGACTACTTATGAAGTCTCCTGTGAGACATCTGAAAACCCTTATAGAAGGACACGTCCAGAGTGTAAAGACATGAGACAAGATACTTGAGAATAGTGGAACCAAAGGAGTCTGAGAGTCTCTCAGACGACCCGAGAGGAGTCGAGGAGGAGGGTCACGGCACGGGACAATTAAGAGAGTAGGCAGAAAGATTGCAGTCGTGAATTTTAGTATTTTTAGTGTATCTACAGAAAATTTATCCGTGTTTTACTGTCGTCTTCATAATTTTTGACTCTTCACCATATATCAGTTACGAAGACTTAAGAGTCTTTTGTCTTCTCTATAGATAGACACGGGGAAAGGACTATTCTTTTGGTACGTTTCTTACCAATACGATACGAATCAGCGAGTCAGCACAGGTCGAGAAACACTGGGGTATCTGACGTTGGGCGGTCCGAGGAGACAGGTACCTTAAGAGGTCCGTTCTTATGACTTTACTTGAATACTTAGTTGAACTAACCCAGTGTCCTACGGGTCTATAGATCCATTTGTAATAAAAACCACACAGACCCTCCAGTAAAGGTCTTCTCTAATGGTAAACTTAACTACCCGACTCAAATCGTAAGACGGGAGAGGTCACACTCAGTCGAAATAGATTAAGTAACTCCCGGACTTAAGTAAGTAACTCCCTGTATTTCCACCTCTCTCCAACTTAAGAGAGAGACGGACTGACAACTCGACTTAGTAACTAGAAGACGGGAAACACGAGGACCAAGAGTCTAGTAGTCGAAGTCTGATTTTAGGTGTAGTAACCGCGATTCCCGAGAAACGGAAATGTTACTGTGACGGTTGAAAGGACCCAGAGATCGAAAGTTTGTTGTCAAGGACCCTGAAGAGACAGAGATATTAGTGTACTCGGTTATGGAATATTTTTTTTAGAAATACATACACATTGGTGAGAGTCGTAGGGAGGTCTCTTCGTCTTGGTTATCTATAGATAACTAAAGACACACAACTAAAATAATGGACATCGAACTTACTTAAACAACTAATTAAGGTTGTAAAAACCACCTCAGATCCTAAAAGATAGACACTCTGGTATAGTAGGTGTTTATTACTCTCAAAACGAAGAAGGAAAGACTACACCTAATGAAAACCAAGAAACAGAACGGATTAACGAGATTGATCCTGAAAGTCATGATACAACTCATCCTCACCACTCTTACCCATATAAACAGAACAAGGACTAGAATCTCCTTTTCGAAAGTTGTGGTGACTCATACTACAACGACACCCAGACAGTACACACACACATACCACACACACACACACATACACACACACACACCCACACTTTAACGAAATCACACTTGAGACGCTACGACACCTGACATCGGACTCTCCGAGGAGACAGGTACCCTAAAAGGTCCGTCCTTATGACCTCACCTAGCGGCACGGGAGGAGGTCCCCTAGAAAGGGTGGGTCCCCAGTTTGGACTCAGAGAGGACAGAGGACGTAACCGTCCACCCAGGGAATTGTAATCACGACGACCCTTCGGGTTCAAAAATAATACAAGAGCGAAAACATATACCGGACATAAAACAACTCCTTAAAAGGGAGATATGGTTTATACAAGGCCCAAAATAGTACTCTATAGAATACACTAGAACCGAGTAAAAATTCCGTAACTATTTGTATGTTTCACTTAAAAAAATTTTTTCAGGAATAAAGTGAGTGGAACTATAATGTAACGCAAACACACAAAAAAAGACCTCGTATTAATGTGTAAAATAAAAAAAAAGTTTAAGACTGGAAAATGACTTACGTATCTCTCTTGGTAAAAGGGGTGTATATAAAAATACGTTAATCCTTTACTCCATTAGAGGTAAATTTGTCACTATGGTTACTGATATATCTTCAGTGTGTATTATTTTGTGGGTGTTTATTTGACGACTTTAGGAAAATCATAAACTTTACTTACCTGAAACGGAAAAGACAATGACGGTAGTACGACGACATTTCTTATGTAACGTTACTCTTCACACAACATCAACAACAAGTCAACGATTCAGTACAGGGGAAGAAACCTTGAGGTACCTGACGTCGTATGGTCCTAAGGGACGGGAAGTGACAGAGGGTCTCAAACGAGTTTAATGACAAGTAACTTAGTCACTACGATAGATTAGTAGAGTAGGAGACGGTGGGGGAAGAGGAAAACGAAAGTTAGAAAGAGTCGTAGCCCCAGAAAAGATTACTCAACCGAGACGTTGTCCAACCGTTTCATAACTTCGAAGTCGAAGTCGTCGTCAGGAAAGTTACTTAGAAGTCCCAACAAAAGGAAATCACACATTCCTTGAACAAATGACTTCGTTTTCATCAAATTCAAGTAACCATAATCATCTTCTGAATCCGTGTACTTGTAAGTATTTTGACACAAAAGAATAACGACAAAAACGTAAAAACTTCAACCTTACCATCAATTCAACTACAGTTTTCTTTGAACTGTAAGAGTTCTATCTACTTAGTTAAGATTATATCAACAATAATGAACGTGAACACTCTTAATTCCGTTTCGAAACCAAAACGGAACTGTAATATGACAAACAAACTTCTTGCGATTCTTCCAGGTCTAACTCTCGTACTTAATACTTTTGTTACAGTAAGACAATGATACACATTGACGGTTTCTCCTTTTAGTTATCCTCACTCAACCTTCTACCGATTAAAAACGTTCATAGTAATATGACTATGAAGGAATGTCCCTGTTTATGTGAATATCCTCATTTAATACGGGAAATTCGATCAATAAAAGAGGTAAATTTTTTATATATAGAATTTACCCTAGAACCTAAGTTCCTCTCTCCGATGTATTATGTGTGTTATAAACATTTTCTTAAAGATTTACAGTCCGTAATTCACTTACTGGTAAGGTACCTGAGACGGATATGTACCTCAGTCTTCCGTCTTACACTCTTTTACCTTTACACATTAACACGGGTTTCCACCCCCCTCCCCTTATCTATGTGGGTTTATAAGTCCAGTCATCTCGTTTTAAAAAAGGAGTTTTGGTCGATTAAACACCTAAATAGTTTCGGAATTTTTATTTAGTTCAAGTGTGTTCTATGAGTTCTTTTATCATGTTAAGATTTTAATAGTGTATAAATTTGATAAAACTTTACTTTGAACATGAAAAAAGGTCAGTCACAATTGAGGATTAAATCTAATTTAAATGATGGCACTTCGTACGTCCCCTTGTTCCCCCCGAAAAAGATCCTACTCCTCCTTAACCTCCTGTATCGTCTTGGTATCCTCTTTGGTTCTGTTTTTACTGATAGGACCACTCCCCACCAATTGTTTGTTTAGTGTAGGTTTATCTTCAGATCTTTTGGTCACATAAAGACCCCACCTAAAACTCTTACTTTCCCAAGTTATCTTTCCTTTATCCCGTTCCAGGTGGTACTGTTGGGTGAGGTCATAAGAACGGTCTCCTACGGGTACCTGTCACCTCAGACCTCCCGATGTCAGGTACTCCAGTGTCTCTCAGTCTGTGTTGACTCGATGATTCGTGTCGCGTCGTGTCCCGTTCCAGGTCAAATCTCTCGTGTTATACTTTTACCACCGACACAGTCTACGGTTAGTCGATAAAAGTTTTAAGATAGATTTTACACTATTATACCTGTCCTAAATCGATGGTTCTTCATTTCGACCTTCCTTACAGGTCGGGAGGAGACTCTGTGTACGACTCACAGTCACGAGACCCGTCGTACCTCTTCGGATGCCGTGTCTTTCAGTCTCACCTTTACCTGGTCTATTTGTCTAACCGACAAAGTGTCCTCATAAACCCCTGAACAGACACCCGACATAGAGCCCTCTCGACCCGTGCAGGTCTGAATCAAAGTCTCGTCATTTCTGGTAAAGTTTAGAGAGAACCATTTGTCTTAAGGACTTTATAGAGAGTCACTTTGACCCTATTTGACCCTAATGTCCTCTCTTTTTACTTATTAAGACTACTTACCTCCACCGTAAACTGGTTTGTATCTACACCTATTTGATTATACGATAAATAATTCTTCGTCGTTATAAAATTTATCTCCTTAATCGGAAAATTCATTATAGAAATACCGTAAAAATTCTTGAGAAGTCCAACACTTATGATCCACTATTGATAGTCCTCTTACATCTTCTTTTACTCGTAGTATGGTAGACAGTAGAAATAAAGAATCATAAACATAATATCTTTTACTTAGTCTAAATTCTTATAAATTCCCGTCTAGGTCAAGATACGTTCATAACTATAACATCTTATGGAATTCGTACGGTTAATAATACGAGTATCTTGTAAAAACGTATTTTCACGTGAAGTTTTTTACAAATCTTTATGGAAAGTGAAATTAGTCCTCTTTGACTGTAGACAAGGAGCACCTGGGGAGACGAAGACCCATTTTTTCTTTAAAAGGTATCTCAAGTCAAAAATAAGTAATACCCAGGGGATGTAAATATTTTTTCTAGACTGGTAGACAGTGGTCTGTATAAAATTAAATCGTCAGGAAAAGAAAAAAT
This sequence comes from Capra ibex, assembly GCA_006410555.1. Lineage (NCBI taxonomy): Eukaryota > Metazoa > Chordata > Mammalia > Artiodactyla > Bovidae > Capra > Capra ibex. Next base: position 32,440,621 of record SJYO01026388.1, read on the forward strand.
CATGATGAAATCATAATAACCACGACAATGTCTACTGTCGTGATAGTCAAACGATGTCTTATTAGTCTATAAGGTTTCTGTTAATAATAGAGTTCAACTAAACTTCCTGGCAATAACAAAGAGTAAAACTAATATTAAAACTTTTTACTCTCCGAACTAGATGAAACTTGGTCAAGTAATTTTGTCAAAAACGTCCTTTCCCTTTAAGGAAATCAAATATCTATACAATTTTTATTTTTCGAACATATCAAAACTAAGGTCGTATTCTCTACAATACTTAAAAACAATTAATAAATATCGGATCAAAATAAGTATTCCATTGTGGTCGTAAAACATTAAATCAGTAGAATAAGTCATTAAAGTACACCTCTGTCAGACAGATTTAGTTTAAGTTACTTCAAGTTGATAAACTAATTGACTTATTCGTACAATGTGTGAATGAGATACGTCTCGTGACATGAATTTTAGTTTATCGACTAACGTAAAATAGCTAATATTGCTATATTTATTTGACTTTTGAGTTGAAAAATCTTTGGATTCAAACAATTACTCGGTTATTTTAACAGTGAATGGATGGGAGATACACCAACATATAATTTTTTTTTTTTTTGTCTTTAAAAACTTTGAAAATTTTTACAAGTACACTAAACTAAATCTTTAAACAAAGAAGTAAGTAAGACTCAAGAAGTAAGTCTTAAGTCGTACCCAAGTGATTCATAAATGGCAGTAGGTCTTTGGTATGGTCCGTTATTCGTAGATTCAATTTTGGACAAGAGAATTTGACGAGTACTGGATCTCAACCTTTTTTATGTCGTTACCAGAAACTCTTAATAAAAGACGGTAAACCCCCTTACCTTTAGTTCCTCTCGAAGAATTATCTTATCTGAAGATTCACCTCTGAACTTATTATTACGTATATTATTACGTAAACTGTCTGGTTTACGGAGGGTCCGGAGGGACAGGTAGTGTTTGAGGGCCTCAAGTTGGTTTGAGTACACGTATCTCAGTCACTACGGTAGGTCGGTAGAGTAGGAGACAGTAAACGTAGTGGTAGAAAATTCTACGAACCTACACTCACTTTGGATCCGAATAAAGAAGGAAGATTACTAAGAAACACGTATTAAACGGACGAAGACGGTGTACTAGGTTAATGAAACCTGTGTTTACCGATCTACCCTCTATTTACCGACTTGGTTTTAGTCGGTACATAGTTGTCCCGACGTCCGGTAGTTCCCGACGTCCGGAGTGGTCTCGTGAAACAGGTTTCTCTATCAGACGACCTAAAACGGAATTTCACTTCAGTGAGTCAGCACAAGTTGAGAAACACTGGGGCACCTGACATCGGATGGTTCTAGGAGGCAGGTATCCTAAGAGGTCCGTTCTTATGACCTCACCCAACGGTAAAAGAAGAGGTCCCCTAGAAGGACTGGGTCCCTAGCTTGAACCCAAAGGGTGTAACCTCCGTCTACGAAATTGGAGACTCGGTGGTCCCTTCGGGTAATACGGAATGGTTTATTAATTCTAGATAGAAACCTCTATAAATTGAGTAGTGAGTAAATAAATATTATTACAGTTTATATACGATTAAGTCAAGTCAAGTCAAGTCAACGAGTTAACACAGGCTGAAAAAGACTGGGGTACTTAGTGTCGTGCGGTCCGGAGGGACAGGTAGTGGTTGAGGGCCTCAAGTGGGTTTGAGTACACGTATCTCAGTCACTACGGTAGGTCGGTAGAGTAAGAGACAACAGGGGAAGAGGAGGAGGGGCCTTAGGGAGGGTCGTAGTCTCAGAAAAGGTTACTCAGNATTCTAGATAGAAACCTCTATAAATTGAGTAGTGAGTAAATAAATATTATTACAGTTTATATACGATTAAGTCAAGTCAAGTCAAGTCAACGAGTTAACACAGGCTGAAAAAGACTGGGGTACTTAGTGTCGTGCGGTCCGGAGGGACAGGCAGTGGTTGAGGGCCTCAAGTGGGTTTGAGTACACGTATCTCAGTGACTACGGTAGGTCGGTAGAGTAAGAGACAACAGGGGAAGAGGAGGAGGGACCTTAGGGAGGGTCGTAGTCTCAGAAAAGGTTACTCAGTTGAGAAACGTACTCCACCGGCTTTATAACCTCAAAGTCGAAATCGTAGTCAGGAAGGTTTCTTGTGGGTCCTGACCAGAGGAAATCCTACCTGACCAACCTAGAGGAACGTCAGGTTCCCCGAGAGTTCTCAGAAGAGGTTGTGGTGTCAAGTTTTCGTAGTTAAGAAGCCGTGAGTTGAAAGAAGTGTCAGGTTGAGAGTGTAGGTATGTACTAGTGACCTTTTTGATACCGGAACTGATCTGCCTGGAAACAACCGTTTCATTATAGATACGAAAAATTATTAATGACCGTATATTTTACTTTTACTGTCTGCCTATATCAGAGACGGAAAATCTATAAACGTTAGTATAGTCCACTGAGTCTTTTTGTTCGTACCCCTTATATATGATATTACTTACTTAATATCGCACGTAGAGACCTTAACAGGATGAGAAAACACTGGGGTACCTGATATCGGACGGTCCGAGGAGACAGGTACTCTAAAGGTTCCGTTCTTATGACCTCGTCCAACGGTAAAGGAAGAGGTCCCTTAGAAAAGGTGAGTCCCTAAGTCGGTCGTAGAGGACACTAAGGGTGTAACCGTCCACCTAAGAAATGGTGACTCGGTGATCTCTTCGGACATAAGGACCTTATGTATCCCGATTACGCAATTATGTGATTAGACCTAATCCAAAGATACTTTTACTAGTCCCTGCGTAAGATTACCTTTATCTCAGATTAGGTTCGATCATTCCTCCATTCTTTGTTCAATATCTCGTCTGTGAGATAAAATCCTTAAAAAGTACCTGCGTCCTCTCCCACCTAACCCTACCCTCATCCTTTAACACGATATATTATACTTCCTTCACTCAAACGCACGTGTACACGTACGATTCAGTGAAGTGGGTATAGGCTGAGAAACACTGGGATACCTGATATCGGGAGGTCCGAGAAGACAGGTACCCTAAGAGGTCCGTTCTTATGACCTCACCTAACGGTAAGGGAAGAGGTCCCCTAAAAGGACTGGGTCCCTAACTTGTGAGCAGAGGACTCCGAGGACGTAACTTCCGTCTAAGAAATGACGACTCGGTGATCCCTTCGGGTTTCAAACAGAAATGACTCCTCATTCTTTATTAAAAATTTACTATTCATCAAATTACGTTAAATTTCTTCTCGGTACCTATCATCATACCTCAAACCCGTACTAGATCACCCTTTGTCAATTCATAAAATTCTTTTCCCTTACTTTCTTAGTCTAAAAGTGCAAACTTTATCATAAACCCAACACCGAACCCTATATCTAACCTCCCTCGTAGTCTATTCCTGTGTCATCAGTCAGGAATGAGATCCCTTCTTCATTACCACCCGGATTTTGTCCTCAAAATCGTGTATTTCTTTAGTCATGTCACTATAAATTCCCTATCTTGGTTATCACTAACTAATCTACACCCGAGTCCTACTCTTTTTTTGTGATTCGAATATTGATTCAAAGTTCTAACTCGTTAAATCACCTTTCTTAATATCTTTACCTTATGTTTACCCTTTCTTCTACCAGTCAAAACCTGAATGAGACAAACTACATTAACTCTTAATAGGTCACCCCGATGTAACTCGTTTCAACCTAAATGTCTAGTACTCTAGACATTTCTCTAGTCCAGAGTCTTAAATAAAAACCCTCAGTCGTTACAAATTCATTAACTTCGATAACAAAACCTATTCTAGTAAGGTCCTTTCTTTTTTTTTTTGAATTCCACTCTTCGTCCGTATCTTGTTTCTACACCTCTCTTACTTTTTACTTGTTTTTTTCTCTCCTGATTATTTATGGGTCCTCGATTTTCTTATTTTGTGATTTTACCTCTTTACATAAGATCTTCATTTCTCTTATCTGACTTCTACCTCACCCACCAACTTTGACGATTGTCGACAGTTCTCCAGTTCATTCTTTACCTCCGAAGAGTACCTAAAGGTCGGAAGAGCCTTCGGTAAAGTGTAAGTCGTCCACCATACCAACCTTCGGTCTACTCCCTATGTTCCCCTCACTCCTTCACTTCTGACGTCATGTCTAGAGACAAGACTCTATAAAAATTAAAAAACGAAGTTAAAACTTTTTACTTTTACTTATTTTCCTCCACATAATTTCACATCCTTGGGGTGGGGTGGAGACACCTCGTCCCAACTAATTTAAAATCATTCCCGTACCCTACCACCTCGACTTCTTTGACATCTGTCTGTCCATCTTACTAAGTCCTATTTTGTCAAGAATTTAACTTTTCCGCTGTGTACACACTTGCAGACAAATGAGGCACCTCACCCTTCGTTCCGGTCTACGACTTTGACACTTCCTTCTACCAGTCTCAGTGTAAAAATCCTGTTCTTTTTCATCCCTCAACTTAACATATAATACAAGTAATCTCCATTCCTTTAGTTCCTACGTTCTTCCTTTTGTTACGTCCTGAAGGGACCACCAAGTCACCGATTCTGAGGTAAGAGGGTTACGTCCCCCGGGCCCAAGTTAGGGACTAGTCCCTTGATCTAGGGTGAACGGTGTTGATTCTGGGTCACGTCGGTTTATTTATAATATTTCTTCTTGTGTTACTCTAACCGTTAAGGGTACCCGTAGTCTCAGTAGGTCATAATAACGTCCATGATCGTATTTCTCTTTCTGACAACTAGATCAGATTTAAAAGTAATTCCCACTTCTCCGTCATACCACGTCGACTTTCCGTTCTCAAAGATCCCTAGACAACAAAAATGTTCTTCTCATTACCGATCTATATCCTGACTTTTTATTCACTACGAATAGAGTAGAGTATTAAGACTTTAATTACTCGATGTCCTGACAGAGAAAACTCTGACACCTCCACGACACTAATCAATCCCGTACCAACACCTTGTCTATAAACTACTTCTGACACCCTTGTTCTCTCAAAAATATTGTACTGTATTTCGACTTTCACCTGGATACTCTTACAAACCTATTATTTCTTTGACAAGTCTCTTCACGTTCTTTGTTCCCCATATATATATATATATATACACACACACACGTACGAGTCAACACAGACTGAGAAACGTCGGGATACCTAGTGGTCCGACGAAGACAGGAACCTTAAAAGGTCGATTCTTGTGGTCTCACCCAACGGTAAAGGACGAGTTCCTCTGGAAGGTCTGGGTCCTTAGCTTGGGTACAGAGGACACAGAGGACGTAACGGTCCGTCTAAGAAATGGTGACTTGGTGGACCCTCCGGGGTATACATACATATTATATTGTTTCTTTTCTGTTGTAGTCTTAATAAATAGGGAACCACGACTGGTTATTACTTTCATATCTACCTGTTGTACTACAGTCTTACAACGGTTCCCTTAGTTACAACGACAACGGTCCCTCACAATTCACCAGGGAGTCAGAAGAGTCCTCAACGAAACAGAAACGGACTAGTCGGACCACTTCGTAACGAAGAAAACCCACCCACTCCATCGACGTCGAAAGACTTTTCTCAACACACACTAATCTTACGGAGGAATGTTCACTCACATCTCCTGACCAAACACACAAGAACTCGGGTCGTCTTTTTCGGGTCCAATATCTGTGTGTACAGACTCCCCCTGTCAACCTACGATGGGACCCTGTCTATTTCTCATGAGTGTCCACAATAGAAGACTACCTTCTAAAACCACTTGAGATTCCTGTACTCGATGAATTGACAAAAGCAACTGGAGTTGGTATTGAGAGGAGTACGGGTATTTTACACATTGGACCCATTTATTTTTAAAAGGACAGTGTTGTAAGTACATTGAAGGAGATAGGTCGAAAGTCTCCTTAAACTCGGTATTTCTAATTCAGTTAATAAGGTAAGCGAACACTACGAATCAGTCCATAATCTCAGTGTCTTAACCTCTTCCGTTACCGTGGGGTGAGGTCATGACAACGGACCTTTTAGGGTACCTGTCTCCTCGGACCACCCGACGTCAGGTACCGTAGCGATTCCCAGTCTGTGCTGACTCGTTGAAGTGAAAGTGAAAAGTGAAGGGACGTAACCTCTTCCTTTACCGTTGGGTGAGGTCACAAGAACGGACCTCTTAGGGTCCTTACCCCCTCGGACCACCCGACGACAGATACTCCAGCGTGTCTCAGTCTGTGTTGACTTCACTGAATCGTCGTCGTCGTCGTCGTCTCAGTGTCTTATTATAAATCTACTATTTAAAAGATTCATTTGGATAAATTCACTGTACGTTCCTTTGCTCTTATACATTCGTGATCCTCGACATCCTTTGTGTTAGACATTTAAAGAACACCCCAGGAAGTTTTTGAGAAACAGAACAAGTGAAAGTGAGACCAATGACCTATGACAAATCCCAAAACAGAAGGACACGAAGGTCAGAGTGACCTTAAAGTCACGAAAAAGATGTGGTACGTTATCGGTTTCCGTGGTACGTTATCGGTTTCCGTGGCACTGTCGAGTTCTGATGAAATCTTTTACTAACGGATCGGTTCATCATGGACAAGTTCCATGAATGAGTAGACAACGCCACAGATATGTAAAATGGGACTTCATCTTTTACTGTTGGGTGAGGTCATAAGACCGGACCTTTTAAGGTACCAGTCTCCTCGGACCGTTCGATGTCACGGACGTCGGGGTTTCTCAACCTGTATTGACTCGTGTATGTAAGAAAGTTGGAACGAAGACTATGAAACTTTACATAAAATGAGTTGTTTTAAAGTCAGACCTCAAACTGTAGACTAATTATTATTTAAAACTAAGGTAGTTATACAGAGATTTATAGTTTAAGACTGTCCAAACGAGAATAAAAAGTGTTAAAAGATGATGGATCTTTACGTAATACGGACGATTCCTTAGACTTAACACAAACTCAATTAACGAAATCTTCCGTCAACTCTTCCAAATGACAAGAAGTCAGCCCCAACCAAACCCAGTTCTTAAGTGCACATAGGAGTAGCCTCCGATGACAAAACCCAAAAATAAACACTAATAAAAAACACACACACAGAAAACACCGTCCTTCCGTCTTAGTTTAAAGGAGGGGGGGTGGTGGAGAAGGAATGACAAGTTTCTCTCCTTCGAATAATAGTGATACAATTCAGAAACTTGGTGACCTGACTTCACTACTAAGTGGGAAAACAGAGAATTTAAAGGAGACGAGAAAATATACCAAAACATTTATAGGTCAAAAGTTCATAGTACACATAGTACATATATTCAAATATATATACTCGACTATTTATTATACATTCTTCTCGAGAAGTACTTATGAATAAATGAATTTATATCGTCAATTGAATATTAAGAAAAACATCATAAATATTTGATTTCTTATAAATAGTTAATGATATTTACAAATATTGTTAGACACGGTATTTATTGAACGATAAACCTTTCTTGTCACTTACGTAAAAAGAATTCTTGTGTCTCCACTAGAAGATTAAAAATTTTAAAACAAAGTAGACATTTCTTTTTTATGAAAACCAATATTGGAAAAAACTGAATTATCTTAGATTAAATGAGGAATCACAATTCAAAACCACACTAGGTTACAATTTGTAACCTCTTCCGTTACTGTGGGGTGAGGTCATGAGAACGGACCTTTTAGGGTACCTGGTTCCACGGGCCATCCGACGTCAGGTACCCCATCGCTTCTCAACCTGTGCTGACTCGCCGAAGTGAAAGTGAAAGGTGAAAGTACGTAACCTCTTCCTTTACCGTTGGGTGAGGTCACAAGAACGGACCTGTTAGGGTCCCTACCCCCTCGGACCACCCGACGGTAGATACCCCTCCGTGTCTCAGTCTGTGCTGACTTCACTGAATCGTCGTCGTCGTCGTCCTATAATAGAGGTTCGAAAATAAGTATCGTTCCGAACCTAACGTCGTATTATTTCCTACTCTGAAGGTATGAGTCGGTATTATAAATATTGGTTTCACTATATTAAGGATGTACATTTTACGGAAAGTATATTTATATGTGAATCTTTAATGTGGGTGTAGGTCTTACCGACGATGAATTGAATAATAAAAAATTTGTTTAAAATAAGCTGTTTTGTGAGTTTTTAACATTCATTGAGGTGAAACTTACTTACACGCACGTACGTACGATTCAGTGAAGTCACTACAGGTTGAGAAACACTGCGACACTTGACATCGAGAGGTCCGAGGAGACAGGAACCTTAAGAGGACCCTTCTTATGACCTCACCCAACGGTACTGGAAGAGGTCCCCTAGAAAGATTCGGTCCCTAACTTGGGTACAGAGAATACAGAGGACGTAACCGTCCGTCCAGAAGATAGTGATCGAGGTGGACCCTTCTGGTCACTTACTTACATATTTATCATTTTTATCCAGTAAAATCAGGGATGGGTCTTTTAAGGGGACCGTGGATAGGAATGAGGATTTCATTTGTGTAAATTTTCAACCCTCAGGTAGGATCTGATTTTGAAAATAACCTCGGTTAACGGAATACACGTACTTTTATTGGCTCCAGATTCTCGGAACCTTCCTCATCAACTACCTTAGTGTCAGAGTAAATGTAAGGTATCAACTTACCGATTTGTTTAAATCTTAGTCCACAAAACCTTGAAGGACATGACTTATGTAATTGTTCGGGTATTATATATCTAATTTTCCCATTCGTCTACCTTGGGTCACGACCCTCTCAGTATGTTTAATCAGTAAAGACGGACACCATAAACTAAGCAGAAATAAAAGGAAGGGAAGTTATCTGGAAACTAAGACATTTTAAGGATAGGTGAGATGGGATGATGTCGAGGAAGTCATACTGTACGAATACACAACCGACAAGACCGACAGTTGAGGAAAGATAAAAGTGGTATAATTGTAGAAAGTATTAACCTATAGAGGGGTCATACAGGACCTGTCCTATGGACGGTGGAAGGGTACAAGAAAAAGAATGTTAAGGGTGAGTCTCAGGAGAAATTCCCTAAAGGACACATTGATTAGTGTATAAAGACTAAGAATCAAATCCTAAGTCCCCAACCGTGTACGGGGGTCCATTGGATAGAGAACCTGTCTGGAATGTTCTACCACGGAAAGTTCCGTGATGGATGTCATCTGACTACTCCTAAGTGTCCTGATGGTCTTAACGAGAGAGTGTTACGACTTGATCTATTTGTTCCACCATCACAACGTTTACTCTTTCGTCTTTTTCTCTTTTCGTGTGTAAAGTTTTATCGATTCTACATATTTCTGTCTCAAGATCCATTTCAAGTAGTCTGACGTCAACAACCTTCTAACGTTCTATTAAGTCAACAGTCTGAAACAAACTTGGAATGTGTTCTGAAGGTAATGAACTACACTGCATCCACTAAGAGAGGTAACTTTTGTTTTTATTTATATCATAACGACTGAGTGGACCAATTAACTGGAGAAGTCGGAACGGGGACCCATTAACGATATCACATCCTTTTCGCATATTTAATTGGGACGGTAAGTTGACAGATACTAGACATGGGTATCAATGAAGATGGACAAATGACATCCTAGATTTATTCGTCTTTCCAAAGGTCCTTTAATTATCCAATATCATATACATTTCAATATAATACAAAATAATTGTCTGTGGACGGTGTGACCTATAGGGGTCTAACATATTCTCTTTCCGACTGTCAATGAGAACACATGTCGTAAGTTTAAACACCAAACCATAGCGACGAAAACTGAAAATCAAAATAGAACTTTCAATTTGAACCCTTATTTCTTGAATTACCATACAATATTACTAGAACCTAATTATCTTTTAACTCCATTTAAAACCGACAGTCAACTCATTGGACTTCAGAGATCGATGTCTCTCTAAAGTCTAAGACTCATTAGACAGATCTGTTCCCATTAATATTCTTCACTTACGATTGAAAAGATTAGAAATCAAACTTTAAACTACTGATTTTAACTCATAATAAATGAGTCTACGTGGTAAAATTTCATTTTGTGAGGTGGTTCTCAGTATCAAAGTGTAAGTATATAGGGATGGCGGAATATTTATAAAAGAAATAAGACTAACACTACTTTTGAAAATTCTAGATGAGACTCGCTAAAAACTTACGTAGTAGTAATTAATATCAACGGTACCTGTAATGTAGGAGTACTGACTAAAGGGTAGGGATGTGGATGTGAAGGTCGGAGACAGTTGGTGGTTAGACTAGAGACATAAACACTCGAATTAAAATAAAATAAAAAACCATCAAATGCGTCCATACACTCAGTATACATCCAATATAGTCCGAATAAAGTGAAGCGTATTACGAGAGTTCCAAGTAGTAACAACGTTTACCGTTCCAAAGGAAGAAAAACACCGACTTATTATAAGGCAATATTTATATACACACACACACACACACACACACACACACACACACATATGGTGTAAAACAACAAGACAACTTTCTACAAATCCAACAAAGGTTTAGAATGGATAGTATGTATTACAATGATATTTGTACCTCCATATACATAGAAAAATTCAACCACAAATATAAAAGAAACATATTCGTACGTCTTCATCTCAACGACCCGGTATAACATCAAGATAATAATAAAAAAACTCTACCTGGGTACCAAAAAGGTATCACTTACGGGTTAAATGTAAGGTCTGTTACGTGTTCCTAAAGGAAAAGAGATGTAGGAACGATCGTGAACAATAAAACCTGTAAAAGGTTTATCGAGAAGATTGTCCACGTTTCAATATAGAGAAACACCAAAACAAACATAAAGGGATTACTAATCTTTACAACTTATGGAAAAGTAGACAGATGACCGGTATACATATAGGGACCTTTTTACAGAGAAGTCTAAGAAACGGATAAAATTTAGTCTGACTCAAAAACGATAACTCAATACACTCAAATAATTTATTTGAAAACATATAATTGGGGATAGTCTAAATGTCTAATGTTTATAAAATAGGGTAAGTCACCTAAGGGAAAACGATTACCAAAGAAAACCACACACCTCGAAAACTCGAACTATATCAGGATAAACAAATGAAAACGAAAAGAACGGAAACGAAAAGTCACAGTTTACTCTTTTTAGTAGCGACTCTGGATCGTTCCACAAACAACGTGTACAAAAAGAAAAGGGGGATCTTAAAAATACCAAAGTCCAGAATGTAAGTTTAGAACTTTGATTCAGTTTTCATCTAATGCGAAAACTGAATCACAAACATATACCATATTCCACCCGAAGGGACCACCGAGTGCCCATTTCTTAGACGGACGGTCCCGTCCTCTTACCTAAGATTGGCACCCAGTCTTCTACAGGACCTCTCCCTTTACCGTAGGTTGAGGTCCTAAGAAAGGACCCTTTAGGGTACCCATCTCTCTGGACACCCGATACCAGGTACCCCAGTGTTTTCTCAACCTGTCCTGAATCACTGATTTATTTTTGTACCATATTCTATCTACAGATCAAAATAAGAAAACGGATAAAGACAGGGTCAAAAGGGTTGTGATAAATAACTTTTCTGATAACGTTTTAGAACCGAGAGGTAACATATAAGAACTGAGGGAACAACATTCAATTAACGGGTATATACGTACCCGAATAAAGATCGGTTGGGACACTAAAATACCACTAAGGGTAGTTTGTCGAGTCGTTTTGACTGACTCAGACAGACAAGGTCCATATTGGGTTAGAGTCGGGAAGAAATCCTCAGACTTAAGATTCTCTAACTCGTCCGAACTTCTCATTCCACTCTTCTACACTTTATATCCTAATATCGTCGGTTCTAAGGTCAGGACCTTCTTTAATTGTTAAGTTCGTTCGTAAGTCTCGGACCCACATGCATCTTTAGTCCAAGACAACGGTAAAGTTAAGGACCAGGGACAAGGACACAGTACCATCACAGGACGATGCCAAACTAAAAGACTTAACTACGTAAAAGGAAAAAGAATTCCATTAGGTATAACCTAAAAACAATACGAATTTTTAGACCAATTATATCTACAGCTTTTTTATTTATAGACCCGGTGAGTGTCTCTAAATCAAGAAGGTGTTTGACCGTCTTTACACTAGTAAATTCGAAAAAATTTGTTGTTGTTGTTATGTATGAATACTTTAAAATAACTATGAAAGTAAAATTCCGACTAATTTGTCCTACTCTTTCTTTACTAGTAGACATTTTACTCGGTCTCACTATATATTTCCACCCCGGTAGTGTCCTTGTGGGGGTTCGGACTTGGTATCGTTCACTTAGAACAATTTTAAAGTTTTAGTTCTACTCTCAAACTAACGTAATTATATCAGTATTTAGTTTTTCTGAATTCGTATGAAAGGAAAGTAGAGAGTCTTAAAGAATGACACGAAAGACACACGAATGACACCTATAGGATCGTGTTTGTTATTTCTGTTTTACATTCAGTCTTACGGTGAGATAATGATTGATCCAGCCAAGAATCGATAATACTTAGACGGACCATTCGTTAGACTGGTAAGGGACCTAGAGTTAAGGTTGAGACTATACAACTGGGATAGTCATGATGTCCTCTCTCTCAGAGACTCAAAACCGAAATGTTAGTAATATGTCTATTGAACTATTGAAGGGAAGGAGACCAGACAACGGATATAAAAGCGAATCTTTGAAAATCCTTTATGTTTAGAATAAAAATTTTAACTGAAAGAATTTGTATCAGTTATTTATAATCAAGAGTTCTATTTCATTTTTCGTAATCGTCTTTAATATCGTAAAACTAAAGATGGACCTATACTGAAAGAAAACTACTCCCACTTTCTTCTTTCACTTTTTCGATCGAACTTTGAGTTGTAATTTTTTTGATTCTAGTACCGTAGGTCGGGGTATTGAAGTACCGTTTATTTTCCCCTTTTTCGTCTTTGTTACTGTCGAAAATAAAAGAACCCGAAGTTTTAGTGACGTCTACCACTGCCGTTGGTACTTTAATTTTCTACGAACGAGGAACCTTCCTTTCGATACTGTTTGGATCTGTCACATAAATTTTCGTCTATTTAGTGAAACGGTTGTTTCTAAGTATCTCAGTTTCGATACCAAATAGGTCATCAGTACGAACCTACACTCTCAACCAGGTATTCTTTCCGATTCCCGGTTTCTTAACTATGAAAACTTGACACCACAACCTCTTCTGAGAACTCTCAGGGAACCCGACGTTCCTCTAATTTGTTCAGTAAGGATTTCCTTTAGTTCGGACTTATGAGTGACCTTCATGACTGCGACTTCGAGGTGATGGAACTCGTGACTAAGGACCTTTTCTGAGACTCTGACCCTTTCTAATTTCTGTTTTCCTCTTCTTTCACTATCTCGTACTCTATCAATCTATCGTAACTACTGAGTTACCTGTACTTAAACTCGTTTGAGACCCTCTATCAATTCCTGTCTCCCCGGACCGGACGACGTCAGGTACCTCATCGTTTCTCGGTCGAATGACTAAACTGAGTCACTGACTTGTTGTTGTACTGAAATACCCTGAAAAGAAATCAAAGGTAACGACCTGATCCATGACATAGTGAAGTAACACTTTCAGAGACATAGGTTTATTTATAAGACTAACAGTGTAAAGGATAAAAGTTAATATTGACGGATCGTGAATTCACCGGTATCCTGACCCTTACCAGTCAAAAGTAAGGTTAGGGTTTCTTTCCGTTACGGTTTCTTACGAGTTTGATGACGTGTCAACGTGAGTAGAGTGTGCGATCATTTCATTACGAGTTTTAAGAGGTTCGGTCCGAAGTCGTTATGCACTCGGCACTTGAAGGACTACAAGTTCGACCAAACTCTTTTCCGTCTCCTTGGTCTCTAGTTTAACGGTTGTAGGAGACCTAGTACCTTTTTCGTTCTCTCAAGGTCTTTTTGTAGATAAAGACGAAATAACTGATACGGTTTCGGAAACTGACACACCTAGTGTTATTTGACACCTTTTAAGACTCTCTACCCTTATAGTCTGGTGGACTGTACGGAGAACTCTTTAGACATACGTTCAGTCCTTCTTTGTCAATCTTGACCTGTACCTTGTTGTCTACCAAAGGTTTAACCTTTTCCTCACACAGTTCCGACATATAACAGTGGGACGAATAAATTGAATCTCATGTAGTACGCTTTTCGACCTGACCTTCTTTGTGTTCGACCTTAGTTCTAACGGCCCTCTTTATAGTTAGTGGAGTCTATACGTCTACTGTAGTGGGAATACCGTCTTTCACTTCTCCTTGAGTTTTCGGAGAACTCCTTTCACTTTCACCTCTCGCTTTTTCAACCGAATTTCGAGTTGTAAGTCTTTTGCTTCTAGTACCGTAGACCAGGGTAGTGAAGTACCCTTTATCTACCCCTTTGTCGTCTTTGTCACAGTCTGAAATAAAAACCCCGAGGTTTTTATTTCAGACGTCTACCAATGACGTCGGTACTTTAATTTTATACGAATGAGAAACCTTCTTTTCAATACTGATTGGATCTATCGTATAACTTTTCGTCTCTATAATGAAACGGCTGATTCCAGGCAGATCAGTTCCGATACCAAAAAGGTCATCAGTACATACCTACACTCTCAACCTGACACTTCTTCTGACTCGTGACTTCTTAACTACGCAAACTTGACACCACAACCTCTTCTGAGAACTCTCAGGGAACCTGACGTTCCTCTAGGTTGGTCAGGTAAGATTTCCTCTAGTCGGGACCCTAAAGAAACCTTCCTTACTACGATTTCGACTTTGAGATCATGAAACCGGTGGAGTACCCTTCTCAACTGAGTAACCTTTTCTGAGACTCAGACTCTCCCTAACCCCCGTCCTCCTCTTCCCCTGCTGTCTCCTACTGTACTGACCTACCGTAGTGACTGAACTACCTGCACTCAGACTCACTTGAGGTCCTCAACCACTACCTGTCCCTACGGACCACACGACGCTAAGTACCCCAGTGTTTCTCAGTCTGTGCTGACTCACTGTCTGGACTTGACTTGACTCGTGAAGGTACCTCTTCCTTTCCCGTTGGGTGATGTCATAAGAACGGACCTCTTAGGATACCTGTCCCCTTGGACCACCAGAAGACAGGTACCCCAGTGTGTCTCAACCTGTACTGACTTCGCTGTATCGTACGTACGTAGGTACGTAATCTCTTCCTTTACCGGTGGGTGAGGTCATACGAACGGACCTCTAAGGGTCCCTGTCTCCTCGGACCACCCGACGACAGATACCCCAGTGTGTCTCAGACTGGGTTGTCGATACTGAATCGTCGTCGTCGTCGTGAAGGCACATTGGGATGATCTTATCTCTAGAAACTTTAACCTCTAAACCACAAAAAGAAAATGACATAAGTGGCAAACAGACTTTATCACGGACTTTATTTAAATTATGTGAATTTTTCATAAAGAAATCATTAATTATCGAATTTGTAGTTAAAAATCGAATGTATCTTTTTCGAGTCAACCCAATAGTCCGTTATATAAGTTCAAAAGGGAACGAAAGTTCGGATTTACATAGATTAATGACATTGAGAAGATATAACATATTCCTTAACTGTGAGTATACCATTTTAATTGTCTTTTGATCGATCCCTTTAATTTTAAGAGATACCTAGAACAGAATTTTAAGATTAGAGAAGACTATACTACATTGATAATATAACGGACACTTAATTCCTTTTCTCTAGTAAGACATTAGAATTCCAATGACGGATTACCTATTTCAAATTAAAAAATGAAGGGGTCCACTCCCACTTTACTATACTAATGTCAAGTAGACTTTAGATGTTAATCGAGTTTGGTCACACAAGAGAAATTTTACTGTTTTCCTTTTACTACATTACAAAACATACAGTGTAAATTAAGACGAGATCAGAAATATTACTGGATGGAACACTAAAACACAGACTTGTAAATGTCTTACTTTACCTCGTAGCTTACCCGATATAGGTCAGTTAAAACAATTAGTTTACTCACTTTTCTCAAATTTGGATTCTCTTTAATATATAAGAAGTACAAAGTAATATTTTACCTTATTATTTTGAGTTTTTATACATACTGATAAAAAATATTAAACTTTACTACACCCTTTATTAGACTAAAAGACGAAACTACAACGTAGACTTTATTATTCACGCTATTGTACTTATGGTCCGATTAAGTTGGTAAATGTGGGTCCAACCTTTTAACTATAGAGAAGTACAGTGATTATACATGTCACTAGAATTTACACTTAGACGATCATTGTCTTAAAAAGTCTTAATTCTTGTTTTTCGGGTTTAGTTCATTCCAATCTTAAAGACAGAAAAGGAAATTAGTAATCTAAAGTCAGTTAAATTCTTAGTTTGTTAAAAATTGTAATAAGAGGTTAAAATACATTCTTTATGGTTTACGGGGTAAATATCGAAAAATAAATTATTCAAAACTAAGAGTTCTTAACTAAATAACTAGTTATGTTTACTGAAGTGCGTTACACTTTATATATGTCACTATAAAGACTCTTTTAAGACTGGAACTAATCGATTATATAAGATTTATAGATACCCTCGTCACCCCAACTAACTACAAGAAAGGAGTCAATAAAGATATTCTTTTCAAATTCGTAAAGTAAAGTAAAACCATCCACTCATACTTCTTTTCGTCACTGATCTTCCCGAATTTTAAACCACTTTTACGTCTTGTATTTCGTTATCACGAGTCACCTTTTCTTAGACGGACGTCACACCCTCTGTCCAAACTAGGGACCCAGTCCTTCTAAGGGGACCTCTTCCTTTACCGATGGGAGAGGTCATAAGAACGGACCCTTAAGTTACCTGTCTCCTCGGACCACCCGCTGACAGGTACGCCAGTGTTTTACAGACCGTTCTAACTCGTTGACTGTGAACGTACACACGTACACAGACACAAACCAAAGATCACGGCGTACTATTAACTTATATGTCTCACCTCCCTCTGTCGTTCTGTACAGTGAGTACGACTTCTGCCGTACGGTTGTGTGTGTCTCGTCATAAGTTCTGTGTCTCTTTCCTTATTGCCTGTCTCTACTATGTCATACGGACAGACGGTCTGTAGTTAGTGGGGTCATATCTGTCTGAGTCCTATGAAGGAAACTATTAATCCTATTAACCTCGTAAATAAGTGTAAATACTCCTAGTAAAACCTGAAACTCTTGAGTCGGTCGTCGAAACACAAACATTTAAACTTCGGACAATAAGAGGAGCTTTCAAGAGGAACGAATCATCACGTCACAGTGAGAAGAAAAATAAATTTTACAAAATTAAGTAAACAAAAAGGTAAAAAGAAAACGTGACATTGAAATTTTACGTATACAAACATATACTAAATAACAAAAAATAATATTATTAACGTATTATAAATAAAATCACCATTAATGTAAAAAATTGAAACTATTGAGTAGTATACACCCAAAAGAAAACACTACTTAATGAGTCAGTCCTGATAAGAACTGGTCTCAGTTTCCCAGGTATCTATTTTACGAACCCTATTAAGAACGTTGTTTAAACGGTTACTCAAACTTATTGAAAAAGTTAACTGAAAGGTGTACTCAGATTGGAAATTACTTATTAAAGGAAATTAGAATACATCCTTTAAAACTACGATGATACTGAAAGTATCAAAATAACTACTCCATTCCTTCTTCTGTTACTTTAACATGTACCGAAAACTTCTCAATAGTTAAACACTCTGTAATAAGTATAAACTCATTGTAACTGTTTCAACTTCTATCTCGTCGAGAATAGTAGGAGAGTCTCGAAGAATGTGAAATTATTGGGACATACGCTCTGTCGTTCTCTGTGTCTCCATATCTTGTCAGAAAACCTGAGACACCCTCTCCCTTTCCCACCCTACTAAACCCTCTTACCGTAACTTTGTACATATTATAGTATATTCTTTGTTTAGTGGTCAGGTCTAAGCTACGTCCTATGTCCTACGAACCCCGACCACGTGACCCTACTGGACTTCCCTACCACACTCCCCCTCCACCCTCCCCCAAGTCCTGACCCTTGTGTACATGTGGACCCCGTCTAAGTACAACTACATACCGTTTTGGTTATGTTATAATATTTCATTAATTGGAGGTTAATGTTATTTAATTAAATTTAATATTTTCTTCCTTCCTTTTCTTGTCCATATTAATATCCAAATGTAAGAGGTTCATGTCTCAACTTAAGTACTTTTGATAGTTTTGTACAAAAGACGTAGTAAAGAAAATGTGTTTTACTACGGTTATCGTTTGACAACGTGTCTGTAAACCCCCTATTGTAATTAAATGTCAAATTATAATTACAAAGAATTAATCAAGATTCTCCTATCTCTTTATCCTATTGAATCAAAGTCATAATCCTATAGAATATGATAGATTCTAGATTCTGTAACGTCTTTTCATCTTTCGGCCACCTTTGACCTATTTCTTTTTTCGGTAGCTGGTTTCGTACCTTCTCACGACGACTGAGAATGACATCTCAGAAGTCGTTTCCTTGTAGGTGGAGGAGGGTCTTGGTGGTCCTCCCCCCACCCTTCCTACCTGGAGTCGTCTGTCGGTCTCCCCACCTTTGGAGGTGTGACATGTGAGAGGGGTGTGAGTGTAGGACCTGATCCCTCTCCGTCGACATAAAAGAAGGAGGTCTTCACTCATGATTCAAACTTTTGAACCCGTGTCTCTTACGTCTTGGGAACTATTGACCTTTATAGGACCTCACTACGATGGGAATCTGTATTGTCCTGATCATTAGTAGTTGGTCATTATTATTCATGTTTACATTTGTGTGTTGTGTCTTAGTTATTTATGCACGTCTTCATGTTTTCGTGATTTCTTCGTACCTTTTGACTTGTGGTTTGAATTTTTGTCTCCGTTGATATAATTATCAGTTGTCTCATTTTTATTTGTCATCCTAAGTCTTATTGATAATAGACATACATGATATTAGGTGTACTGTGACAAACCATGGGTTTTTTTACTTCGTTGTGTCTATTCCATCTATTTTATAGAGCTATTGTTCTCATTCGTTTGTTCATTTAAGTCCTCGAATTTTATACTCGATTTTTATTTTGTCTTTATTCTTTACTTAGGCACCCTGACTTGTTAACTTGTATTCTCATAAAGGTCTTACGTCTTTCATACAAAGTTTCATGTCTCCCTTCTTTAGATCCTTTACCCATGTCCTAAACATACTAGACAAATTAACTTGTCTTTTTCTTGTACCCTTATTGTGTGTGTACATACATGTATGTATTACTTTAAAGTTGTGTGACCTTTATTTCTTTTTTTGGTTTTGTGGGGAAATTTCTTTATAGTCTAGGAGGCACTTTCTTGTTCTTAGTGATATTGGAGTTTATAAAAAAACTGTTATGATGGAACTTTTTCCATTATCTTATCATAGATTTTAAAGAATAATCCTTAGAACCTAAGATATAAATTGGTTTAACATAACTGATACATCCTTTTTATCTTCATAAAAGTGTATACTTTCAAATATATATTACCTGAGACCTCAAAATAATACCCATTTTCACACTTTCACAATCGACGAGTCAAGTCAAGTCAAGTCAACGAGTCAGTACGGGTTGAGAAACGCTGGGTTACCTGACATCGTGCAGTCCAGAGGGACAGGTAGTGGTTGAGGACTTCGGATGAGTTTGAGTACAGGTAACGTAGTCACAAAGGTAGGTTGGTAGGGTAGGAGACAGTAGGTGAAGAGGAGGGAGGAAGTTAGAAAGGGGACGTAGTACTAGAAAAGGTTTCTCAGTCAAGAAGTGTAGGTCACCGGTTTCATAACCGTAAAGTCGAAGTCGTAGTCGGGAAGGTTACTTATAAATCCTGACTATAGGAAATCCTAACTGACCTACCTAGAGGAACGTCGGGTTCCCTGAGAGTTCTCAGAAGAGGTTGTAGTCTCAAGTTTTCGTAGTCAAGAAACCGTGAGTCGAGAGAAATACTAGGTTTAGAGTGTAGGTATGTACTGATGACCTTTTTGGTATCGAAACTGATCTACCTGGAAACAACCATTTCATTACAGAGACGAAAACTTATACGATGGATCCAACCAGTATCGAAAAGAAGGTTCCTCGTTCTCAGAAAATTAAAGGACCGACGTTAGTGGTAGACGTCACTAAAACCTCGGGGGGGGTTTATTTCAGACTGTGACAAAGGTAACAAAAGGGTAGATAAACGGTACTTCACTACCCTGACCTACGGTACTAGAATCAAAAGACTTACAACTTGAAATTCGGTTGAAAAAGTGAGAGGAGAAAGTGGAAATAGTTCTCCGATAAATTAAGGAGAAGTGAAAGACGGTATTCCCACCACAGTGGATGTATAGACTCCAACAAGCATAAAGGTCAAATATGAAGTAGGTCGACCGTAAAGAGTACTACATGAGACGTATAAAATTTATTCATTCCACTGTTATATGTCGGAACTGTATGATGAAAGGGTTAAACCTTGGTCAGACAAAAAGGGACAGGCAAGACTGACAACGAAGAACTGGACGTATGTCTAAAGAGTCCTCCGTCCAATCCACCAGACCATAAGGGTAGAGAAAGTCTTAAAAGGTGTCAAACAACACTAGGTGTGTCAGTTTCCGAAGCCTGATCAGTTATTTCGTTTTCATCTACAGCGAGTTAGCACAGGTT
This sequence comes from Capra ibex, assembly GCA_006410555.1. Classification (NCBI taxonomy): domain Eukaryota; kingdom Metazoa; phylum Chordata; class Mammalia; order Artiodactyla; family Bovidae; genus Capra; species Capra ibex. The sequence goes on from SJYO01026388.1 coordinate 32,461,292, forward strand.
GAGAAACGTTGGGGTACCTGGAATTAGGTGTTCCGAGGAGAAGGTACCTTAAGAGGTCCGTTCTTATAACCTTACCCAACGGTAAAGGAGGAGGTCCCCTAGAAGGATTTGATCCCTAACTAATAATACACATCTTGGAGACTTTATTAAGGATTTCCTATACGTGCAATATCTCCTTCTACTATATTTAGATTTTCCTTATTAACTCTTAGTCATTAGTGAACATTTTATAATCATCTCAATACTATCTTCATAATTTCACCAATTTTTTTACCAGTAACTCGGATTGACTGGTAACTTTAAGAACGAAATGGTGATTAATCGACATAATGGAACCTGGGTAAAAAATTGATGAAAGACCAAAACACAGAAACATTTTACCTTTTTTAATAATATCAGTGGAGTATTCTCATAAGATTCATAATTTATTCACGCATGGACAATTCACGACTTTTGTCACGGACCGTACACTGTTCGAGAACTATTTACAATATACCAATATTGATATCAATACACCAATTGATACCAATATAAATCACATTTTTCATTATAAAAACTTGATTTTAATGTCTGTAAAACATCAAGTAAACTCTATGACTAACACTAATTCATTGTTGAAAACTACAGAAACACAACTATACTATCCACTGTACCTACAACAAACTGAAACAGCAACAATCTTTACATAGACAATCCTTATACACAAGTTTAAAATCAGTCTTAATCAAAGACGAAAAACGTTGGTTTCTTGAAGTGCGTCAAAAGAGGAATAGACAGAGACTTAATGGGAACCGAAATGATAGGTAAGGAGTCAGTTAGCATTCAAAGAACCCCCTTTATAAACTGAGGACCTTTCACATAGTATAAATACACACACACAAACACACCCCCTTTTTCGACATAAGAAAGACCTTTAATTAAATCGTAACTAAAAAACTCAGTGTTACAAATTAAATAATTTTATTTATCACTATAATTACCTCAACACCATATAAATAAAAAATATTCTTTTATACCAAAATTTTCTGACTCTGATGATCTTAAAGTAACAAATTCAGAAATGTTTAAATAAAAGGATATTCGATTTTACGTTTTAGTAACACACTAGTCAGGACAGGTTGAGACACTAGGGTACCTTACATCGGGGAGTCCGGGGAGAAAGGAACCATAAAAGGTCCGTTCTTATGACCTCACTCAACGGTAAAGGACGAGGTCCCTAGAAGGGTTGGGTCCCTACCTTGGAAGTAGAGACGTCACAGTCCGTCTAAGAAATGGGGACGTGGTTGACGCTTCGGGTATATTTTAGGAATGGTGTCGAATTTTCTAGAAATTAAATTGGTAATGGATTAAACAATCGTAGGAGACAACAGGGGAGGAATCTTTCGAGTCATTCTTTAACGTAAGTAACTGGTACAATAGAACGGAATAACGGAAACGAGTCATACGAGTAAGATCGATTTTTCGGGTGAGGAAAGATTTAATTTCTTTTCTTTTTTACACATATACACAAATATATATGAATATATATATATATATAAGTATATATCTGTCAAAATTTTTCGATGTAACTTACTTATTTCCAACACGAGTCAGTGAAATCAGTACAGGTCGAGAGACGCTGGGGTACCTGGTACCGGGTGGTCCGAGAAGACAGGTACCCTAAGAGGTCCGCTCTCATGACCTCACCCCACGGTAAAGGAAGTTTTTACCGGTATAAGAGATTCTACCGAATGATCTAGTAGACGATAATCCTTAGTCTTTATTTATGTACCTGAAAACGTCCTTCTTCTCTTATACCTGGTTATCACTCTAATCACGAGAGAAATGTATACATGTTGACAGAAGTTCAAAAATTTCACAGAGTGATGAAAGACTAAAACTCAAGGGAGTATTTAATAAAAAGAGTCGAATTGTCAATTCTTTAAGACAGAAATTAGTAAAAAACGAAGGGGTACACGTCCAAAGTACGTGTATGTTAAAACAAAGTCTTTCCCTATTACTGAAAAAACATAAGAAGAAATCAATAATAAAAATGAACCTTAATAAGTAAATGAAATAAAAGAAGAGAGTAAAAAGGAAAAAAACACGAATAAAAGGTACGTTGGATTAATATAATACATAATTTCAAGACCTAAAGTAAATTCATGCAACCTCAATGAACAATTTTTATACACAAGGTAGACGAGATAACCGAAGGTTCGAACAAATCATATAAAAATTACAAAGATATTATCGAGAAGGAAAGATTGTATTATTCTCCTTTTCTCGTCTGGAATTATAGAAGGATTTCGAATTCTTCCGTTTTGTCAGACGAAAAAACCATGACCTACGGTCGTCAGAGACACCTCTAAACCTTCCCTCTTCTCGAAGGAAGGTTGAGAGAGACTTGTACTTGTGTAGGAATCTCTTAGTGTTTCTACGACGGTGTCGGTAAGAGGTCAGACTTACCGTCAACTCTTTCTTAAAAGACTGAGGTTCTATGTCATATAATTTTTGTTTTTTTTCGTTAGTCAGGGTTCTAACTTACCATACTCCCGTCCAGTCCACCTCGTGGTATGTTGGTCGAGGTAAAGAGAAGACGACAAGGCCCGACTTGTAAAGGTCCTACGTACTGTCCTTCGTAGGTGGAACACAATGTGTCTTCTGTACAGGAGACTCAGTCTTTTATACAGGTTCTCGAAACCCAAATAGTCTTACTTGTAAGTGTGACTTGTTGACTAGATCTCTTACTATGGAGTCAAGTCAAGTCAAGTCAGTGAGTCAGCACAGGCTGAGAAACGCTGGGGTACTTAGCGTCGTGCGGTCCGGAGGGACAGGTAGTGGTTGAGGACCTCAAGTGAGTCTGAGTACACGTAGCTCGGTCACCACGGTAGGTCGGTAGAGTAGGAGACAGCAGGGGAAGAGGGGGACGGGGGTTAGGGAGGGTCGTAGTCTCAGAAAAGGTCACTCAGTTGAGAAGCGTACTCCACCAGTTTCATGACCTCAAAGTCGAAGTCGTAGTAAGGAAGGTTTCTTTAAGGTCCCGACTAGAGGAAGTCTTACCTAACCAACCCAGCGGAACGTCAGGTTCCCTGAAAGTCCTCAGAAGAGATTGTGGTGTCAAGTTTTCGTAGTTAAGAAGCCGTGAGTCGAAAGAAGTGTCAGGTTGAGAGTGTAGGTATGTACTGGTGTCCTTTTTGGTAGCGGAACTGATCTGCCTGGAATCAGCCGTTTCATTACAGAGACGAAAAGTTATACGACAGATCCAACTAGTATTAAAAAGAAGGTTCCTCACTCACAGAAAATTAAAGTACCGACGTCAGTGGTAGACGTCACTAAAACCTCGGGTTTTTATATTTCAGATTGTGACAAAGGTGACAAAGGGGTAGATAAAGGGTACTTCACTACCCTGGTCTACGGTACTAGAAACAAAAGACTTACAACTCGAAATTCGGTAGAAAAAGTCAGAAGTGAAAGTGAAAGTAGTTTTCCGAAAAATCAAGGAGAAGTGAAAGACGGTATTCCTATCACAGTAGACGTATAGACTCCACTAACTATAAAGAGGGCCGTTAGAACTAAGGTCGAACACGAAGAAGGTCGGGTCGCAAAGAGTACTACATGAGACGTATATTCAACTTACTCGTCCCACTGTTATGTGTCGGAACTGCATGAGGAAAAGGATAAACCTTGGTCAGACAACAAGGTACAGGTCAAGATTGAGAACGAAGAACTGAACATATATCCAAAGAGTTCTCCGTCCAGTCTACCAGACCATAGGGGTAGAGAAAGTCTTAAAAGGTCAAATAACACTAGATGTGTCGTTTCAGAAACCGTATCAGTTATTTCGTTTTTATCTACAAAAAGACCTTGAGAGAACGAAAAAGATACTAGGTCGTCGAATGAATTACGTTTTTTATTTTTTTCCCCCCCTCAATAAAGACAAAATTATTTTTATTTTCCGTTTGAGTCTTCTCCTCAGGCATTAACGTTTAGATGACACAGTCAATCTCGACTTTTGTGACCGACTGAGTACTTCACTAATAAAATAAGACTGTCACCTAGGCGTTAGCAGTACATGTAAAGTCTGTAAACAGTACGAGAAGTCAATAATAGGACAGTTACATGAGTCGTGTAATATTTGTTTACTCACAGTCCTTTCGTTAATCTTTAAATCATACACAATAAGACATGACAGGAAACAAAAGTAAAGAAAAAATGAACAAATATACCATTTTATTCACGTATCGGAGAGTTTACGACTAGATGAGGTATTTACTACAATCATCATCTAAAGAGAAACTCCATCATGGTGATAATAACCATCAATATAAAATCGTACGAAAAAAAGACTAGTGAAACGGAACACACCACTATCTATACACAGACCCGTCCACGAATGTGAGGGAGTAAGTAACTGTCCCGTTTACCTCTACCTCTAAATTGTAGTCCCAGAATTTCTTCCTTTTCTCATCAGAAATTACCCCTTTCCTCTGTTTTTACACAAAAGAAAATTTCACTATGTTAAGAGACAGGGGTACAGGAATAAAGAATAGGGACCGGAACTCTGTCCTAGTAAAACCTCACATATAAAGAAAGCTTTACCTGTACGAATTCCGGTCAATTGGATCCATGTCCGGGACTTAAATTCACACCCAAACCCCCGAGACGTGTTTGACCAGAGGTCCGTCGTAAATTGGTTCACTCGTGAATTGGTTGGGGGTGTGACCGTTAACTGGGAGAGGACCACTAGCAACGGTTGAGAGACAAGGACAGTGGTAGTCACTAGGGGTAACAAGGTTAAGGAGGTCCGACTACTTAGTTTTGGTCTCCGAATAAAGAGAAACATCCAAAAAAGAAATTCTTTGAAAATCTTTACACTCGACTCGATATTATAGAATGAATCAACACAAAATTGTGGTTTCGGGGTTTATTAGACTATCGGTCCAGAAATCCTAGTCAAGTCATACGAAAGTCAAGTCAAGTCAAGTCAGTAAGTCAGTACAGGCTGAGAAACACTGGGGTACTTAGTATCGTGCGGTCCGGAGGGACAGGTAGTGGTTGAGGGTCTCAAGTGAGTCTGAGTATAGTCATACGAATAAGTTGTCATATAAGATTTATTTGGACTACAATTAGTAATGATAACGACGTCTACTTAAAAATAAGAAAGTTAAACGAAAGTTAAAATAACACATAACTCGTGTATCTTGTCTCAGTATTAACCTCTGTGATTCATCAAACGAGGAAGGTAGTGGGGATAGTTGGTGGGTAAGAACGTGGTAGTAATTAAAATCCCTCTTGGATTGTTCAGTCACAACCTCTTTTGTCGTGTTAAAAAAAAAAAAAAGTGAATAATTTACTTCTCGGATCTGAAATCCGTGTCCGGGTTTGGTAAAGGACCATCGGTCTCTTGGTCAATAAAAACTGTTAGTTTAAAGAGTTGGGGAGGTGTGGGGAAGTGTGGAGATTCTTGACACACTACGACACAATGACCCCTTGGACCTCTCATTTGTTTCGACCACTCTATACCACGGGAACGACGGGATGAAGAGTGTCTGGTTTCTAGTCGCACCAAGAGTCTCACCCATTAAGTGAGAGTTAAACTTCAGACTCCCTCCTATCTAGAGTAAGAGAGTACTCCTTTTAGACCTGGAGACTCTATTCTAGGGACTTTGTGTTACCGTCTGGTCTAACAAATTTACACACTTCCGGTCTCCGACGGACACGTCGACGGTACAGATGATTCACTTTACCCTCCCGAAAGTTTTAGGAGACACCAAGGATTCTTTCAATGTATCCAATTGACTCTTTCACTCGGTATCTACCCATCCACATCCGTCTCTGGTACGGTATCCGACGTTGGGACCTCGACTATCCGATCTTAAAAGGTCTTAACACGAACGGTCGGGTCACAGGAGGCCTATCTTATTCAAAGGGTTTCACCGATGATGGTCAAGATACAGGAGTCGTCCCCCAGAGGGTCAAAGTAGGAAAGGGAGGTCTTCCGTAAAGTCTTTAGTCGTTCGACCAGACCGGACACGAAGAAAGTTTAATGACGGAGACCCGACCCTGACCTAGTACATTCTAAAGTGTACTCGGGAAATTCTCATCTTAGTCAAAAGATGTTGGAAGGTCCAGAGGGTCTTTGTTCGAGACGACCGGAAGTTTCGGTCTCCAAGAGTCCCCAAGTAGAAGAACTATGTCTTGATTGAGGAGGACTTAGGTCCCTCGGACTACACCCCAAGTCTTAAGAATGAGGAAACTCTCTTGGAGACATCAACATTAATATGAATAGAACAAACACCCAGTAGTTGGGTCTTCACACCCATAACTGACATTAACATAGGGGTGGATAGAACAACACCAAGGAAGAAACACAGAAATCAACACCTTGTGAAAACGACGATCAGAAGTCCAGTAAGAGTGTCTATCAAGTACACATTTAATAATATTAAAACCACACGGGTACTCTCCTCTACCCGAATCCCAGAAGGACACGACTGTGGACCGGTGTGAAGAATAGTCAATATTAAAAATTACAATATGTGGCAATAAATAATAAATTGACTTTTAAAAGTTACCTCCAATACCCGACAATCGGTTTTTGTCGACTTTAAGATACGGGACAAAAATACAAATAACTTTTTTTTAGATAGTATACGAAAGATTTCATAAACAAAAGTAACGATTTAAAAAGTCGTTTTACGTCTGAAGACATAAAACTCGTGTAATGGAGGGAGAAAACAAAAACTCTTAAAAAGGTATCCGGGGTACGATAAAACGAGAGAAGTGAGTAGAAAATTACTCTCCTCCAGTTAGGTCCGGACTACGAAAGGGTCATCGTCGCGACGACACGAGAGGAGGACGGGGAGAGACGACGAAGGAAAACTCAGGAAAGGAGTCTAGTATACGACTGCGGGTGGCTACACGTGTCTCACTTAGGTGTTCCGACTCCTGTCACAAAAACAAGAACGACAAACCAAGAGACTAATAAGACTCCACTTACCTAGAGACCTTTTAAGTTAAGTCCGACAAGACAGAGACACCTGTCTTCCACACGTTTTGGGGACTTTCAAGTGTCGGAGAATACGGGAACTTAAGAGATCGGAAAGGATTAATAAGTCGAGTGAAAAACCACACGTCTCACGTAAAACGACAGAAAACGTCGAAGAAATAGACATCGTGATGACTCTCTTTTAGGACCTCAACAGTATCTACTTTTCTATTAATTAATCTTTCTACTATAACTTTGTCGAGACTAGTGGGGTGTTTCCTCGAGGAGACACGTCAGTCAGATAGTAGTGGGACTCACTTCCACAGATCAGTTCTTCCCCCATTTAGAGACTGCCAAAAGTAGTACAGACTTAAGTACCAAGACGGAGCATGTGTGTCCATAGACTTCTATTTGTAACGATCAAGGTCCGTAAAACTTGAGCAAAGTAGACAAAGATATAAGGATAATCTAACAGTTAGTCTTTTATCCCCACACTACACCCCGTTCAGTCCGTCAAATCGATAGTGACAGAAATGGACTTTTATCAGACTTTGTTGAAAGTGATATAAAAGTACAACTTTCACTTTCACAATCAGTGAGTTAACACAGACTGAGACACTGGGGTGTCTGACATCGGGTGGTCTGAGGAGACAGATACCATAAGAGGTCCGTTCCTATGACGTCACCCATCGGTAAGGGAGGAGGTCTCCTAGAAGCACTGGGTCCCTAACTTGGCTCCAGAAGACGTAACGTCCGTCTAGAAAATGACAAACTCGGTGGTCCCTTCGGGTCACTGGGATTTTTTTTTTTTTTTTTTTTTCCGTTCAAACTGAGTCCAAATTATTGACCATTAAAGTCGGTGAGAATATTACTACTGTAAATGATCCTTCATTGAGGATTTTATACATATAGGTTCCGATAAATAGACTCCAACATCTTACCCTCCAACAGAGACCAACCGGTACGTCAACAATTTTCACTGGGATGGAGACAGACTAGAAACACGTCTGAGAGGGTGACGAAGTCACACTGATATACTAAGACAGAGGGAGACAATCGGATCAGGGGAATTCGTTGAATTTGAACTACACGAAAGTCCATACTTACGAATTCGTAAGTATTGTGAACGTAATACTTTTGATATAATCTATGTCTTTTTAATCATAATTTTGAAATGGATATTGGGATGGGTAAGTTCGGTTTTTTGGAAAGTATGATAACGGGACTCGCAGTGTCTTTGAGTCCTTGATTTATTTAAATGAAAATAACCTAAGTTTTTTTATTATCCAAGGTTTAGGTTCTAAAACTACGTGTATACAAAGAGAAATTTCGACTATCGTAAAATACTACGATACTGTAGAAGGGACACTAAATGTTTTTTTATGTCTAACTGGACGTCAGTATCAAGAAATGAACAACCGTGGACGAAATCTCACTACATCTTACCGATTATAGAAAGATCTAACAATTAATATTCCACTCAATACTTCATATTTGTGTGTAAGATGGGTCCGATGAAATTTTCACACAGTGTAAAGGATAAATTGAGTACTACCACACACACACACACACACACACACACACACACATACATACATACCCAAACTTTCTCTATGTGTGTACGTCTTCACTTACTAGTTAAATGTATTACGTTGAGTACTTTTAACCGACTCCTAAGGCAAGTGACTAGACCTGTGGGTTCCTTTCTATACAACAACAAAAGAACGTAAAGTGGTAGGACATCATCACGACCTTCCTAGTCCTTCACATCCTTTCTACGTCTCACAAGAGTGTCATTACCTAGTTCCTGATAATAAGGAACAAGTCATAGAGTTGTGTCTTATTTTATATCTCCATTTTTAGGATAGTATATAGACATAGTGTATTCTAGAAATCAAAAATGTACTTATTATAATATAAAACACAATGCTTGAACGAACATAGAATAGAAAATCGTCGTAAACTCATCAGTAGGTACCTAGTCAGAAAAATTTTCTTTATGAGGTTAAATCATGAAACATTGTTGTTACCGTGTTCGAAGATTTTCTAGTAAAATTTATATTCGTCGTTTGTAATTCTAAGGAGAAAATTTTTTATATTATAATCACACAGTCCTTCACTCATAAGTTCCCGAGCTTGTATACTTCTACCGGTCGTGAACTTTCTTCCTTCTGAACTTTCAGTTGCTCACCTATATAGACTATTGTAAATGAGGTCTTGACATTACTCTCGTTGATGACAAGTCGAAACAAGATCCGACGAAGGTGACAAAATCCACGAAAGATACGTAATAGAGATTTTAAAACAGGAGTTTTTCTTAGAGTATTCATCTATAATAAAGGAGGGATAAGAAAAGAAGGTCATCCGATTGGTCCGTTCATTTCAAACTAAATTAATTTTACTTGTAGTCCGGGTGGTACTATTTCGTAGGTATTTTCTCATCGAAACACTCCGAAAATCTCTGACCCATATTTAATAACTAAGTTTGGAGTTTTACGGAGAACGGGTGAGACACTAAAACCAAGGAAAATTTTAGTCCAAAACTAAAATTTTATAACCACGTTTACGAATATATGTTAAAAGTCAACGTACGTCTATTCTCAATAAACGGAGATCTGGGGTTTATTAACTTATTATAGTTTTGATTGATAGTGGTTTATCGGTTCAAAATACCTCCCATATAATACGGTCTATATCATCAATTTCGAAGTGTAAAAATAAAGTGAATTACGAGTATTACTGTGATACCATCAAGTAAATATCATTAATTCTGCGAACGGATTTCAGTCTGGACTCTTCATAAAAATAAACACGAATTGAAGAATGTACTAATAAATCATGATGACTTTAATATATATGGTTTTATTAATACCACAAAAGTTATTTGGTTTTTATGTCTAAGACTTTGGGATACTATTTAATTCCATGGGACACGAGACTTGTATTTATAATATGCCAAAGTAAATCATAAGAACGGACCTCTTAGGGTGTCTGTCTCCTCGGACCGTCCGATGTCAGGTATCCCAGTGTTTCTCAACCTGTGTTCATTTCGTTGAATCGTGTGTACACGTATGAAGGTACAAATACAAAAAGTAACAAGTTCATGGTTAAACAATACAATAAGAAACTGAAGAGAAGGATACTGGTGAGGAAACACCCATATAAGTAGACCTAAGTCAGTAACAGAAGACGAAAAGAGTCCTAGTGTCTGAACCTTGTGAGTAGACACTGACATAAAATTTGAGCATGTGTGTCTTCTAAGGATGAAGACAAGAACGAAAATTAGAGTAAAACCTCGTAAAAACTGAGAAGGAATACAACTGTGCACCCAGACTGTCAATTACCACAGTCTGTCAAAGACTACAGGAACCTTTATTATTAAATGGGGTTCCTCAAAAAGACAAGTTGAGAAGCAAGGATGACAAATATGGTGGGAGAGAAGGGAGCCGAAAGGTATTCGGAGACAGATCTTACGGATAGAACCGAGAGAAGGATAGTTCTTATTCCAAAAAAAAAAAAAAAGGTTAGTCAAATACATACATACCCAACTATACAGGTCCGTTACCCAAAATCGTAGAAAGAATATAGATGAAATATATAGTTATCAAATTCCTATTATATTGAAACAAGTGTATTTACAATATTATTTAAGAAACTTGTGGAAAACTCAATGTAGTGGGTTTAATGTATTAGTATATCTTTAGAAAACTACAAAATTGTAGACCATTAAACTTGTCAAAAGACAAGTAAAACGATTTGTGTCTAAATCCCTGTTTAGTATTTTCAAAATAATTTTTACGCAATCCTAGTTAATAAAAGAGGTAAAGATTTTTCCTCTAGGTTCTTGACTGGTTCCGAATTGTTTTATAATAATTGAAATGGTTAATAAAAAAGTACATCTCCGTGAAATACAATGTCTCTTTCCCAACCTTTTGTAAACATATAATGTAAATGTAACATACAAAAGTAGTTTTAAAGTAGTCTTGACGTCTAAACGGATAGGTTAAACACTTTTTCTTGAAGACGTATTAGATTAAACTTTACGACCAGAGATAACAACTTAGTCAATTAGTTTAGTCTGAATAAATGATAATCCTGTTTGTAGAGACGTATATAAAAGTGAGTTTTTAGAAATTTACACAGGGGTCCTATGAATAGAGTATAGACTTAAGTTTTCGAATCTATGTACTTATCTTTCTATTTTCGAACTATAAAAATTATTGAAATAACTCCATACAAAATGTACATACTCTAATTAGGTAAAATTCACATGTTAAGTCACTGAAAATTATTGTAATGGATTATCGTGTTGGTAATGGTAGTTAGCCAAAACCTTGTAAAATCGTGGATAGGGTTATTATACGGAACACGGTTAAATATGAAGTATATTTAAGTACCTATTACGTACCTGTAAATCCAACAAAGGTCAAAAACCGATAATACCTTTTTAATTAACGATACTTGGATCATATTGGATTAAACACACGTTTAGACACACACTCGTATTCAAAAGTAAATAGAACCTATGAACCATTTTAAAGATTTCAACAGATCGATAAGATACGACTTAAAAACTCTCGACGGTTTGACAAAAGGTCACGATGACGTGGTCAAATACAAGGAGGGTTGTTGAATACTCATCAAGACAATGGGGTGTATGATCGGTCGTAAACCTTAACAGACAGAATAAATACCACCGGGAAGATCCTTCGTACTTTACAATCGGGTGAAACCAAAATTAAACGTAAAGGAACTACCGATCACTACAACTTATAGAAAAGTACATGAAGAGTCGGTAACCATATAAAAGAAAACATTTACAAACAACGGATAAAAATAACCCGATGAAATAACAACTACAATAACTTAACATTGACAAGAAACACTTCAGACCTATACAGGAAATATTCTATACACGAAAAGTCTATAAAAGAGGAACGTAGTATAACGTAGGGGATAAGTAAAAGAAAGAAACGTTCAACACTCCGGAAGGTATCATATTTAACATATTAACTTCTGGTAAAATTTTCTTTTGTTTTGAAGATAGATATATAGAACTGGTTAATAGTATCGACACCCTCTAGAGTGTTACGTTTATATTTGTAAACACGTAACCAGAGGACAGTACGAATGGATAAAATAAAATGTATTTGTATACACTCTACTGTACACGTCAAATTCTGATTCCTTATAAAATATTCCTTCACGAACTGTAAATCTCGGAGCCGTGAATAATAAACTTACACTTATCTGAATAAACGAAGAATCAAACAGTCGTACTCCACACGTTAATACCGAATCTGTTGTTTTAAACTTTTCAACGAAAGACCGAAGTACAACAAATTGTCCTTATATCAAATTACAAGGTGGTCGACGATCGACGTAACAAGAGAAAAATTCCCATGGGGATTTGTTCGTCATACCTCCTCAATCTTTTACCAAGTTTGAAGGCAATTCGTAAATGACACTGACATTTACGTATGGGGGAAAAAAAAAAGAAGTTTTCAAATATACGAATATTATACCATTAGAAGGAGGAATATGTTTTACGTAATCGAAAAAAAAGAAAAACATGTGATCCTTAAAAATATCACAAGTTATACGTACGTAAAATTAAAATTAAAAACAATTCCATTACATCTTTTATTTTGATGTTTATACTAAATAAAATTTTAATCGAAATTACACAATTTATATTGGATTAATTTTAATAGGAATCGTAACTTAGAGTCTATGTCTATCAAACCACAACTTATTCTACGGTTTATATTTGAATCCGACTATATTACAATGGGAATTGTAAAAAAGAAAGATAAACCTTTTCATATACATATTATAATTTCACTTGATATCATTATAGTATTGGAAAGTATGGTGGTCCTTTTTTTTAAAAGATAGGTTCATCTTCGATCGATAAGATATTTATTACACAATATTGTTGTTAAGGGTCTTGTTCCCACAAATAGTTTTATCTATTAAGTGAGAGTGGAAAAATGTACTACTGTTTTTGAGAGAGGAACTGGTTCTAGACCAGTCCGACGACGAAAGATCGTTCGGAGGAGAGTAGATCTGGAAGTGGAACCGGATATTTTTGACGTTTGAGTTTCGTTCGTTAAAGTAAGGGTGGAAAGGACGATGTCTGTGACTAGGACAGTCGAAATAACGAAAACTAATGGAAAGTCATACAGGTCGGTTCAGTGGTGACTGATGAGTCACCTAGTGACGGTATCGGAGAATTACCCAGAGGAATACGTTGACGGAGAAGTCACTTGAGTGTTTCGTCATCGTCTCAGTACAGTGTAGAGCAGAGAAAAACCCAACTTTGGGTGTTCATTGACAGAGGATTCATTTTAGGTGTCAGGACTATTACTTTATCTTCTGTGATGTTCTGGACGGGGGAGGTCACACGTCATTTTCACTAACGAGACTGAACTAAAGAAAGGGTCTAAGTAAGGTGTGAGTAATCAAAGGGCCCGAATAAGGTGTGACTGGTGAAACCAACAAAATAAAGGATGGAGGAAGGGAGGGAGGGAGGGAGAGAAAAAGACAGAGAGGTTGACGGACGGACGGACGGAGGGAAGGAGAGAGAGAGAAGGAGAAAGAAAGGAGGGAAGTAGGGAGGGAGATGGGAAGGAAGGAAAGAAGAAAAGGAAGAAAGAAAAAGAAAGTATAGAAAAGAATCCGGTCAAAACCCAAGTGTTGTTTTGGTACCCCCTCCATGTCTGGTAAGTCATAGGAGGGGTAGGGTTGTGAACGTATCGGTAATAGTTGTAGAGGGTCGTATCACCATAGAAACAATATCAGCTACTTGAATGTAACTGTGTCATAATAATGGGTTTCAGGTGTCAAATAGAATCCCAAGTCAGAATAAAATTATATAATTCCCAAACTTATTTCGTATTACTGTACATAGGTAGTACTCTCATAACAGACGGATTTTTAGGAGACACGAAACAGGACAAGTAGGATGAGAAGTAGGGGTGTGNGGGGGGGGGGGTATGTATGTGTGTTGAGGACGTTGGTGACTTAAAAGGTGTTAGAGGTTTCAAAACGGAAAAGGTTTTATACTACATCAACGTAGTATATCATCCATTGTAAAGTCTAACTGAAGAAAGTGAATAATTATTCGTAAATTGTAAGGAGGTACAGAAAAGTATCGAACATCGAGTAAATGAGAATCGTGACTCATTATTTATAGGTCGATAGATGGGAGTAAAATAAAAAAGATGAGTGGATAACTTCCTATAGAACCAACAAAGGTTTAAAACCGTTAATAAATTTTCGACGATATTTGTAGGTGCACGTTGAAAACTCACCTGTATTCAAAAATTGATGGAAAGGTAAAAATATATGGAAATAATAAAAAGAACTATCGACCTATACTACATGACCCGTTTTCCTTGACGACATGTGTCTGGATATTATTATACCTCAATTCTACATCACTCTCCCATTTATCAGGATACTCACCCAGAGTCTGAAGTACGCTGATATACAGAGACCTGACACTTGGAGTGTTCACGAAGAGTCCAAATAAAAAGAGGAAAGAAGAAACCCTCTCCTACTGAACTTTCCCAACCTCAACCTGTAAGAGGAAGAGGGTCCAGTCAATTTGAGACTATGGAGTGTCATAAAATCTGAGACCCATTGACAAAAGAGACTAACCTTCGGGAAAAATTCCTGTCTTACTGGAATATATAATGTTTTACCAAAGGAAAGAGAAACAGGACGTCTTCGTATTCTAAACAGAGGTCATAAATGAGACCCTTGAACCAGAACAAGGATCTCCATTTAGAGTGTTATAACAACTCCAGGGGGACACTGACCCAGTGAATCCTTAAAAATCGAGAGTCTGAGCAGGTGTGACTCGGAAGTCGTCAACAGGTTAATGTACAATCCGAAGGGATGGGGCGGTGACTGAGACTCTACAAAAGACGAGAGGTTAATCAGAGACGAAGTCATTTAGTTCTGACGGACATAAGACGGACAGAAAGAAGGGGTAGAACCCCCGTAACCACACGAGACACAGGAGAGAAAAGAAAAGTCTAGGGGTTTCCAATAATGACTAAAAAGTCGAAAGATGAACAAAAATCCTCACTTACCGATGAAATGTAGAGGAGTACCCGTCTTGATCTTCCACAAAACGACAGATTTGTACTTCGTGTGGTTCGTATAAGGAAGAAGTTCCTAAATACGAAAGAGGAGGAGTAAGACCTTATACGAAGGAGGTCTTTAGATTTACCGAAAGATGTGGAGCACGAAGTCTAGAAACACCTTTATGGAGGATCCACTCCAGAAGACACTAGTAGGTATGTTAAGTAGGTTTAGTTAAGGTAGGTTTAGTTAAGGGTGAGTGATGAGACGTTCAATTTTCGTTTTTAAGAAAGAACGAAATAAAAGGAGACCTAGTGTACACGGTAGATTTGACGACAAATCAATAACAATGTGAGTAATCCAAGATGATCCCAGTCACCAGAAACCGAAACCTACCTATTAGTTTGAGTATTGTGATGTCTGAAGAGGTCGTGGTTCTAAATTCTTTCCTAGTTCCTGTCTCTTTTTATATCGAACGTGTTGTTGTCAGACCGTCTAAAGAGTACTAAGAGTCCACATCGAGAGATATAGACGAAAGTCTTGTGTATGTCAGTGTCCTTTCCCCGATTTTCCCTTACCCAGTCCCTTCCGTAGTGAACACTTCGGATAACATAGACCGATCCGACGTCAGGTGCCCCAGCGATCCTCAGCCTGTACTGATTCGTTGAAGTGAAAGTGAAAGGTGAAAGTACGTAACCCCTTTCTTTACCATTGGGTGAGGTCACAAGAATGGACCTCTTAGGGTCCCTACCCCGTCGCACTACCAGACGGCAGATACCCCAGCGTGTCTCAGCCTGTACTGACTTCGCTGAATCGTCGTCGTCGTCGTCGTCGTCGTCGTCGTCGTATGTGGGAGTCCCTATCTACTGATCAAGGGAAAGAGATGATTGCGTCATGGAGTTATTATGACCGTTGAAAGAGTTTTCTATAAAAGTTGTTATTTAGTGTTCACCAACAAAATTATATGTCAGAAACCAACTTAAGAGTCAATGGAACCTAAACTATAACATAGGTCGTGTGTTACGTAATAGACTCAATTATAACGTTTCTTTTAATTTATAGTTTAGAAGTTCGTAGGGACTTTGGTATTTTTGTATCTTTCCGGTATCTTTGACAACAAGTTAAAAAGGAAGATGAAATAAATCCAAATAACGTAAACCAAATATAAGTCAAAGGGGACTGTAAAGGTTTCATCGTCATATACTACAATATACTGTAATCGTCACATACTGTAAGTATACTCGAAATGACTGTCTCTTGAACTTGAATCCTGTACGTAAGTTTGCAATTCGACTTAATACTCAAATTACAAAACCACCTATCTATAATAGAATTTTGTCTAAAATTAAAGACAAAAGAGTAAGTAAATCAAAAAAGTCATCCTGTAAATACGGTAAATAAAATGAGAAAAGTAAGAAGGAGACCTATAGTATTCCGAGTGTCATGAAAAACCTTGAGACACTTTTTGTATCCGATCGGGAAAACCATCGGTCTAAAAGAATTGAAAAATATTTTTCTATTAGAACCAAAGGATAATATTAATTTTTTACAAAAAGTTACAGAAAGTAAAATTCGATAGAGTGTAATAAACCATTAATAGATTGTATTTTTATTTTTATTTGTTCTGTCTCTAAACTAAAAACAAAAATTTTCATGTAATAATAATTTGTACGAAGATGAACTGTTCTTCAAAATTCTGTCGGGAGTTATTTTCGGTACATATAAACCTATATTTATTAGTTTTATTATGACTTATTACACACTTATCGACTTTACTTAATTAGGAAAACTGTTTTATAATTATCAATTCTACCAGTATTCTTTGTCTACAGAAACATCTGACAAATTTTACTTCCCACTTTATAAAATATCCTTAAAAAAAAGTTTCCACATAAGACAAAATATCAAATCCAATTTATTTACAAAATAAATATACCCCATTACACACACACATACGCGAGTCAGTGATTCAGTACAGACTGAGAAACACTGGGGTGCCTGACATCGGGTGGTCCGAGGGGACAGGTGCCCTAAAAGGCTCGTTCTAATGTCCTCACCCAACGGCAAAGGAGGAGGTCCACTAAAGGACTGGTCCCTAACTTGGACACAGAGGACGTAGAGGATATCATCGTCCGTTTAAGAAATGGTGACTCGGTTAGTCCTTCGGGTACCCCATTTTTGTTTACTATTATTTTTAGTAATAATAAACATATACAAAGTAAATTTACCCTTAGAATTACCTCTCTATCGATCTGTTTGACTCTATACTTCATATTACTAATAATTTAACGAATTTTTATTGTCCCTCAACACCGTTTACGTTTTAAGTTGATACTAACTAATATAAGAAACGTCGGTTTATACCTCTTCGAGATATTTCAGTTGTTTTCGTTCTGGTCTTCGACTGACACCGAGTCTAGTACTTGAGGAATAATGGTTTAAGTCTGAGTTTAACTTCTATATCCCTTTTGGTGATCTGGTAAGTCCATACTGGATTTAGTTTAGGGAATACTAATATGTCACCTTCACTCTTTATCTAAATTCCCGGATCTAGACTATCTATCTCACGGACTACTTGATACCTTACTCCGAGCACTGTAACATGTCTTCTGTCCCTAGTTCTGGTAGGGGTACCTTTGCTTTACGTTTTTTCCTTTTACCGACAGACCCCTCCGGAATGTTTATCGACACTTTTCTTCTCTGCGTTTTTCGTTTTCTTTTTTCCTTTTTATATACGTAGACTTACGTCTCAAGGTTTCTTATTGTTCTTCTCTATTCTTTCGGAAGAAGTCACTAGTCACGTTTCTTTATCTCCTTTTGTTGTCTTTCCCTTTCCGATCTCTAGAGAAGTTCTTTTAATCTCTATGATTCCCTTGTAAAGTACGTTTCTACCCGAACTATTTCCTGTCTTTACCATACCTGGATTGTCTTCGTCCTTTATAATTCTTCTCCACCGTTCTTATGTGCCTTCTTGACATGTTTTTTCTAGAAGTACTGGGTCTATTAGTGCTACCACACTAGTGAGTAGATCTCGGTCTATAGGAGCTGACACTTCAGTTCACCCGGAATGTTTAGTAGTGATGTTTGTTTCGATCACCTTAAGGTCAACTCGATAAAGTTTAGGACTTTCTACTACGACACTTTCACGACGTGAGTTATACGGTCATTTAAACCTTTTAAGTCGTCACCGGTATCCTGACCTTTTATAGTCAAAAGTAAGGTTAGGGTTTCTTTCCGTTAGGTTTTCTTTCCGTTACGGTTTCTTACGAGTTTGATGGTGTGTTAATGTGAGTAGAGTGTACGATCATTTCATTACGAGTTTTAAGAGGTTCGGTCCGAAGTCGTTATACACTTGGTACTTGAAGGACTACAAGTTCGACCATACTCTTTTCCGTCTCCTTGGTCTCTAGTTTAACGGTTGTAGACGACCTAGTAGCTTTTTCGTTCTCTCAAGGTCTTTTTGTAGATAAAGACGAAATGACTGATACGGTTTCGGAAACTGACACACCTAGTGTTATTTGACACCTTTTAAGACTCTCTCTACCCTTATGGTCTGGTGGACTGACTGGACGGAGAACTCTAGACATACGACTAGTCCTTTGTCGTCAATCTTGACCTGTACCTTGGAGTCTGCCCAAGGTTTATCTTTTTCCTCACACAGTTCCGACATATAACAGTGGGACGAATAAATTGAGTATACGTCTCATGAAGTACTCTTTACGACCCGACCTTCTTTATGTTCGACCTTAGTTCTAACGGCCCTCTTTATAGTTAGTGGAGTCTATACGTCTACTGTAGTGGGAATACCGTCTTTCACTTCTCCTTGATTTTTCGGAGAACTACTTTCACTTTCTCCTCTAACTTTTCCAACCGAATTTCGAGTTGTAAGTCTTTTGCTTCTAGTACCGTAGACCAGGGTAGTGAAGTACCCTTTATCTACCTCTTTGTCGTCTTTGTCTCAGTCTGAAATAAAAACCCCGAGGTTTTAGTGACGTCTACCACTGACGTCGGTACTTTAATTTTCTGTGAATGACGAACCTTCTTTTCAATACTGGTTGGATCTATCGTATAAGTTTTCGTCTCTATAATGAAACGACTAATCCCAACCAGATCAGTTCCGATACCAAAAAGGTCACCAGTACATACCTACACTCTCAACCTGACATTTCTTCCGACTCACGGTTTCAACTACGCAAATTTGACACCACAACCTCTTCTGAGAACTCTCAGGGAACCTGACGTTCCTCTAGGTTGGTCAGGTAAGACTTCTCTAGTCGGGACCCTAAAGAAACCTCCCTTACTACGACTTCGACTTTGAAATCATGAAACCAGTGGAGTACGTTTCTCAACAGAGTAACCTTTTCTGAGACTACACCCCTCCCTAACCCCCGTCCTCCTCTTCCCCTGCTGGTTCCTACTCTACCGACCTACCGTAGTGACTGAACTACCTACACTCAGACTCACTTGAGACCCTCAACCACTGCCTGTCCCTCCGGACCACACGACGCTAAGTACCCCAGCGGTTCTCAGTCTGTGCTGACTCACTGACTTGACTTGACTTTCAGTCAAAGACAAATAAAGTCTTCTAAACCTACCGTGTTCAACTCTACTAAAACCAAAAAAACTTCTATTAGAAAGAACCCATCACCTTCTAGTGTCTTATCTGGACACTATTTATCACATCTTTTTCACCGGACACCAATTTAAATGATATCCAAGTGTTCCGTGTGTAAAATAAAGTGAAGTCAAGTCAGTGAGTCATATCTATTAGTTAACCGCTAGAAGTAAAAGTTAAGTAATATTTGAACTTTATATTTCGATTTTGTCTTCGACTACGAAGAAGACTCTTTGGAATCCCTTTACTTTAATAAAGTTCATTTATACTAATTCTTATAAGATTTCACTTCCTCTGTCTTTTGTCCTGGTCATAAACGGTAAATACTACAACTTTGAAATAAAGGTTAGATGACTATATGTGAGTAACTCTCTTTATTAATGTCAAAAAGTCCTTTACATGAGTTAGTCAAAGTAAATACTATTGAATCCATTAAAACATTTTCAGCGGTCTTGTAATCGATTTAGGAATGTAATAGTACAAACATGACCTCCGGGGTCCTTTTTCATTTTCTGATTATCCCTCTCTACAAAAGTAGTATAATTAATTTATATTTTCGTTTCTCAATCAATATCTCGAACTAGTCTTTGTTACTCTTTCAGTCTCAGAGGTAGATTGAAGTACATTAATTATGAACAGTCCGTAATTTTTCCTGACCTTCTCTTTTTTCAAGTCTAAACTCAATTTGTTAAACCAGAGTTGTAGTAATTTTTATTCGAGGGTGGACGAAGATTAAAAGAATAACTAATGTTTCCAGTAACCGACAAACTTATCACTCCTTTTTCCACGAGAATCTTCTCGTACGTTTACTTTCGAGGTCCTTCCTCAGGACATACAATTACTCACTCCCCACAACTAGTCATACGTCAACTTCTGAGACTGATACTATTTGTACGAACTTATAGAAAGTTGAGTGTTCCCGTGAGTAAATGCACACGTTCAGTCGTCGTATTTAGGTAATAAACTTTAACATGACTCTGGAAGTTAATGGAAACACTTTTATCCACCATAAAAACATAAAATATCCTAATTCAGATCACTAGAATTTTCATCTCAATTTTTAAAGTGTTTTATTGTCTAGAGTAATTTTATACTATGATATAATGTAATGATACCAGAGAATATTTATGTCGTAAAAAAAGAAAAACACATAAACAAGTTGAAGATGTTCTTCTCTTTTACTATTATCAGTAGTAAGTAGCTCATAATTGTTACTTGACCTATAAGAGATAATAGGGATAACTAACAGTGTAGTTAGGACTAACACTACTTAATAATAAGATTAAAGTTCTTTTTAAAATATCTTCCTAACTCCGAGTTAAGAGATAGACTCTACTATCTTAATAAAGAAAGGTCGATATTATGAAAGAGTTATAAGGATAGTGTTCCAAAGAATCGTTCCTCTAGAATAAACATAGTGGATTCTGTGAAAACTTGAAACTGGACTACAGATTTACAAGACAAGTCAACCCAAAACTACTACACTTCAGAGACATAAAATAAATATTAAAACTTCTGTAGTTGTCACTACGAATACACGTGGGGGTCAACTTTTAGTGACAATAAATGGTAACATCTTACATTAATGATTTCATTTCAATGATATTAATATCACTATGTTTGTGAAGACAGTGAGTACAAATCTATGTTTAACTAACGGAACCTGAGACTCACGATCTCTATACCAAAGATACGATAATAATGTCAGATTATAGAGAACTAGAGAATAATACATGAATGACGATAAGATTCACCAAATACAGATGATCGGTAAATTAGGAGTATCACCGGAATGATCTATGAAAAGATTCGAGTAAAGTTTCTACACTTTAACTCCGTTTCCTAAATTCTTTAAACGTATTTTCTTAAACTTACCTACGACACACTAATGTCTCGGGTCCAAGAATTTTGTAAGGTACTTATAAATGATCCAAGAGACACCACTTGTTAAAGAAAAAACCTAGTACTTTATAAAACGTATAGGTTTAATCATCTCTATAAAAGTTACTATCCATATACTTTATTATTATTACTTCACGTATAAATTGATAATTCTGTATCTTGTATTACTTTTAATATAAAAATGAAAGATACACCCAACCATTATTACAATCAAAATAAACACAAATAAACATAACATAAATTCTCAGAAAGGGTAGAAAGAACTAAATGATAAGTAATATACTATTTGTATAAGTATAAATCTGCATGGGTGTATATATACATTAAAGAGACGGAAAGAAATATATATATATATAAATATATATAAAAAAAAACCACACGACACAAACTGATTGTTATATAGGTCCTTAGTGAAGGGTAGACAAAGTTTATAGGAAGAGTAAGGAAAAAATGTCAAAACATCATGAGACAACAAAATTTATTGTGTTTATCTATGGTTGGTCAGATGACACTTACACATAAGTCTAATAAAGATTATAAAACAATGACATTGATTACAGTGTTATTTGAAAATATATGCTTCACAATAAGTAAACTCAACATGTAATTCCCATTTAAAATCTTTTCACCCCAACGTTACGGTTTTATATTTACTTACACGTCAAAAGATTATGTAATTCGCTAAGAAGAGGTGTTTACCTGTGGTAACATATAAAGGTAGAAGTAATATACTCGAGGATAAAAATGTACCAACTATTTTTTCTCACAAAACTGTTAAAATTTTAATAAGGTTCAAACATCCACTGTATACTATAAAGTCAAGTCAAGTCAGGGAGTCAGCACAGGCTGAGAAACGCTGGCGTACTTAGTGTCGTGCGGTCCGGAGGGACAGGTAGTGGTTGAGGACCTCAAGTGAGTCTGAGTGTAGGTAGTTCAGTCACTACGGTAGGTCGGTAGAATAGGAGACAGTAGGGGAAGAGGAGGACGGGTGTTAGTGAGGGGCGTAGTCTCAGAAAAGGTTACTCAGTTGAGAAGCGTACTCCACTGGTTTCATGACCGCAAAGTCGAAGTCGTAGTAAGGAAGGTTTCTTTAGGGTCCCGACTAGAGAAGTCTTACCTGACCAACCTAGAGGAACGTCAGGTTGCCTGAGAGCTCAGAGGAGGTTGTGGTGTGAAGTTTTCGTAGTTAAGAAGCCACGAGTCGGAAGAAGTGTCAGGTTGAGAGTGTAGGTATGTACTGGTGTCCTTTTTGGTATCGGAACTGATCTGTCTTGAATCAACCGTTTCATTACAGAAACGAAAAGTTATACGATAGTTCCAACCAGTATTGAAAAGAAGGTTCCTCATTCGCAGAAAATTAAAGTACCGACGTCAGTGGTAGACGTCACTAAAACCTCGGTTTTTATATTTCAGACTGTGACAAAGGTGACAAAGGGTAGATAAAGAGTACTTCACTACCCTGGTCTACAGTACTAGAAGTAAAAGACTTACAACTCGAAATTCGGTTGAAAAAGTGAAAGTAGTTCTCCGAAAAATCAAGGAGAAGTGAAAGACGGTATTCCCACCACAGTAGACGTATAGACTCCACTAACTATAAAGAGGGCCGTTAGAACTAAGGTCGAACACAAAGAAGGTCAGATCGTAAAGAGTACTACATGAGACGTATACTCAATTTATTCGTCCCACTGTGATATGTCGGAACTGTATGAGGAAAAGGATAAACCTTGGTCAGACGACAAGGTATAGGTCAAGATTGATAACGAAGGACTGGACGTATGTCTAAAGAGTTCTCCGTCCAGTCCACCAGACCATAAGGGTAGGGAACTTCTTACAAGGTGTCAAATAACACTAGGTGTGTCAGTTTCCGAAACCGTATCAGTTATTTCGTCTTTATCTACAAAAAGACCTTGAGAGAACGAAAAAGGTAATAGGTCACCTACAACCGTTAAACTAGAGACCAAGGAGACGGAAAAGATTTTGGTGGAACTTGGAGACCCTCAAGTGCCAAGTGTATAACGACTTCGGACCGAACCACTTAAAACTCGTAATGAAATGATCGTACACTCTACTCACGTCAACACACCATCAAACTCGTAAGAAACCGTAACGGAAAGAAACCCTAACCTTNACTGGAAAAGGTCAGGACACCGGTGACGACTCAAAAGGTTTAAACGACCGTATAACTCACGTCGTGAAAGTGTCGTAGTAGAAAGTCCTAAACTTTGTCGAGTTGACCTTAAGATAGTGGAGGTGATCGAAACAAGTATCACTACGAAAGATTCCGGGTGAACTGAAGTATAAGGTCCTACAGACCGAGATCTAATCACTAGTGTGGTAGTATTAATAGACCCAGCACTGCTAGAAAAAACATGTCAAGAAGGAACATAAGAACGGTGGAGAAGAATTATAAAGGACGAAGACAATCCAGGTATGGTAAAGACAGGAAATAGCTCGGGTAGAAACGTACTTTACAAGGGAACCATAGAGATTAAAAGAACTTCTCTAGAGATCAGAAAGGGTAAGACAACAAAAGGAGATAAAGAAACGTGACTAGCGACTTCTTCCGAAAGAATAGAGAAGAACCATAAGAGACCTTGAGACGTAAGTCTACGAATACAGAAAGGAAAAGAGGAAAGGAAAAGTAGAGAGAAGAAAAGTGTCGATAAACATTCCGGAGGGGTCTGTTGATAAAACGAAAAAACGTAAAGAAAAGGTACCCCTACCAGAACTAGGGACAGAAGACATGTTACAGTACTTGGAGTAAGGTATCAAGTAGTCCGTGAGATAGATAGTCTAGATCCGGGAATTTAGATAAAGAGTGAAGGTGACATATTAGTATTCCCTAAACTAAATCCAGTATGGACTTACCAGATCACCAAAAGGGATATAGAAGTTAAACTCAGACTTAAACCATTATTCTTCAAGTACTAGACTCGGTGTCAGTCGAGGACCAGAACAAAAACAAGTGACATTAATTTTACACTTCTCCTTGATTTTTCGGAGAACTACTTTCACTTTCTCCTCTCGCTTTTTCAACTGTATTTCGAGTTGTAAGTCTTTTACTTCTAGTACCGTAGACCAGGGTAGTGAAGTACACTTTATCTACCCCTTTGTCACCTTTGTCACAGTCTGAAATAAAAACTCCCGAGGTTTTAGTGACGTCTACCACTGACGTCGGTACTTTAATTTTTTTGCGAATGAGGAACCTTCTTTTCAATACTGGTTGGATCTATCATATAAGTTTTCGTCTCTGTAATGAAACGGCTGATTCCAG